>ONZH01025024.1:0-68080 GCA_900303285.1 Rhinella marina
GATTTCGATATGAATCGTGGAAATTTTCCGCTTCAGAGCGAATCCGGATTTTTTTTAGATTCGCTCCATTAGATTTGAAAATGTTCTTAAAGCTTTCTACGCATTTGCTACGTACTTGTCCGATAAATTGTACACTAATGCTACGTATAAGTTACTTTATACGCTGATGCGTACAAATTCAGTTAATTAGTGAACTTTTACTGTTAGTTCTTTATTTCTGCGGCAAAAAGCCCGGGAAGAAAGCGGTCACCTGACCTAGTGGGCAGAGCTTGCTCTGATTGGCTCATAGGCTTGGTAAGCCTGTGACATCAGTTGTGCTGGAACTGCTGAGACAAGCAGAAGCACTGTCTGTGAAGTTCTGAGAGACAGAGAACTGTTGTGTTAAAATTGGGGTGTGTAATTGTTCTTGGAATCTATATTACGCATATCAGAGATACTGCAGGGCTAATGCAGGGCAAGTGCAGGGCTAGTAATTAATCAGGCAGGGAGAGAGACAGGAAGAGAGATAGGGAGAGAGACAGGGAGAGAGACAAAGACCAGCTGCAGGGCCACAGTCAAGTGAAAATGTCTGGCATGGAAAAGCAAAAGGGGTCCAGTTCCAGCTAGACCTCAAGCTCCAAAAAAAAGGAGGAGGTGGCACAGGGCAGCAGTGGCAAAGGACCTGTAGCCGGAGATTTCTACTTGTAGAATTCGCAATACTTGGCCGTTGTTCCACCGGGCTAACCCACCAAGTGGAGGTGGAGGTAGTGGAGGTAGTGGAGGTAGTGGATGAGGTAGTGGACTGGATGGCACGCTCATCTCAGTCAAAGCCGGATGATCTGCTGTCATCTGCTGATACAGTATCCATATGTAGCCAGGGGTCAGGCTCGGAGCATTCCTCCTGCTCCACCATTCCTCTCCAGCAAAGCCTAGCGTTGTGCGTGCCTGTGTATTATGCAGTCGCTAGACAATAGTACGCTGAGGATTCGTATGCAATTTGTACGCTCATGCGTACGTGTTCACATAAGTTGCATATCTTCAACAACTGTACGTACGTTCGTTATTAGTGAGCGAATGTTCGAATGTTCGCAAAACACCCTATAATAACGTATGATTTGTACGCAGCTTCACAGAATAGATTCATATGAGGTACGAATCTTTTGAAAAGTTTGATGAACATTCGGCAAAGCAAATTTTGGATGATTCGCTCATCTCTAATGGGAATGTACGGCCCGCTCTAAACAATGATGGGAGTTATTGCTTTTTGTTAATGATTGTAAAGGGCACATTGACATCCATAAGTTTGCAGGAGTCCAAGGGAGAGAGAGAGTCCCATGAATAAATAAGCAACACTACTCCTCCAATGTGATTGGTTTAAAAGCAGCGCATGAAAAAATAAGGTTGTTTTCATATGTTGTGGTTTTATATGGAGCATCTATTGCTATGACTATGTTGTGCCATTCCTCTATTATTCCTACTTGAAGCTATGAATGAATTACTTGCAGTTTACAATGAAGGTCCAGCTAGGTGTTACCAGTTGGGAGTGTGTCCCTGCACAGTCTTACACTGGCAGCGCTAATTGGATAGTATCAAATTTTCCAGGGACATGTCCCCAACTGGTTACACCCAGATGAATCTTCATTGCAAAGTCTTGGCAATTCATTCAGACTACTGGCAAAGTTTTTGGGGAAAAACTGTAACATTGAAAGGAGGCTCTAGGATCCTGTTGGACACCTCTAGCCTGGATATGAGATGAGATATGGCCTCTAGCCTGGATACGAGATGAGATACACCCTCTATCCTGGATACAAGATGAGATACAGTTGGACCTGGAGGCATACAGGTTCTGTATGGTATCCTGAGACACATTTGCCCATAGATATTACACCTGGGCCTGTAGATCCTACATACTCATAGGTGACTGAAGCTGACGTCCCAGCTGGTCCCATAAATGCTGGATTGGTGATAAATCTGGTGACCGGGCAGCCAAGGAAGTGCAACCTGGAGGAGACATTCCTGGGAAAACCCTTGCTGTGTGCAGGCAGACATTATCCTGCATCCTGTTGGAAGCCCTGCCATGAGAGGAACATATGTGGCAGCAGGATGTCCTGCACATATCACTGAGCCGTAAACGTCCCTCATATCACTACTAGGGGTGACCGACTGCGATACATGATGGCCTCCAGATCATCACACCGGCAGTTGGGGCGGTGTGTTGCCTCACAGCAGCAAATGCAGGACTGAAGCGTTCACTATGAGGCCTCCATACTGGAACCCAACCATCATGAGATCCCTAACAGAACCTGTATTCATTGGTAAAGATGATACGGTTCCAGTCTGTAGCAGTCCATGCTTCTCATTCACAACACCACTGCAAACAATATCTATGGCAGAACACGTAATGGGAGTCGTGACACCAGATTTCCTTCTGTTAAGGCCTGGAAATGGTCTGGGCAGAGACAGGTCTTTAATGAAGGGGACACCTGTGTCTGAATGGTGGACAACAAATCTGTGGGGGTTGCTCGGGCTTGTCGGTAGATCAAATAATCCTCTCTACTGGTGGTCTGTCCGGGCCATCTGGAGCCTGTTCACCATGTGTGCACTCTCAAGTAACCACTGCTCCCAACACCTCCTAATAGCTTGGTTAGAAAGGCCTCCATGACAATCAGTTCATCAAAACAACCATTCTGCGTCTCTTCATTCCAATGATGTGTCCCCTCTCAAAGTCTGTCCACTGGGCAAAATGCCTTTAAGTGCGTCATAGAGCCATGTCTAGCAGTCAACAATCTCTCACCAGGAGGTACCCTACCCAAAAGTGGCCTCTGATAGTCTTTTTACGCAGCGACCTCCTCACCATTTACCAAACACAACTCTATTCATCATATAGTGGCCATGCTTGATATTGCAGCCCTGGCACATTCACTTGAACGGGACTGAGCTGTGCCTAGGAAATGTGACCAATGAATGTGATGTCACCGGCATAGGAAGAGACACAGTGCTCATTGGAGCGCCACAGCCTCTTCAAACAGCTTTATGGCGGAGCTGCCAGGAGTTGGACCGCCATCAATTAGATACTGATGACCTCTCCTGAGGACAAGTCATGAATATTAAACTCCCAGAAAACCCCTTTAAGCCAGTAGGAAAAAAGTTACAAAACATTACACAGAATGAGATGCCAATCAATCACCTAAGTGTATCCAAAGCCCAATATGACCACAGGGCTCTACTGGGGTCAGGTGCTCAGTCCCACATGGTGCTCTGAACCATCCACAGCTTCTCTTGGGTGGTATGCTACAAAGATTCCGCTCACAAACTCAAAGGCGACGCTCTGTCTGGCCAATCTCTCTCTAGACCCCTAAGTCACACACTCTCAGACCTCTTCAGGATCTGTATCTTGGACTACAAGTCTTGCTCTGCAACCAACCACGCCAAACACAACTGCAAAGATTCCACTGGCTGGAGACATTCCCTTTTTAACAGCTCCACTAGTGATGTCACCTCAAGGAGTTTTTGGCCGCTACGATTTCCTACGTCCCTATGTTACCGACTTCTGCATGTGACCCAGCGAAAAACCGCCACCTCTCTTACAAGATACGAAAAACACATTTTTCATGCAATTAACTCTCTCCAACACGGTCTGTTCGACCTACATGGGGAGCAACATAGAATAGCTATCGGGCCAAGGGAGCATTCAGCCGACAACTTGGGAAGGTGTATGGACAACTTCAAAGGATTGTTTACCCCTGGAGGCCTTTCCAGTAGACCCCCAGCATGGCCAGAACCGCGGAGGGAAACATACTTACCCGATCACCACTGTTGGGTTCTGGCTCTACTACTGCTGCAGATCTCCAGTCTCCCCACGTCAACACTGACGCGTTTCACGTGGCCATTTAAGCAATCGCTGGCTGCAATGGTGACGTGTCCCTCAGGCGTCACATGACCCAGTGAAATTACCAAAAAGGGGACACCAAGTGACATACATCAAATTGGATGTTGACACAGGGAAACTGGAGGTCTGCAGTAGAGTCGGGGAGCGAAGGAGTCGGAACCCAGTGGCCGAAATGGTATGATATAAGTATGATTCCTCCCCAGGTCTGGCCACACTGGGTGAAGTCTTGTCAGAAGGTTTCTCACCTCCAATGGAAGACTTCCACGTATTCCGCTGAACTGAGTGGTATATGTTTTTTACTAGATGGGATTTCTTCTCTTGTCTGACCTTGGTTCGCGTCTCTTATTCTGCATTGTGAGGCATTTATGGCTTCACAGTAAAAAATGTGACTGGAAGGAATTCATCTGGTTGTAAAGATTGTGCACTGCAATGTAACGGTGTAAATCAGTCATTTATTGCATAATTAGCTCCCGAATAGGCTGAAAGAGCGCGTTATAAGCAGAAAAAAGCCGGGTCAATGGCTGCAGAAATAGTGCTGATCCCTGTGCCGAACTTTAATGCATTCCATAGTAGGTTCCCTAATGGGCTTGACTGAGCATCTATTGAACAGCTGCGATCTATATTTTTAGCCAAGCTAAAATGATGCAAATACAATACAATGTCATGGACATGTCTTAATGAACTGCTGGGCTCTGCTATGCCATCTAATCCGAGAAGGTGATAGATTGGTGATGTGTCTGCTGCGGCGACGGCTCGCTTTTGGTGAACATCATGTATGAAAAAACTTAAAGGGGTTTTTCCAGGATTTAAGTACTGATGACCTATCCTCAAGATTGGCATGTATTTGCACTTGTTCACCATGGACATTTGCAGAATAAATCCGTTGTATGGAGATGCTGCTGTCCATTGTTTTTTGAAGCTATCCTCAAGGTAGGTCATCAGTATCTGATCGGTGGGGGTCCGACACCCAGGACCCCGCCAATCAGCTGTTTAAAAAAGGTACCGACGCTCCTGTGAGCGCTGCTACATTCTCCGCACTCACCAAGCACAGTGCCATACATTGTACAGCGCGGCTGTGTTTGGTATCGTGCTCAGCCCCATTCACATGAAATGGGGATGAGCCGCTCCTAGGCCACATGACCGATGAACGTGACGTCACTGGCTTAGAAAAAAGCTAAGAGAAGGCCGCAGCACTCACGGGAGCGCCGGTGCCTTCTCAAACAGCTGATCGGCGGGGGTCCCGGGTGTCGGACTCCCACCGATCAGATACTGATGACCTACAGTATCCTGAGGATAGGTCATCAGTAGTATAATTCCAGAAAACCCCTTTAAATTCAATAGACATTGAAAGTTTACGTGCGCCATATTTTGCAAAAAAAGAAGTGCAAAACATTGGTAAGCCAACCAAGAGGTGGACAGGAAATGTGTTTTTTGGTCCGGATTGCCAAATTTTTGAAAAAGTTCAGTTCCGACCCGAATCGATTCGGGCTGAACCAAAGTTTTTCTAATTGCCCTGAAAGTTGGTATATAACCCCCTTTAGCCTCCTAGGACTCATAGGGGGTCATTTACTAACAGGAGGGGTAGTGTGAGCGACCCTGTGCCCAGCTGCTGTTGGGGATGGGAACATGTCCATGGAGGAGGCGGATAGGTGCTTTGGTGTGGGAGCCAGGCCGACACAATCGTGGGGGAAAAGGGGGGTCAAAAGCACCTAACCTCGTTGACGGGGTCCTGCCTCGCCACTGCCGGAAAAAACATTGACCCAGTGGGCCATGAAAGACATGTACTGTCCTGCCCATAAGGCTCCTCCAGGTGTCCGTGAACCTTGCCACACAGCGAGAATCACAAGGAGCGGCCAACGTTTGTTCGCCACATGAGAAAACAAGACAGGGATGGCTTTTGGGAGAAATGGTTCAGGCAGCAGACTCGTCTAAATGGTATGGCAGAAACTGCCCTGCAAGTAACTTGGCCAGGTGCGAATTAAGCTTGCACACCGTCGCGTTGCTGGGCGCGTAGCATTGTTTCCTGCCACATATTCTGTTTATCGATGGCTGACGAGGAGCAGAGGAGGAGTGTGAGTGGGAGAAGCAAAAAGGGATGATGACACTGTGAAAGACACTGTATTGCTCGTGGATGCAGCTAGCTGCAACAAGCTGGACTGGGATAAGGAGGGGAACTCCTACTGCAATGTCCGGCTGCCACCTCTTTGCCCACCCGATGGGATGATGCCATTTCATGTGGTTTAGGAGCTGTAGTGGCCTACGTTTGTGTTTATTGCCCACATTTATTTTGCTCTTGCACGCTTGCACAAGGCAATGCTTTTGTCTTTGGCGTTTGAACAAAAACTGCCAAACGGAGATACTCTTTGCAGGGGTAGAGGCAGCCGAGCTGGGCTTAGCTCTGGCACGTTTTGGGCCAAACCCACCCACTGAGTCAGCGGCATCACAAGATCCCAAAGTAGATGTGGCCCCTGGCTGTTCTTTGGAGGTATGCGGCCTCTGCACTTAATTGCTGCATCATTACCCTCCTCCTCTGATGTTGCCTTCCCCTGAGAACCCTAATCCGGCTCCCAGGTCCTGTCCACCACACAATCGTCATCAGAGTCCTCACCATCCCTTTCGCTTCTATCAGACTGTGGGATATCATGATGGATTCTTTGGCCCCCCTCCCTTGCTCTTCCTTGACTGCCACTGTCGCTGCCCCCAATGCCAATAGCACGGTTATAGGGCCACTACTACTAATACCACCAACACAAGCTATGCCCGGCGTCTGCAGCCTCCTCCTCCACCTCCTCAGGGCAGTACAAATTGCTGACTGCTCCTCACACAGGTTGGTCAATAGGGAGACTCTCTTGCTTATCTTCTGTAGGGCGTGGTGGGGTTTTCTTGCCACTTCTTAGGAAGAAGGAAGGTGTCCCTCTAGGCAGCGGCAGTAAAGACTGGGAGGAGTCCGCTGAAAGCCTTCTTTGGGGCTGGCAAGGGAGGAGGAGCAGGAGGAACGCTGTGACCCCTGGCTCCATGATGCGGTGTTAGACTCTGAAGTCACCTCCATGTCATCCTGTTGTGACTGAGAGGAGGAGTGAGCCATCCAATCCACAATCTCATCCTCGTTCTCTCTCAAACAATTGTTGAACCTTTCCGAAGCTAGCAGGGACAACTGCGGCCTACTACGACTACTATTGCCACTACTTCTGGCTGGATAGGTGGTGCTTGTACTACCTACATTCTGGATCTGGGTCGAACATTTTTCCTCTCAGATAATGTTGTGTACTACCCCTGTGTATTGATGTAGTAAACATGTATATATGCCACTTAGTTTGAATACAATTAACAACCCCAAAAAATAAAAAATTATTAAAACGAGTGAAATAGGGAAACGGATTTGTGCATAAATTCGTTATCACTCCCAGATACTTTTGTGTGTCTGTTGGTGCAGTAATCACATACATATGCTGCTAGTTTGAATATAATCAGTCCCCATTAAACAAAAAAATCATTGGAAACATGTTGTGAACACAGAATTAAAGGGAAACTGATTTAGGCCTAAATTCATCATCCCTCACAGATACTTTTGTGTTCTGGCCTGTGTATTGGTGTTGATCACCTATATACTAGTTTAAATTAAATTGAACCAGTCCCAAAAAAAACATTTAAATTCCAGCCGTGTGGAAAAAGATTTCACAAAAATTGACAATTTGGGCCTGATGCTTAATTTCTCGTTATCAACTCACAGGAATATTGCTGCCCTACCTTGTGTCTTGTAGTAATCACATGTATATGCTGGTTTAATTACATTTAACAATCCCAAAGAAATTGAAATTCCAACTGTGTGGAAACTAAATTCAACTTAACACACACAGGTAGATTGCTGCCACACTATGAGTATTGCTGCAGTAATTATATATATATATTAATTACAGCATAGAATCCATGGTAAAAAAACGGTGTCGTTTATTCATCCATGTAATACAATGTTTCAATCCTCTCCAGGATCTTTCTCAAGGATTTATTTACATGGGTGAATAAACTACCCTTTATTTATCAGTTTGATTCCTGGAGTGCCGTGGATTCTATGCTTATGGTTCCTTGGTCCAAGGTTGTATACGCTGGCACCCATAAGTTTATAAGTATAGAGAGTGCTGTGTATATGTTTGTGTGTTGTTTGTGTGTATATATATATATATATATATATATCATATATATATATACACATGCTGCTTAAAGAAGAACTCCCGACAAAAATTTTATTCCATGTCCTGCTAGAAATGTACATGATATAATCTGTAGTGAATGTCATTTTCTTACCAGTGTCTGTATTTTTGACTTATATCATCCTGAAGTTTCTTATCTGTGGTCATGTGACCAGCAATTAGACCCACCAACTCACACAGAGACTTATGTGTGGACAGGAAGTCTAATTCTCTATGTATTCCTATGAGACTGAAAAGTGAGGCTCCCATAGAAATGAATAGAGCAGTTAACTGGCTTTCTGTCCTGGGTCAGTTGGAGGTCAGGGAGTTGGTCACATGACGCCAGCTACAATAAAGAAGAGAGATTATTTACTCACAGAAACAGTCACTGATAAGAAAATGACAATCATTAACAGAATTATATCATGCACCTTTCTAACAGGTCAGAGAATAAAAATTTTTGCGGGAGTTCTTCTTTAATTATATTGGAAAAAAGGATTTCTGTGAAAATGGGGAAACAAAATGAAAGTATTTGCTTGCAGTAGCTGCTTTTGAGGTGCACTTCTGATAGTACACAGCCAGCACAGCTCGTCTGCTTCTGTCCCTGTCAGCTTCCCCTGCTTCTCTATAGAGACAGACGGGAAATGCATCACTGACTGCAGGAAAGGAGTTCCTTCCACAGTGTCAGTGGTGTGTTCCATCTTGCCTATGCCTCTCTCTATAATGGTGAAATAAAGATAAGGCTCCCATTCACACCATGGTATTTTTTATTCCACATCCAATCTGCATTATTGGTGGATTGGATGCGGACGCCTTCATTTCAATGGGGCAGCAAAAGATGGCAGAGCGCAAATGAAAGGGGCCGTATCCAATCCACCAATAATGGGGATTGGATGTGTAACAAAAATACATATCTCTGTTCTGTGGCTTGGGTTGCCACCTGGCAACGCTGGTATTTTACTGGCCAGTGGCAGTAATTTTCTTACTACCGGCAATATTAATTCCCGTTATTTTCCTGTGCAAACTGTTACTAATGAGGCTTCCATTGTGGAGCGCTCATTAGTACAGCCTTTACTTCTACCCGCCACTTCTGTTAAAGGGAGTCTTTCACCTGTTTTTTCACCAATATAACTAACAGCACTGCCCACAGAATATTGTATACACCATCCCAGACATACCTGTGTGCACTGGATGTGTCTGTATTACATACACATCCCAGACATACCTGTGTGCACTGTGTGTCTGTATTAACTGACATATCCCAGACATACCTGTGTGCACTTGTGTGTGTATTACATGTCACATCCTCAGACATACCTGTGTGCACTGTGTGTCTGTATTACATGTCACATCCCAGACATACCTGTGTGCATTGTGTGGTCTGTATTACATGTCACATCCCAGACATACCTGTGTGCACTGTGTGTATTACATGTCACATGCCAGACATACCTGTGTGCACTGTGTGTCTGTATTACATGTCATATTCCCAGACATACCTGTGTGCACTGTGTGGTGTGTATTACATGTCATATCCCAGACATAACCTGTGTGTACTGTGTGTCTGTATTACATGTCGTATTCCAGAACATACCTGTGTGCACTGTGTGTGTATTACATGTCACATCCCAGACATACTTGTGTGCACTGTGTGTGTGTATTACATGTCACATCCCAGACATACCTGTGTGCACTATGTGTATGTATTACATGTCACATCCCAGACATACCTGTGTGCACTGTGTGTCTGTATTACATGTCCACATCCCAGACATACCTGTGTGCACTGTGTGTCTGTATTACATGTCACATCCCAGACATACCTGTGTGCACTGTGTGTGTATACATGTCACATCCAGACATACCTGAGTGCACTGTGTGTGTATTACATGTCATGATCCCAGACATACCTGTGTGCACTGTGTGTCTGTATTACATGTCACATCCCAGACATACCTGAGTGCACTGTGTGTGTATTACATGTCATATCACCAGACATACCTGTGTGCACTGTGTTGTCTGTATTACATGTCGCATTCCAGACATACCTGTGTGCACTGTGTGTCTGTATGACATGTCACATCCCAGACATACCTGAGTGCACTGTGTGTGTATTACATGTCATATCCCAGACATACCTGTGTGCACTGTGTGTCTGTATTACATGTCGCATTCCAGACATACCTGTGTGCACTGTGTGACTGTATGACATGTCACATCCCAGACATACCTGTGTGCACTGTGTGTGTGTATTACATGTCACATCCCAGACATACCTGTGTGCACTGTGTGTCTGTATTACATGTCACATCCCAGACATACCTGTGTGCACTGTGTGTGTGTATTACATGTCACATCCCAGACATACCTGTGTGCACTGTGTGTGTATTACATGTCACTTCCCAGACATACCTGAGTGCACTGTGTGTGTATTACATGTCACATCCCAGACATACCTGTGTGCACTGTGTGTGTATTACATGTCACATCCCAGACATACCTGTGTGCACTGTGTGCATGTCTGTGTGCACTGTGTGTCTGTATTACATGTCATATCCCAGACATACCTGTGTGCACTGTGTCTATATTACATGTCACATCACATCAGGTCGAACTGGATGGACAGATTGTCTTTTTTTCGGCCTTATAAAGTATGTTTACTATGTTACTATCCCAGACATACCTGTGTGCACTGTGTGTGTATTACATGTCACATCCCAGACATACCTGTGTGCACTGTGTGTCTGTATTACATGTCACATCCCAGACATACCTGTGTGCACTGTGTGTGTGTGTATTACATGTCACATCCCAGACATACCTGTGTGCACTGTGTGTGTGTATTACATGTCACATCCCAGACATACCTGTGTGCACTGTGTGTCTGTATTACATGTCACATCCCAGACATACCTGTGTGCACTGTGTGTGTGTATTACATGTCACATCCCAGACATACCTGTGTGCACTGTGTGTGTATTACATGTCACATCCCAGACATACCTGAGTGCACTGTGTTGTGTATTACATGTCATATCCCAGACATACCTGTGTGCACTGTGTGTCTGTATTACATGTCACATCCCAGACATACCTGAGTGCACTGTGTGTGTATTACATGTCATATCCCAGACATACCTGTGTGCACTGTGTGTCTGTATTACATGTCGCATTCCAGACATACCTGTGTGCACTGTGTGTCTGTATGACATGTCACATCCCAGACATACCTGAGTGCACTGTGTGTGTATTACATGTCATATCCCAGACATACCTGTGTGCACTGTGTGTGTATTACATGTCACATCCAGACATACCTGTGTGCACTGTGTGTCTGTATTACATGTCGCATTCCAGACATACCTGTGTGCACTGTGTGACTGTATGACATGTCACATCCCAGACATACCTGTGTGCACTGTGTGTGTGTATTACATGTCACATCCCAGACATACCTGTGTGCACTGTGTGTCTGTATTACATGTCACATCCCAGACATACCTGTGTGCACTGTGTGTGTGTATTACATGTCACATCCCAGACATACCTGTGTGCACTGTGTGTCTGTATTACATGTCGCATTCCAGACATACCTGTGTGCACTGTGTGTCTGTATGACATGTCACATCCCAGACATACCTGTGTGCACTGTGTGTCTGTATTACATGTCACATCCCAGACATACCTGTGTGCACTTTGTGTCTGTATTACATGTCACATCCCAGACATACCTGTGTGCACTGTGTTTCTGTATTACATGTCATATCCCAGACATACCTGTGTGCACTGTGTGTCTATATTACATGTCACATCCCAGACATACCTGTGTGCACTGTGTGTCTGTATTACATGTCACATCCCAGACATACCTGTGTGCACTGTGTGTCTGTATTACATGTCGCATTCCAGACATACCTGTGTGCACTGTGTGTGTGTATTACATGTCACATCCCAGACATACCTGTGTGCACTGTGTCTATATTACATGTCACATCCCAGACATACCTGTGTGCACTGTGTGTGTATATTACATGTCACATCCCAGACATACCTGTGTGCACTGTGTGTGTATTACATGTCACATCCCAGACATACCTGTGTGCACTGTGTGTCTGTATTACATGTCACATCCCAGACATACCTGTGTGCACTGTGTGTGTGTGTATTACATGTCACATCCCAGACATACTGTGTGCACTGTGTGTCTGTATTACATGTCACATCCCAGACATACCTGTGTGCACTGTGTCTGTATTACATGTCACATCCCAGACATACCTGTGTGCACTGTGTGTCTGTATTACATGTCACATCCCAGACATACCTGTGTGTACTGTGTGTTCTGTATTACATGTCACATCCCAGACATACCTGTGTGCACTGTGTGTGTATTACATGTCACATCCCAGACATACCTGTGTGTACTGTGTGTCTGTATTACATGTCGCATTCCAGACATACCTGTGTGCACTGTGTGTTCTGTATTACATGTCACATATCCCAGACATACCTGTGTGTACTGTGTGTCTGTATTACATGTCGCATTCCAGACATACCTGTGTGCACTGTGTTTCTGTATTACATGTCGCATTCCAGACATACCTGTGTGCACTGTGTGTCTATATTACATGTCACATCCCAGACATACTTGTGTGCACTGTGTGTGTGTATTACATGTCACATCCCAGACATACCTGTGTGCACTGTGTGTCTGTATTACATGTCACATCCCAGACATACCTGTGTGTACTGTGTGTCTGTATTACATGTCACATCCCAGACATACCTGTGTGCACTGTGTGTCTGTATTACATGTCACATCCCAGACATATCTGTGTGCACTGTGTGTCTGTATTACATGTCACATCCCAGACATACCTGTGTGCACTCTGTGTCTGTATTACATGTCCAGGAAAAGCACTTTTATTCTGCTGGAAAACAGCTCTCAAGTGCCCAGCTCTGCTGCTGCAAGATCCCAAAGCAAACCAGACTGAAGAGGAGAGGGCTGCTGTAGCAGCTCATATCTTGAGATTGGTGGCAGATAGAAAAATGGTTCTGACCTTCTTTGAAAGCTGACCTTCCAAGCTTTCAAATGGTACCAAAATCACGGCATATTATATCAGAAGAAATAGCTGTTAGAAACTGAGTCAAGAGAGAAACTGTTTTAGTTTCACTTTCAGCTGGGCACTTGTGTATGCAATCTTCTGTGGGGCACTGTTGTTAGTTATATAGGTGAAAAGCAGGTGAAAGACTCCCTTTAATAAAAAAAAAAACACTCATCCATTTGCTCACTGGAAGATCAGGACAGGAACTGCCTGATGTGATCACGCTGGAGCGCAGGTCCTGTGCACATCCAGTCAGCAGCGAGTGTTCACCGCCAAGCGAGCAAATGGAGGTGGTGAGTGCTCTGAAGAACCTTTGTAGATGGGTTTTGAGAATCTTTATCCTCTGTCATGTAATCTATCTGAGGATCCCTATAATCTGGAAGACCCTCTCAGACACTGTATGAGAAGACTTGTGTAATATATTATATATAATCTGATAAACCCTTCCAGATATTCAATGAACACTTCAGGGTCTATTTCATATAATCTGAGGAACCCTTGGTAGATAACGATTTTGAGAATCTTTATCCTCTGTCTGAGGGTCTATTGGAAAGAGTCCATCTTTGAAGCATCATTTTCAGATGGGTTTGGATATACCCTTCACATACCTACATAAAATTCCCACCATCCAATTTTTGAAGTTTATTATTCCAGCTGATTTTTATATGCATGTTCCCTTTAAATACAACAAAAGTACCACGACGTAAGCAGAGAATGAGCAGAGCCTCGGCTCATGCATATTGTACGGTATTCATTAAAGGAAAGCCTTTGTGACAAATAGAGATAGCGGATAGCAGATTTTTATCCGCCACGGGATGTGTGGTCTGCTTCTTGTTCACTGAGGTAGAGGCAGATAAATGCGGTACCTGCGGAGTCATTAAGACTGAAGGAAATGCGCACGGGTTTATCAGCGGGGATTCTTGCCGTGGTGATCATGTGGGCACAATGACTTCAACCGCCTTATCTGAAATAATACTGAAACGAGAAGAATAACACATAAACAGTCAGTAATGCAGCAAAGAAAAACTCATTCTAGCACTTTGAATTGAAAATTTAGAACGACAGTGGGGGGAAAAAAGCATAAAAGACTATTCAAATGAAAATCTTTTTAACAAGAAGGCATAATAATCTTGTGCCAGTCTTAAAAGAAATAAAACTTTGACTATGCCGGGCCAATGAGCCAGATACATTGGGTTTTATCAAGTGGGGGAGGCAGCTATGAATATATATACACACACATACTGTATAGATGCGCACTCATTCAATAGGATGAATAAACAACATTACTATGCAAAATATGGTGCCATACTGTACACATAACTAATGTCACCATACAGTACTCATCAATAATAATGTCACACTGTACACTTAACTAACATCACCATACATTACTCATAAATAATAATGTCACACTGTACACATAACTAATGTCACCATACAGTACTCATAAATAATAATGTCACACTGTACACATAACTAATGTCACCATACAGTAGTCATAAATAATATCACACTGTACACATAACTAATGTCACCATACAGTACTCATAAATAATATCACACTGTACACATATCTAATGGCGCTATACAGTACTCATCAATAATAATGTCACACTGTACACATAACTAATGTCACCATACAGTACTCATAAATAATAATGTCACACTGTACACATAACTAACATCACCATACAGTAGTCATAAATAATATCACACTGTACCCTTAACTAATGTCACCATACAATACTCATAAATAATAATATCACACTGTACACATAACTAATGTCACCATACAGTACTCATAAATAATATCACACTGTACACATATCTAATGGCGCTATACAGTACTCATAAATAATAATGTCACACTGTACACTTAACTAATGTCACCATACAGTACTCATAAATAATATCACACTGTACACATATCTAATGGCGCTATACAGTACTCATAAATAATAATATTACACTGTACACATAACTAATGTCACCATACAGTACTCATAAATAATAATATCACACTGTACACATAACTAATGTCACCATACAGTACTCATAAATAATAATGTCACACTGTACACATAACTAATGTCACCATACAGTACTCATAAATAATATCACACTGTACACATATCTAATGGCGCTATACAGTACTCATAAATAATAATATTACACTGTACACATAACTAATGTCACCATACAGTACTCATAAATAATAATATCACACTGTAACACATAACTAACATCACCATACAGTACTCATAAATAATAATAATATCACACTGTACACATAACTAATGTCACCATACAGTACTCATAAATAATAATATCACACTGTACACATAACTAATGTCACCATACAGTACTCATAAATAATAATATCACACTGTACACATAACTAATGTCACCATACAGTACTCATAAATAATAATGTCACACTGTACACATAACTAATGTCACCATACAGTACTCATAAATAATAATGTCACACTGTACACATAACTAATGTCACCATACAGTACTCATAAATAATAATATCACACTGTACACATAACTAATGTCACCATACAGTACTCATAAATAATAATGTCACACTGTACACATAACTAATGTCACCATACAGTACTCATAAATAATATCACACTGTACACATAACTAATGTCACCATACAGTACTCATAAATAATAATATCACACTGTACACATATCTAATGTCACCATACAGTACTCATAAATAATATCACACTGTACACTTAACTAATGTCACCATACAGTACTCATAAATAATAATGTCACACTGTACACATAACTAATGTCACCATACAGTACTCATAAATAATAATGTCACACTGTACACATAACTAATGTCACCATACAGTACTCATAAATAATAATGTCACACTGTACACATAACTAATGTCACCATACAGTACTCATAAATAATATCACACTGTACACATAACTAATGTCACCATACAGTACTCATAAATAACAATATTACACTGTACACATAACTAATACAGAGTACAGAGTACTCATAAATAATGCCATCATGCTGTACACATAATGAATGTCAGAATACACTACTCATAAATAATAATATCACACTGTACACATAACTAATGTCACCATACAGTACTCATAAATAATAATGCCACACTGTACACATAATTAATGGCACTATACAGTACTCATAAATAATGCCATCATACTGTACGCATAATGAATGTCAGAATATATAATTCATAAATAATGCTGTCATACTGTATACATAACTAATGTCACCGTATAGTACTCAAAAAATAATGTCAGACTGTACACATAACTAATTGCGCTATATATAACTCATAAATAATGCTGTCATACTGTACACATAATGGCACCATACAGAACTCATAACTAATGCTGTCAGAATGTAGACATAATGTCACCATACAGTATTCATAACTAATGCTGCCATACTATACACTTAACTAATGTCACCAGTACAGTACTCATAAATACTAAATGTCAAACTGTACATACTGTACATACTAATAGTGCTATACATAACTCATAAATAATGCAGTCATACTGTACACATAACTAATGTCACCATACAGTACTCATAAATAATAATGTCACACTGTACACATAACTAATGTCACCATACAGTACTCATAAATAATAATGTCACACTGTACACAAATAATGTCACCATACAGTACTAATAAATAATGCTGTCATACTGTACACAAGTAATGTCACCATACAGCACTCATAAATAGTGATGTAATTCTATATACATAATCATTTATACCATAAAGTACCTAAATACTAATGTCACACTGTACACATAACTAATAGTGATATACATAACTCATAAACAATGCTGTCATACTGTACACACTGTCAAAATTAAGTTTGTCCTCCATATAGGGAGAGGTCCATCTAGCTAGTGGTTGCTAAGGCCTGTATTGTTTAAACCAGAAGCTTATAGATTATGTAGTAAACATTGTCCTGATATTAAAAGGTTTCTGGCCCTGGACACACCTAAAAGGCAGAATTCGGATGTGCCCACTACACTTCCGCACAGGAAATCTGTGGTGACAAGTATTGTGAGTTTGGTAACCTGTAAAAAAGGTGCAGAGCTTAGTTTGACATTGGGGTCTGCTCTGTGGTTGCATGTGTCTAGGCATCCACTGTCAAAATTTAGCTCCTCCTCCCTATAGAGAGAGGTCCATCTAGCAAGTGGTTGCTAAGGCCTGTTTTTATTATAATTATTAACTTCTTTTTAAAGGAAAATGTATTGTTACATAATCACATTTTGATCTTATTGCTGCATACACATCCAAATAAACTGCTTAACCAGAAGCTTATAGATTATGCAGTAAACATTGTCCTGATCTTGAAAGGTTTCTGGCCCTGGACAAACCTAAAAAGGCAGAATTTAGATGTGCCAACTACACATCCGCACAGGAAACTTGTGGTGACAAGCATTGTGAGTTTGGCAACCTGTAAAAAAAAAAGTGCACAGCTTAGTCTGACTTTGAGGTCCACTCTGTGGTTGCATAGTTAGAAGTGCTGCACCTCTATTTCTGGATTCTTATGCTAGAGTCAGGTAAAAAAAAGTACAGTGTGAGAAGAATTGCACGACCACCACTAATGGATTGCAGGGTGGTTGTAACCATGGAAACGAGCAGTGTATAATGTGATAGAAAAATGGATTCAGCCAGCAAAGGAAGCAATATGGAGAATCACAATACATTAGTAAGTGGCTTGTATTAACTTTCTCTACATGATAAATGCCACTTACTGAAGTGAGACAACCCCTTTAAGTCTATAGAGGTTGTCCACACCACCTTTGAACTGATGGCTGCCAAATGGCAAGATACCCATTCCTTCCAGAATATATGGCATCATCTGTCTACTCAGAGGTAGCAGTGGTACCACGGCCACGGTATAATCATGGTAGATGGGGGAATGTTACAAATATTGCATTCAGAAGATTCAGGTTATTCCTCCGGGTCTCCTTTCAGTACTGTAACATTCACTAGACCTTACAGGTTGGTTGTGTTTCCTCTTTATCTCATCCCGTTCACAGTGTTTTCTCTCTTCTCCCATCCGACCCCTCGAATCCTTTTCTGTTCCTCTGCCTTTGTCCTGCCACCCCCGTCCTCCCTTTTATCTGCAGTAAATGTTGACCTTGTGGCGTTATTATACTGAGTTACTGTGGATCGTATTTACTATTATATATATATATAGCGCCATGGCTTGAGTGTTGTTTACTTCTATGTATTCTTATCAACCATAAAAACGTACAATCCTCCCACCCCCTACCGCCCGGTCTCATCTACACGGAGCAGTGCTTCATTTTCAATAATTTATTCCTGACCTCCATCGGGAACCACTACTTGTGAAGCTTCATCCATTATTCTAGAACTGAAGGGATAAGAAATATTACCCAATTTATTTCCTGTCTGGCCGGTAAACATGCATCCATCGTGCTTAATTACGAAGGCGTCTTAATCGGATGAACCTGTTCTATCAAGTGCAATGTGATATCTGGTGCTCTTATTGGTATGTATGGTGGATTATATAGAAGATTGTGACGCTAAGGACGTTCTCTGAAGTTTTATAAAAGTAAGCATGTGATATCCATATCCTCTTAGAAGGTATGAGTATCATAATCGGGGGGGGGTGCTCTACTCTGGACCCCTCTACGAACCAGAATGCGAAGCCACTAATAAAGCACAACTCATTAGCTCACATTCATTTAAATACCATGTAATACCACCTTTCCCCTGAAGAGGTCACTGCAGGAAAAATCTATGTCCTGAAGGGACTTCCCAGCAGTTGGTTCATTTGCCATAGAGACCATAATCTCTTGTATCGTTAAAACAGTTCTATAATTCTAGGCTTCTGGTTTCTTGATAGATATTAATTTGCACCAAACCATAAAAAAAAACTTTTTTGCTTAAAAAAATTCAAAGATAACAAACAAATCAAGTGAAACATAAAATCGTCCCCTCCAAAATCATAGAGAAAAGACCAGGACCGCCCCTCCATGAGCTACACATAGATCTATTGCTGCTAAGCAAAATTTATAGACAAGAACATAAGGTTCTTAGGATATCTAAACCTTCCTGCTTAATAAAATGATTGAAAAATGCAAAGATAAAAAAGCAACCAGGGATCAATCATGAGAAGCATAAAATCATACTCTTCAAAACTGTAGAAAAAAGACTGGGACCGCGCCGCCAGATGTTATACATTGTTCTATAGTTGCTAAGCGAAATGTCTAGACATGAGCATGAGGTTCTAAAAATATGGAAACCTTTCTTGTATAAAAAAAAATGATTAGAAAATCCAAAGATAAAAAATCCAACTAAGGAACTATCATGAGAGGTATAAAATCACACCCTTAGAAACAGTAGAAAGAAGACCGGGACTGCACCTCCACATGTTATATACTGTTTTAGAGTTACTAAGCAAAATGTATAGACATGAACATAAGGTTCAAAGTTTATGTAAACCTTACCTGCTTACAAAAATAATTGAAAAACCCAAAGATAAAAAAAATTCAAAACTGTAGAAAAAAGTCCATGACCGCACCCTCACATTTTACATATACATCATTCTATAGCTGCTAAGCAAAACTCATAGACATGAACATGAGGTTCTTAGAATATGTAAATCTTTCTTGCTTAAAAAAATGATTGAAAAAGCCAAAAATAGAAAAAATCAACACCCTTCAAAACTGTACAAAAAAAGACCAGGACCGCTTGTTATGCATTGTTTTATAGCTGCCTAAGCAAAATATAGGGCCTATGCACACGTGTGCGGCCTGTGCTGTGGACCGCAAATAGTGGTCTGCAATGCACAAGCACCAGCTTACAAAAATGATTGAAAAATCTGAAGTTAAAAAAAACAACGCCCTTCAAAACTGTAGAAAAAAGACCGTGACCGCGAAATTCATAGGCATGAACATGAGGTTCTTAGTATATGTTTTGATCCCACTTCCAACTTCACAGTGACCTCTTTTAAGCAGGTCCATACTCTGTTGGGTACTGCACTGTATGGCGACTGCCAGTATCCCAACACAGTCCCTGCAGTAGAAATGCCCCAGCAGCCCAACAGCACGGCTGCTGTCAGGCTCTCACTCCTTCGTGCTGGCCACAGCACCCCTCAAAAATAGCTGCCATGACCTGCTTCACCATGTGGACAGATAACAAAAGCTCACCTTTCCTTGCGGTCTCAAAAACAGCCTGAGGACAGACAGATCCCCATGGAGTTCTGTTACTCAAACATGGCAGTATTCTATTAACTCAGTATTCATTGTCAATTGGTAGCCGGCAAAACCGCACGGCCATTTTTTTAATGAGTTAATAGAATACCGCCTTGTATTGCATGGGTGTGCACTGCGTCCACATCTCAGGGCCGAGACCGGGACCCTCTTTTGCAGGGGTGCACCACCCATGAGGCCAGGTGAGACGATCGCCTCAGGCAGCACCAGGTAGGGGCAAGAGAGGGGGGCAGCGGAAGGGTCATGGGCTGAAGGGAAGGGGTTAGGTTAAGAAATTGGCATTGGGTAGGGAGGGCCGCCGTTTCAGGTTTCGCCTCAGGCAGCAGAAAGGCTAGGTGTACCCGTGCTCTTTGGATATTGTCAGGGGGCTTTAGTTCCAGCATCGGGCTCCTTCTTCTCCATTTCTGGTCCCTTCTGAACCGGAAGTGTGAAGTACTGTCTACACTCACATCACAGCTGCTGGACAAGCAGTGGCTTCAGCAGTGACATGTGCAGGCACGGCACGTGACCACTGCCACCACTGAGGCCATAGACTGGCCAGCAGCAGTGACCTGTGGGTAGACATTCCAAAAACTTCCGGTTTAGCGGGACCATAAGTGGAGGAATAAGGAACCCGATGCACCCGGTGATAGGGAAAGCTTTTATTTTTTTTCAATCCTTGCACCCTGCCTGACAATATCAAAGGATGTTCCCGGTCTCTGATAATTACACAATATTCAGTTCATTATTTCTGTTGACGGATCCTGCTCCTTTATGGTTTCCGTTTTATAAACTATGTATGAACACTCCTGTTTTTGCAAATGTAAATCTGTTCCTCTGGGGTTGTTTCTGCCGCATGGATTTCTGCAGACATTTGAATGAATGGAACCGTGACAGCAATTTCTGCAACAAATTTGCCGTGTGTGAACGTACCCTAATCATATAGGATTAAAGAGCCTAGCGCTGATAACACCCCGCCGAGCTCCTACCATTCAACACCGCACAACTGTCTACAATTTTGCCATCTGCTCGGTTTGCAGATTCTGTGTCCCAGCACAGATTAAGTGATGTTCCATGCTCCCGCTCCAGTGTCCACACCTGTTGCCTTACCTCACTCAGCCGGCCGTCCGAGCACTTCAGTAATCCTAGGTCAGCCACTTCCTTGGCCGGTCCTTGTCTTTACGGAGAAATAAGTCAATGGAACTAAAGTCTGCTCCTGCTGCATAGCAACATTGACCAGGCTTGAGAGGCAGGGACAGCTGTCAGTGCAGGCTTCGGCTACCTGCGGTTGTCACTTTCCCCAGTCGGACCCCCGGCTTTTCCTGCTGTCCTCCTCCTTGTCCCACTTTGCCGTCCTTCCTTCTGGTTTAGTATGTTGTGACGCTTCAAGGGGGGGAATAAAAAAAAAAATCTCCCTGTCAAGTCTTTAAAAATAAGTGACAAACCACGGGAGTTCAAGGCTTTTAATTCATTAGTCCTGACCGACTTAAAATACAAACAGACTGACTTCACCGGGCAGGAATGTTTACAGCCCGACCCAATCAGCGGCCGCGTCTATTCCAGCTAGCTGGCAAAGATAGAGCGACTACACTCAGCAGAACTGTCTGGGGCGGCCGTCACTCAGGGATGACATAGTCTGCTTGGATAGAGTGCAGACAGGTTACCAGAAAAGTCCCAAGTGCCAACACGTTACCAGTACACCCCCCCCCCATATATACACATAGAGATAAGAACCGCAATTACACCGCAGGGCTCAGTACTTGTCACAGTCTTCATCCATAGTGACACTGTCAGTGATAGAAGAATGGGTGCAGCTGGGTGGGAAGGAGACAAAGGTCTATCTATCTATCTATCTATCTATCTATCTATCTATCTATCTATCTATAATTTCTCTATCTAATTATCTATCTCATATCTATCTAATTATCTATCTATCTATCTCCTATCTATCTACCTATCTATCTATTATTTCTCTAATTATCTATCTATCTATCCATTTATCCATCTATTCATGTATCTCATATCTATCTCTCTAGTATCTATCTATCTATCAAATTCAAATTCAAAATAGCTTTATTGGCATGTTCAAGTAAAAACATTTAGCATTGCCAAAGCAAAAGAAATAATAGGTATTGTGGAGGGAGGTTTGATGTGGGAATTAAGGGGATGGATGTTGGGTTAAAGGGGCAGTATAGGGGTATAATAGTCCATGGTGTCTCATCTTCCTCTCAGTTGGTGGCAGGTGGAGACATATTGGGCAGGGATCTCCACAGTGGACTCCTCTTCCCACAGTAGGATGTGGAGTTTTCTCCGCTCATCTGCGGAGGTGAAATCAGGGATGTGAGTGGAGAGTCTCTGGAAGTAAGTAGCCCTCACAAGTATTTGCTGCAGTGTAGCAGGAAGTGGGCCTCATCCTCCAGGGCCCCCTGCACACAGTGCTGGCACAGTCTGCTCTCCCATAGCTTGTATGTCTGCCTGTGCCGCCCCGTCTCCATCTCCAGGCTGTGGGCGCTCTATCTTTCTGTGGGGTATCTTCAATGCAGGCTGAATTCCTTCCTCTTTTCCAGGCAAGAAAACAATGCTTTTTTATGTAGTGGCCACTAGGTGGAGCTCAGTACAAAGAGATAAATGGTAAGTATATAAACGCCTATGCACTGAGCTCCCCCTAGTGGTGGCAGCAGGCAAACAGCTTTGTAATAGAGGAGACGCCGACTTATCAGTGTATATACACCATTTGTCTGGTGTAAATATATAGAAGAATATGGTGATCAGAATGAAAAACCATAGAATAATAATAATAATATTTATATATATATAGCGCCAACATTTTCCTCAGCGCTTTACAATTCAGAGGGTTCATGCACAAAACAAAAGATGTCACAAAGTTACAGGCTAATATACAACTAAAACAATAGGAGTGAGGGCCCTGCTCACAAGAGCTTACAATCTATTAAGTCGGAGTAAGTCGGTGAGGTGGAGGGCAATGTTTTTTATTCTAATTGTTTTTAAATAAAATGTCTTCCACTTAAAAGAAAAATGTAAATTTGTCAGAGAACGGGGCATTGTGGTTTGTATTCTGCATTGCCTGGGGGTGATTGACACATACATTTTGGGAAGCTGGGTGGAGCAGCGGCCCAGAGTAGGTTTTACTACGGGCCCCTGTGAGATCTCTGTACACCTCTGCTCTCTAGCTCTCTATCTAAAAGAAGGTCACTGTCATTTTTAGTATGTGGTTCTTAACCCTTACTTGGTACCTGTCATGGTGCGGTTCACTGTGACAGTTGTGGCCGTGTAGACTGGCTGCATGCCCTCTTGCGTACTGGCTGCAGGCTGCCTCCTGTGTATGCTGGTTGCTTGGGGCTGTGTGATGGCTGCTATGTCATGTGTGAACTAATGCCTGTGAATGTGTGTTCTCTCCATGTCTGCATCTCAGTGCAGTTCTTGTCACTGTGGCCATGTAGGCTGGCTGCAGGCCCTCTCGTGTGCTGGCTGCAGGCTGACACCTGTGTATGCTGGTTGTCGTTCGGGGTATGCTGGCTGCAGCTGGCTGCAGCAGTGACTGGTGTGAACTGACACTTGTGACTGCATGTTCTATGGTTCTGTTACTCCTGGTTCTGATGTGGTTAACATTCCCTGATCTGTCCCTGGGTGTGGCTTATCAGGTGCCCTCCTTAGGGTCCATTCACACGTCCACATGTGTTCTGGGATGTTGTTATCCTGGTCCATGACCTGTTCTCTGTCTGAGTCTACTCTGTTCCTAGCCTAGCAGTGCTCTAACTGCATCTGATAGCCTAGCAGTGCTAAACTGCTTCCGATCCAGCCTGTCCTATGTCCAGCCTGGCAGCGCCTACTGCTTCTGTTCCAGTCTGTTCTTTGTCTGTCTTGCAGTGCCTTTCTGCTTTTTTTCTTTGTGTTTGTCCTGTCTTCGTGAGAGAGCCTCTGGGTTTTCTGGAGGGAGGATCTCTAGTCTGTGCGCAGCTCTGCCTGAAACCGCCATGCTTCCATTCCGCTTGGGGTCCAGGCATCTGCTTCTGTGCCGGTTCCCGTTTGTCTTGTTGACTGATCCATGTGTTGTCTGTTCCGCTGGTGGGGCCAAGTGTACCGGGACCTTCCTGAAGGTGCAACCAGTGAGCCCTCAGTCCAACCACCAAGGGCTCTGTGAAGAACAGGGCTCACTGGCTCTCCTTGCCCTCCTGGGTGTTGCCTCTGGTCTGCCGGTGCATTTTGTTTTATTGTAGTCCTACCACTATTGCCTAACCTGCTTTACTGTCATGTCCTTATTACATATGTAATAAAGTACTCTGTTGGTCCCTGATCTGAATCTTTCCATTTGTCCTGTTTGCAAGACATCCTGGAGGTCCACCTTGGGCCTCCGGCATGTGACAGTTCCTTACCTGAGGATGGTTGCCTTCTTGTGTTAAACCACCTTCTGTCAGTTTGGTCCTGCCTACAACATGGGTCCACCTTTAGTTTATTTTCCAGGGACACTTTAAGTTCCCAGTCCACCCCTGGTGATTTCCATCAGTGATTGTGAGCAAAAGCCAGGTGCGGGTCAAAAACATAGAATAGGTACAAATCTTTCCATTATACCTGATCTCTTCGAAGGGTCCACTTATAGTTTTGGATAAGAATTACTGATGGAAATCACTGACCAAATCATCGAAGTGTGAACTAGGCCTTACAGTGAAGCTCACAGAGAAACATATGGTAAGGGCGACTTGCACTTGGCATACTCACCTGTTGGGTGTTTTTTTTACCTGCACATGCTTCTGGCTCACAATCACTGATGAAAATCACTGATCAAACACTGACTTTATAAAAGCTGATTAAAGCGGCAGTCTGCTTGAGGATCAGGCACTGGAAGCAGTCTGCAACCGCTAAGCAGTATTCACAGCCAGGAACGCTGGCAGGTACCAACTCCACTGATCTCTTCTGGTATCAGTTCTGTGCGCTATGTATCTTGCACCTGACAGGGTTTCTGTGCACACACTATCTACCAGAGGCACGATAAAACACCTCACTATATACTTTGGTTCTGTGTTGTGCCAGTGATGAGGTAGTATTCAGGTAACAAGCTGAGTGGGAGGAGCTATAAACCAGCTGGTCATTGTTAGGGGTGGTGCTGGAGCTGTGACAGAGGAAGGAGAAGTGCATCATGGGTTTGGTTGGATACAGGAACAGGAAGTGCTACATACAGGATGGAAACAGATCAGAGGGATTGGTTTATATACTGAAAATGGGTCAGGAGAGTCCAAATTGAAAAAAAAGCATAAGGAAGATGGACATGAGGTAAACAACTACATGAGCAGATCTGTTAAAAAACATAATAATCGCCTTTAGCATTGTCCCATGTCAACATACCCAGTAAAGCACTCATTTGTGCAATTCGTCTGCCTGTGTAAAATGAACCTTGGTAGACCAGTTATTCTGTGGCAACCCCAGATGACACAGTGTCTAGCTATGTGGAGTCACTAATGGCATATTTAGTGAAATTAAGGGATTCTCAGGGCATGGATCCGACACCTGGCACATCTGACAATCAGCTTTATGAAGGGAAGGTGCGCACCTTGCATGTGCATGCTGTCTCCCTTCCTGCTCGTTGCTGCTATGTCTATGGCAAGCAGGAAGAGAGAAGAGAGATACCACATGCCCACTGTGCGTGTCTTCCCTTCATACAGCTGATTGGCGAGGGTGCTGGATGTCGGACCCCCGCCGATCTGATATTGATGACCTATCCTGAGGATAGGTCATTAATATTAAAAGCCTTGAGAATCCCTTTAATAATATTCCTGGCATGATTAAATATTATAAATAGAACAAATACGTTTAAAAATAAATTATTTTTATGGAACAATCTAAATTGCTAATATCTCTGAGTGTCTAGTGGGTTAAATAATAAATAACAGACCTGGTGTCTAGGGGGTTAATAAATAGTATTGGTAATGTTTAACAGGATAAAAACACCCATCCCATGCTTAGTGGTGCCTGTTGGACTCAGCTTCCTGGTCTCAACGCACAGGAAACGCCGGACAGCCAATCAGCAACTGAGGAGCGTCTCTGCTGTGGCCGGTGATTGGCTGACCAGGCATTTCTTAACATTTCCTGTGTGTTGAGACCGAACCAGGAAGTGGAGACCAGGGGGAGCCTTTGAGCATTGGAAAGCCTACGCTGGTTTATTTTTTTAGCCCATTCTGCCCTTTTATCCTGCTGAATAACCCCTTTTATGGGTTAATATACAGGATAATACTAGTAGGTCAATAATATCCCTACTGGGTTATTACTATCCCTGATGTCCAGAGGTATACTTCAGCTAGCCTTCAAGATTCAATTTGTTGCCCTCGCCATGGATCAACAGTACATACTTTCCCCTGACACTTACCCCTGGGGCACACTCCTCGTCAGATATATCCCTTCTGGTGTCTAGTGAAAAAATGTCCATCCAGGTCAAGCTACTATAGCTTCTTCCTATGACAGGAGAAGATGAATGGAACCTTACAGAAACTTATAAAAACATATTTTAGAGCATGTACCCCGAAGAAGCAAAATTCCCTTAGTAAATACCCCATATGTTTTAGTCACCCAGACATCTAACCTCCATGCACCTTCTTAAGTCATGGCCTTCTGGCTTTATTTAGATCTTTGAGTCTCCAGGAGCAAGTTAAATATACCCTCACACTGAACAATTATTAAGAACTTTCTGTAATCTTGATAATCCTTCCTTGATGAAATGACCTACACACAATCCTACTCACATCAAAGCAGTTTACAAACAGAAGGCTATCATGTGAAAGTAAAAAGTACAACAGTCAGCTTCCGCAATTAGAAGGATCTCCAAGTCATTTTCCCAATATGTCCGAACAGTAGAAAATCCAGTGTTCAAAATCCATTCCATAGACCATAGACAATTATGCCATAGACAATTGTGCCATAGACAATTATTTTGTGGCACACAATGCAATTTTGTGATATATAAGATTACAATTTGTAACGGGCAGTGGCGGTGGATCCACTGTGACAACTAACCAGTTTAGCTTTGGGCTAGACCTAAAGTTGATGTTTTGGTTTTCACCCTTAACCCATATACAGGATTATGACATTTGCTGCACCAGGAAATACCAAGTCGCTACCTCTTGGAATAGTCTTGGTGTGGTTGGCAACTGATCCGTGGGAGTCAGAGACACCGATGCGAAGCACCAAGGGATAAGGCAATACACATAGTCAAGAAACAGGCCAAGGTCACGGCAGGCAGAATTTGTGTGTAAAACTAGTCTGAGGTCAGGGCAAGTAGTTCAAAGTCAATACAGTGAACAGGCAGAGTCAGGACAAGTCAGCGGGGGGTCAGAGTTAGAAAACAGGCAGCGGTTGGTACACGAGTAGGCAAACAGAAATGGAACACTAGACTAGAATATTCAAAGATCAGGCACCCTCTCACTGGGGAAGGTGCCTTTTATACAGAGAGATAGGAGGCGCATGCGTGCAGGCCCTACGGGTAGAGTGAACTGGTCGAACTGGGAAGTGCAGGCTGCAGCCTGAAGGAGAAGCGCGATACGACAGCAACTGGGCCCACTGAGGTTGAGAAAGACAAGGGGCAGTGGGTCCTGACTGCTGGGCAGGAGGAAGAGGGTGAGTAAAGCAGCGCCATGCCTGCCCGGGACAGCAGTGGGCACAGGCCACCACATAATTTTGTAAAACAAAATACCATTCTGCTGCAACAGATTACTATCTTGTCACACAAAATATCATTTGGTGCCACAGACAATGGTTCTTGTGCCTCTGGACTATGTGTAACCGCCAAGAGTATGTTCCCTTTAGGAGACTTGTAACTTGATATGTGTATGTGCTGTCACTGAGAGACCATAAATATGCAAGCGTGGATTAGAAACAAAAATAATAAAAAAAATATCAACAGCAGAAGCCATTTTGTGGATGTTGACCCAAGACCAGGAGAAAGGAGAGTGTATTTTTAAAAGATTCAGCTTCACCCTGCTCTCCCCTGCCTCTTGCTTGTTATAGGTTTCTTCCTGCGGGATTGTGGGACATTTTTTAAAGGGGTTCTTTGTGGCCTAGTGTGTGTTAGGGTAAGGATTGTTAGGGTGGTGGTTACTGGTTGTAAGGATTGTCTGAGGGTGGGGCTAGATTCTCCTATGAGTACAGTACATTCTAATCATAATCTTCTAATGCAACTTAGATTTCCCATTAGGCCACTGGCTCTTCAGAGCTCTACATTTGTTCTGCCATCAAGTGATAGATCAGTGATGTATGAAAAATATTATGCCCTAACTGAAGAATCTGAGCGTATCCTATGAAAATGTAACATCATTCACCTCACAGATCCCCTAATTCTGCTCTCCACTTCCTGGTCCTGACTCAACACCTAGGAAATGGCTTAGAATGTCTGCTGAATCGGTCACTGGGTGAGGCCAGCACCACTGTGACCAGTGACTGGCTGAGCGCTTATTCTAAGCCATTTCCTGGGTGTGGACCCAAGAACAGGAGAAAGGAGAGTGTATCTTTGAAAGATTCAGCTTCACACTGCTCTTCCCTGCCTCCAGCTTTTTATAGGTTTCTTCCTGTCAGCTCTTACAAGCAGAAGGCAGGGGAGAGCAGTGTGAAACTGAATCTTTTAAAAATACATCTTTTCTCCTGATCCTGGCATAACAGCCCGGAAATGGCTTTGAATGTCTGCTGAGTCAATCACTGGGTGAAGCGGGTCAATTGACTGGCTGAATGGGTATTCTACGCCATTCCCTGGGTGTTGAGCCAGGACCTAAAAGCAGAGAGCAGCAGTTTGGGATCGGTGAGGTGATTAATGCTTGGTTTTTACTTTTAACTATATCTGGCCCATTTTTCTTAAACGTGAACCTTGTATTTTCTGGTAATCCAGGAGACTATCCTCCTCTTTGAGATGGTCTCCTTCTTCTGCCAGAGCGGTTAGGACATTCTGGGAGAGTAGACATGTATTCTTATTCATATCCCAGGTTGTAGGCAGACCATGCGGCTGTTATAGGTCCCCTGGAGAGAGGGGCCCAGAATAGCTTGGTTGCATCTTTTAGGTTAAAGTGTAACTGTCATATTATTTTTTATTTGCTATTTTAATAGAGCTAGGCAAGTATACCCAATTTAGTCTGTCAATTATTGTCAAAAGATCTGTAATTACCTTATAATAAGAGCTTTCATTAACCCTTTCGTGCCCGGAGCTTTTTTCGGTTCTGCATTTTCGTTTTGCGCTCCCTGCCTTCAAACAGCCATAACTCTTTTATTTTTCTGTTCACATAGCTGTATGAGGGCTTGTTTTTTGCGGGACAAGTTGTACTTTCCAACACCACCATTTAATATTGCATACGGTGTAGTGGGAAGCGGGAAAAAATTCCAAACCGGGTGAAATTGCAAAGAAAACGCTATTCCGCTACAGTTCTACGGGTTTCTTATTTACAGCGTTCGATGTGCATTAAAACTGATCCGTTACTTTCATTCTACTGGTCAGTACGAATCCGGCAATATCTAATATGTATAGTTTTTCCTGCGTTTTCATAGTGATAAAATAATTAGAAAAGTTGCCCTTTTTTTTTTTTTTCCTTGTCAAATCTTGACCCCTATAACTTTTTGGTATTTATGTGTACAGAGCTGTATGGGGCTCATTTTTTGCGGGACGATCTGAAGTTTTATTGATACCATTCTGGGGTGTGTATGACTTTTGATCAACTTTTTATTTAATTTTTTTTAGAAAAAAAAGCGACAAAAAACGGCAAATCGCCATTTGGACGCTTTTTTCCGCCACACAATTTGCCGTATTGGAATTTTTTTTTAAATATTTTAAAAAGTACGGGCGTTTTCGCTCACGGTGATACCCATGATGTCTATATTTATTGTTATTTAGGTATTTATTTTTTACTTATACGGAAAGGGGGTGATTTGAACTTTTTTATTTTTTATATATTTTTTTAAATTTTTTTAATTTTTTTTACTATTAGAAAGCTCAAATATGGGCTTATATATTGTGGCTTTTTTTTTTTTCTTTATGAGCAATTATGGATTTTATAGACTCAGAAATCCATGAGTTGCTCATTTCTTATCCTGGCCTGCCATCTAGTGGCCAGAATAAGAATTGCACTTTGAAAACTGTAAATCCTCACCAGCGAGGATTACAGTTTTCATATGGTGTAACAGACACCCCGATTGGCCACACGGGGTGTCTGTACACCACCCGGAAGTGAATGCTTCCGGGTTGAAACGCAACTAGATGCCATGATCACGTGTGATCACGGCATCTAATCAACCAGGAAGACGCCCGCCAATGGCGGTAAGTAGCGGCAAGTCTCTGCTGTTAGAAACAGCAGAGACTTGCCGGCCATGACGCCCGCCGCACCCGCGAGCGGGCGCCATGTGCCCACATCCGCCCAGCGCCGTAACATGTACGGCGCTGGGCGCGAAGGGGTTAAAGAAGAACTCCCTGCAAAAAATTTATTCTCTGACCTGTTAGAAAGGTGCATGGTATAATCTGTAGTGAATGTCATTTTCTTATCAGAGGCTGAAATTGAGAGTTTCCACTCTCTTCTTATTGTAGCTGGGTCATGTGACCAACTCCCTGACCTCCAACCGACCCAAGACAGCAAGCCAGTCACTTCTCTATTCATTCCTATAAGACTGAAAGTGAGGCTCCCATAGAAATGCATAGAAAATTAGACTTCCTGTCCACACATAAGGTGCTGTGTGAGTTGGTGGGTCTAATTCCTAGTCACATGACACAGATAAGAAACTTCAGGATGATATAACTCAAAAATTCAGCTATGGGTAAGAAAATGACATTCACTACAGATTACATCATGTACATTTCTAGCAGGACATGGAATAAAAATTTTTGCGGGAGTTCTTCTTTAATGTCTCCTGTCCCTGTTTCACTGGACCCTTAAAAGACCGTTCCTATGGCTTGTCCGTCTTCCCGTTAGTGTAAACAGAAGACAGAGGGGCGGTCCTCCACACTGCATGCCTGCATTAGGCTTCAGAGTGAGGAGGCGTGTCTCTCAGTAATCCAATCTGATTGGCTGGCAGGAAGCTGCTGGCTACAGGAAGTGTGTATGTGAAGTGAGGGAAGGCAGTTTTGGCCTCAGAGAACTGGCAGAGGAGCCATCCTGAGAAGATCCTCATAATGTAGAGGTTAAAACAGCCATAACTAAGGAAAAACTCAAGGAAAACAGTGGTATGTGAAGAAACTAAAGATTTCTTTATGCATAATGCTCCACCAGCAGTAACGTATGCTAAAATAGATTTTTTGATGAAAACATGACAGTTACACTTTAATGGAAGGTGTAAACCTGGGCAGGTCCTATCTAAGGTAGTTAGTGGGTATGGTGGTGATAACCAGTACCATAAGGTGCCCATTCCAATCTCTACCATGGGGCTGGTAACCTCTATGTATGTCCCTGGTTCATACAGCGTAGTCCTGCAGGATGACTGTAAAAATGACTTTAAGTGCTTAAAAACCAGAGGTCAAGGTTTTCCTGATATTAATAGCAGTACACATGAGATTCTGCGCCGGCTGATAAACTTAGCTGTCAATCAATACATGATGCACACGAGCTCGAGAGATTAATCCCTAATCCCCAGAATAGTAAGTTTAACCCTTTCTAAACGCAGGTTCCATTATTTTTAGGATGAAAATTTCTATTCCAGGAAGTTCACTTTGTCTGAATTCCAGCATGCAGCGTTTCCAAGACTCGAATACGGTATTAGATCAGATACTTCGAGGCGCAGATGGTGACAAATATATTAATGACACAAATAGCCCCGGGAAAGGTATACATAGCCTGTATCTCCATGTAGTAATGTGAATTACCGCCGTGTAATTCGCTCACTTTGGATGGATTACATGATGGCATGCAGCCTTCGAAGGCAAAATAAAACTGATGTATTACAGTATATATACACAGCCATGTGAAAAAGTAAGTGCATCCCCCATGTCAAGGTTTTATCATACAGTATGTGCAGCGACCCGGAGGGGAGACGAGGATGGGAGGAGTGGTAGTGGCTATGATGATGTCCACCTTGATGCTTCTTGGGGCAAAGCAGTGGTAGGAAGATGCACCCTTTCTTACCTTGGGGCACACCCTGGTATTGAGGCCCCTGGCTGATAGAAGTTGGGGTGCCTTTGATGGCAGGGTGCAAGGCAGGAGGCCAGTGGATGGTGGAGACAATAATCAGGCCCATTGGTTACAATTAATAAAATCTCTCTCTTTACGGAGTTGATGATAGGAGCAGTAGTACATATAGCAGCAAAGGCACGGTTACAAGGTATATCAAAGTACAATCTTCTCAATCATGGTAGTTGTAGTACTCCCTCTCTGTCTCTCTTTAAAGAAGTTTCCCAACAGAACTACTGGCATGGAATTAGGTTCTTATTAACTGTTTCTGCAGTTCCCGGACTGAGGGGTGCAGAATTTAGATCCGGGTAGCCAAGTATGGGGGGGGGTGCTTTAGAAGTATTTCCTTCTTCACAGCAGCAAAGTCTTTCTGCCACAGACGTGCACAATACCTTACTGTCGGAGTCCAGTGCACAGCCTTGTGTGTTCTAGACCTTCTAAGATGCCTGGTCTGTTTCCCTCAGGGGTTCTTTTGTAGCAGTGTTGCTTCCTTGGCAGCTGTAGCCTCAGAGACAGGGGTCTTCTCCATGCTGGACCTAGTCCATTTTAATAATAATAATAATCTTTATTTCTATAGCGCCAACATATTCCACATCACTTTACAATTCAGGGGTTCATGTACAAACAGTCATAAATAACATAGCAACAGACAAGTCCATTATTACAACAAGAGGAATGAGGGCCCTGCTCCCAAGAGCTTACAATCTATGAACATATATAACCCATATATAACATTGGTTAACCCTTTGCAATAGTTCTCTGGGGTACTGCTTATGTGGATATATAAAAAGAAAAGGTGATGAAAAGTCTGATAAAATTAGGGGTTTGTTCATATCTCATTATGTACGAAGTTTTCCCATATCAGCCAGGAAAGCTCCTTTTCCAATATGCCAAAAATAGCAATGGGCCCCCAGGAACCCAACGGATTCTAAAGGAGTATCCATTTGGCTTCCATCAGGGTTGTATGCCACGGCTTCAGAATCAACCACATTCAGCCACATGGGGAAAAAACCCTAGGTTGGTTTCACACATAGGTTTTTTTATGGAGTTTTTGACCGGTTTACGCGTTTTTTAGGCAATTTTGTAAATGTTTTTTAGGCTAAAACACCAGTTCCAGATGCTGCATGTAAAGTCTAACACAATATAATATATCCAGGAAAAACATGCGTTTTTATAGGCAGTTTTTTCACTCTAGAGGTACATTGTTTTGAATGAAGGCGTTATTTTCCAGGCTCCAGGTCTGGTGCTTTTTCCCTCATTTCCTGGTGTTTTTGTCCATACAGACCTTCATTGGTTTTGCAGCGTTAAATAACACAATGGGCATTTTTTAATGCACACACTTTAGTATTATACCCATTTGTGTCTCCATACAGTAGTGCCTCCCTTAATGCCCCACATAGTAGTTGTGCACCCTTCCGCATTTATAGCGCCCCCTTGCATCAATGGAAATAGAAAAAGCTGAAACTCACCTAACCCCTTTCCCATGACCAGCAGCTGAATTATCAGTCCTCCTTCTAAGGGAACCTGTCACTAACTTTATGCTGCCCTCACTGAAGGCAGTACAAAATAGTTACAGAAATGCTGATTTCAGCGGTGTGTCACTCATGAGCTAAAAGTAAGTGGTTGCCAAGAACCAGCATCATAATCATTGCAGCCGAGGCCTTGAAAAGAGTCAAATCTACATGAGAAGAGTCATGGTTATTGATAATCTCCTGCTCTCTCGTCCATCTGATGATCATTGGCAGTTGTCTCCTAGACAGAAAGGGAGAAAACTAGGTAGAAGTCTGTCAGTCATCAAGAAGGTGGGCAGGGAGAACAGGAATTCATGAATAACCATGACTCTTCTCGTGAAGATTTGACTCTTTTCCAGGCCCAGTCTGCAATGATTGTGATGTTAGTTCTCGGCAACCACTTACTTTTAACTTATAAATGACAGACCGCTGAAATCAACTCACCTGTCTCCACTTTATTCTGCCATTAGTATGGGTAGCATAAAGGTGATGACAGATTCCCTTTAAGCCTGCGGTGGCAGAATGCAGTGGGGTCATCGGACTGCAGGGACATCATCGCACCATCTGATGTCCTCCCAACCTCTGGTAGCCCACAAGCATAAAAGCGGCCCATGGCCACCTAAATAAGTGTCAATGACTCTCTGCTTTATGAGGATGTGAATACAGTTCACTTCTCGTCTTCAAGTCTTCTCCTGGGCTGCACCAGGTCTCCGGCACACCCTACTCCAAGAAATTAGGTTAATTCACAACATCCACAGTCTTAGGCGCTCTCTAAAAACACATCTTTTTAGGTTAGCCTGTCGCATCCCCTGATCTAACTCGTCTAACTCGTCCCCACTAGAGATCCGTTCTTTCAATTTTGCCATATGACTTCTGAGGACTTCCGATTTGGTATGAGTTCATACCGGCCTCCATCTTTGCTGCATAGATTGTATGCTCGATCTCTAGTAGAGAAGATGTACGAATTATTCAAAATTCGATTAGGCTTATTCAAAAATTCGATTAGGCTTTGGGTTCTGTTTTCCCAATAAGTGGAGGTCCCTGAGGTAAGGCCTGTCAGTCTGCTGTCAGCCATTTTGTAGACTAGCCATTAATGAGGCCCCCCTTTAATTGTAGCCAGTTTAGAAGCTCCCAGTTAAAGTATGATGCCATTTAATGCCTGTATCTGGTGAATCAAGTCCTAATAATACACAGTCGAGTCCCATCATTCCAACCACCAGATAATATCCAGAGTAAGCGCTATGTGCAGCACGGACAGCAGATAGATGGGCTGGGGGGACTGAATTAGGTGGTCCCATGTATCTGGAGCCATGATGACTGCAGTGCATCCCACAGCTGCTGGAGGGCACATGGGGGAGGATCCAGAGAGTGGATACACATCATGTATTGGTGTATGGGATCTGCAGGGATGGATTCATACCTAAATCAGTTGAGAGTGACTTTCACATGCATGAGTGGCCCAGAGAATGCCATCAAAACATTCTCCAGACCATAATGCTGCCAACACCAGCTTGTGTTCTTCCAGTAATGGTTGCAGGGTGTATGTTCGCTGATGTTCCTCACCTGACACGCCAACATCCATCCATTTGATGAAGCAGAAAATGTGAAGGCAACCCTACTAACCAGCAGAGGTCCAATTCCAATACTTCTGTAAAAATTGAAGCCTTTTCTGACAATGCTCTGGTGCCCTATACACAGTAGGGGTCATTGACCTGTTGTTTCAGACACACGTCTGGTAGCCCCTGGTTCATTTTGAAGGTTAGCTGCTCGACTGTAGGGGGTTGGTCTGTCGTTGCGCATCTTCATAGCTGATGTTCACCTCTCACATCAATGGCACATGGTGCTTTGTAGTTTCCACATCACTTATTCACAATGGTGCCATTTGTCTACTCACCATACACTTTCATCACAGCAGCAGGAGAACAGTTCACACTGTGCAGTTTCAGAAATACCGCCACCCTTAGCCCGAAAGCCACAAATCATCCCTTTTTGCAACTCTGATAAATCACCCCTTTGGCCCATGACAGCAACAAGGGAAATGTGTGCAGACAGCCTATCACACACACCTTAATATACCCACCAAGCCAGCTCAGCACACCTTATATAGCCACCAAGCCAGCTCACCACACCTTATATACCCACTGAGGCCAGCCTCAGCACACCTTATATACCCACCGAGCCAGCTCCAGCACACCTTATGTAGCCACCAAGCCAGCTCAGCACACCTTATATACGCCACTGAGCCAGCTCACCACACTTATGTAGCCACCAAGCCAGCCTCAGCACATCTTATATAGCCACCAAGCCTAGCTCAGCACACCTTGTACACCCATTGAGCCAGCTCACCACACCTTATATACCCACTGAGACAGCGAAGCACACCTTATATACCCACCGAGCCAGCTCAGCACACTGTATATACCCACTGAGCTTGCTCAGCACAACTTATATACCCACCAAGCTGCTCACCACATCTTATATACCCACCGAGTCAGCTCAGCACACCTTATAAACCCACCGAGCCAGTTCAGCACACCTTATATACCCACCGAGCCAGCTCAGCACACAGGACTTCCTTCATGAACTACACGTTGCCGACATCGAAAGTAGGAAGTGGTCATAATAATGGGACTTCACCATGTAATTATCCACCCTAACCAGGAGATGATGGAGGTTGTAGTGCACCAAGTTCTGCCCATAGACTTGTAGGGTGAGCAGAAAGGCATTCCTATAGGCACGCCCCCTTATCCAGATCCCGGACACATGCAAATTCAGGCCTCGCATAATTAAAAAGCTCCATATAAGGGCAGACGAAGGCCGTGCATCTCATTATTTATAACCACAACGCTCCGCTGGTGTTTCGGGGGTTATGTTTAGCAGCTCATAGCAGTGATTTATGAATATCCATGGTTGGCATTGCTGACATTTTTGTGGTAGGACTCGGATCTTTTTAGCTTTGCAAAGCTTAGTACTGCAAAAACGTTTCACTTGGTCGTTCGCAGTACGACACGGGTCAGAACCCAAAGTCTTGCAGACGTAAATAACACGCAGAATGTGTGCAGACAATGATGTAACATGTAAATGGTGTGTAGAGAGAAGGCGGGCTGTCAGTGGCACATTACGCTGTTAGTGTATATATATACAGTATCTATATACCGTATATACAATTGTGCAAAAATACTGTTTTATGGAATTACATTGTGAGCAATTGCCTAATATAATATACCATAATAACCAGAAAAATTTGGACCTATTAGGATAATATGCCTAATGGACTGTTTGTCATAATAAGGTGGATAGTGAGGAGCAAAGTATTGAAAAATTCAATTCGGCTGTTTTGGCAAATTTTTTTTTTTAAATTTGCTTTGTGACGAAGCGCATTTCTTTGTAAGCAGTGAGTGCAATGACAGGGAGCGGAGATTGCGCCACCCCATCATTGAACCCCTTAGATGCCACGTTATTAGCTGATCACGGCATCTGACAACAATAATACAGTGTAAAATAAATTAAAAAAATCATACGGACCCTCATCCATTTGATCATGAAGAGCCGCCGCCATCTTGATTGAAGATATAGCGCGAAATGTCACCCGGTCCGTGATGATGTCACGTGCACGGGATTTCGTGCGAGATCTTCTATCATTGTGGCAGCGACCGACTATTTGCACTTAAACGGATGAGGTAGTTATGATTTTTTTTATTTTTTTTTACCACCAGTCATGGAAAATTGATTCGCTACCATGAAGCATGAGAAAATTCGGTTTTGTGGTGAATTGAATTTTTTCATTTAAATTCGGATCGAATTCATGGAGCTTGATTCCCTCAATGCCAATGGTGGGGGGCATCATGATAGCTCCTATGAAGAGGACCTGTCCCCTCTCCTGACATGTCTGCATTCCCCATGTAATAACAATTCTGGAACATCTTTGCTTATGTCTCTATGTTGTGCCATTCCTACTAGGAATTTAAGAATTAATTGCTGGCAGTTTGCGATAAAGGTCCAGCTGGGTATTACCTTTTGGGGGTGTTGCTTGGCACAGCTTGTCACTGGCAGCACTGGTTGCATAGTGTCAGAGACACATTCCCAACTGGTAACTCCCAGCTGGACCTGCATTGCAAACTGCCAGCAATGCATTCATCACTTCTAGAAGGAATAATAGAGGAATGACACAACATAGAGCCATAAGAACAAATGCTCCAGGACTGTTATTACATGGGGAATGCATGTCAGGAGAGGTGGCAGCTGCTCTGTTTTTGTTATAGGTTCACAACATACAGAATGCATATTTCACACATACAAAAATGATTCCTTTCACTAAGTTTTTGCCCCCTGCCACATCGCTGCCTTAAAATGTTCCTAAAAATTGCTGTATGCAGGATGTAGGGATTAACCCTTTCAGTCCCGGAGGTTTTTTCGGTTATGCATTTTCGTTTTGCGCTCCCTGCCTTCAAACAGCCATAACTGTTTTATTTTTCTGTTCACATAGCTGTATGAGGGCTTGTTTTTTGCGGGACAAGTTGTACTTTCCAACGCCACCATTTAATATTGCCTATGGTGTAGTGGGAAGCGGGAAAAAAATTCCAAATCGGGTGAAATTGCAAACAAACCGCTATTCCGCTACAGTTCTACGGGTTTCTTATTTACAGCGTTCGATGTTCATTAAAACTGACCAGTTACTTTCATTCTACTGGTCAGTACGAATCCGGCAATACCTAATATGTATAGTTTTTCCTGCGTTTTGATAGTGATAAAATAATTAGAAAGTTGCCCTTTTTTTTTGTCATATCTTGACCCCTATAACTTTTTGGTATTTATGTGTACAGAGCTGTATGGGGGCTCATTTTTTGCGGGGCGATCTGAAGTTTTTATTGATAATTTTTATAAAATTTTATTGAAAAAAAAAGCGACAAAAAACAGCAAATCGCCATTTGGACGTTTTTTTTCCGCCACACAATTCGCCTTATTTGAATTTTTTTTAAATATTTTAAAAGTACGGGCGTTTTTGGTCACGGTGATACCCATGATGTCTATATTTATTGTTATTTAGGTATTTATTTTTTAATTATACGGAAAGGGGGGTGATTTGAACTTTTATATATTTTTTATTTTTTATATATTTTTTAACATTTTTTTTTAAATTTTTTATTATTTTAAAGCTCAAATATGAGCTAATATATTGTGTTTTTTTTTCTTTATGAGCAATCAGGGATTTACTAGACTGAGATAAATCCAAGAATTGCTCATTTCTTATCCTGGCCTGCCATCTAGTGGCCAGAATAAGAATTGCACTTTGAAAACTGTAATCCTCACCAGCGAGGATTACAGTTTTCATATGTTGTACAGACACCCCGATTGGCCACTCGGGGCATCTGTACACCACCCGGAAGCGTACGCCTGTCCTATCTGCAGGCAGCAGGTTATAGAGTAGGAGGAGCTGAGCAGATTGATATATACTTTTGTGAGAAATATCTAGTATAACGTGCAAATTATTTATTGAAAGCTCTGCCCATTTTAGACTTAGGAGTCCAGTGGGCGGAGTGAACATAGCAATCAATCAATAATGGGACCGCCCACTGGACTCAATATCATAGAAATTGCAGGAATTTAAATAAAATACAAGTTATGCTGAATATTTTCCCACAAAACTATATGCTCTATAACATGTTACCTGCAGACAGAGCAGCACGTTTAAAGGCGTCATATCATGTTTGATATAAAAAATGAAAATAAGACATCATATGGTACATGACAATAGCTTTATAATAATGCTAGAACCAGCCCTGTACCTCACATGGGTCCAGAGATCTCCAAAATCACTGCTTCAATTGTTTTGCTAGATTACCGATAGGGCGTTACACTTGAAGAGGACACACTTGCATAAATACCAGCATCTAGTAGAAAATCCAAAGGAAATAACTCAGAATGGCACCACGGATGAGACCATCAGATACCTCAGGTTAGAGGGAGTCAGTCATTTAGATGAAGCATGCTCTCAGTATTATCCGCTGACTTGTTTCTTTTACAATATCCAGTAGACTGAAACATTTAAAGAGATCTGGGACTATAGTAAATTTCTTCAAGTCTAGATTGAAGACCAAAGAGTCAACTTGGTCGTATAGACAAGACACCAAGCCGAGAAAATTCAGGGGTGGAAGTCAGAGGAGAAGTAGACAAATAATAGTTCCACCACTGGCCATGATGCAGGCCACCAGAGACTCAAACAGTACCAGTGGTCGGCTGATGATGGTCAAATACCATCAAAAGTTTATGTAGAGCCATGAATGCTAATATAAGCCATTGGACAAAAATGATAAGCCCTGGGCAAAATATATAAAATGGTGCAGGCATCAGCTACAGCCTCTAGAAGAAACCATGTCCAAACACTAGGCATTAGCTCTGTACGGTCTACAGAGGGAAGGATGAGAAGACAACCAGGAGACTTCATAAAGTAGTAAAATTTGGGGGGGACATTTATCAAACTGGTGAAAAGTAGAACTGGCTAAGTTGCCCATAGCAACCAATCAATTCCACCTTTCATTTTTCACAGCTCCTTTGTAAAATGAAAGGTGGAATCTGATTATACTTCACAACAGTTTGATAAATCTCTCATTAATTCTCAGAATTTTTAGATATGTACATGATGTAAATTGTAGTGAAGGTAAACCTCTTACCAGTGTCTGTACTTGTGTTATAACCTCCCTTCTGCTTCTCAGCTGTGTCATGTAAACCAGCAATCAGACTTTCCCAAATAACACAGCATCTTATGTGTGGACAGGAAGTCAGTTTCTCTATGTATTCCTATGAGAGCCTCACTCTCAGTCTCATAAGAATGAATAGAGAAATAACTTCCTGTCTGTGTCAGTTGGAGATGAGAGAGTTGGTCACATGACACAGTATCTAGTGTCAAGTAAAGTCCAATGGAGAGTAAGTAACTGGAATTTTCTGCACTGAGCAAGGTCACATGTCTCCCAACTGACCCAGATCCAGCGGGATAGTTCCAGATTTTAGGTACTGTCCTGGGAAGCCTGCCACATGTCCCATTTTCATCTGTATCATAAGGACAAAGATTCAGGTGGACACAGTGAGCTGTGACCTCTCTGCTCCACCATTCAACCCATGATCCCTGCTGCTACCAGTTTGGCGCAGATAGGCTCAATGATGACGTCATCACACCTGCTGCACCAAACCATTTGTTGTTGGCTAGTGGAATATTTATTTTGAAGGCACTAAGTGGGCATTTGTGTGTGGTGGGACACTAAGTGGGCATCTTTACAGAATGGGGGCATCTTTACTAGGTGGGGGAGCACTAAAGGGATATCACTACTGTGACAGGATGCTTAAAAGGCATTATTACAATGAGGCACCATCATCCCTATCTCCCTATCTGTACTGTGTTGGGGACACTAATGGGCATCACTATGACACTAAATGGACAGGCACTAAGGGGGTATATGTGGGGGGGGAGATCAGGAGGACATCATACTATGTGAGGAGGCACTAAGGCAGCATTGTAATATGTGGGGGGCACTAAGGGAGCATAAACTAGGAAACTATTTTTGCATGATGGCCTCTAAGTGGGCATCTCTACCAGGTGGGAAACACGGTAGGCATCTTTACTAGGTGTGGGAGAACTAAGCAGGCATCACTACTGTTAGGGGACATTTTAATGTGAGGGGGAATCATTACTATCTTGGGCACTAAGGTGGCATCTTAACTGTGTTGAGGCATGACTATGTCGCTAAATAGACATCATTAATATATGGGGCAGACACTGAGAGGGCATCACTACTGTGTGGTTTGTGCTAAGGAGGCATCCTTACTGTGTGAGGGCACAAAGGGGACTAGGTGGGATTAACGGTATGACTTTAAAATTTAAAAATAATGCTGAACCACACTGCACAGGCCATAGGGTTTCAAAGTTGGAAGCAGTGGCGTACATAGAAAAGTAAGAGCCCATAGCAACAATAAAACCGCCCCCCCCCCAAACACACACACACAGGACAGAAGGGTTTCTGCCTAAACCCCCCTTCAATGACCCATAGCCCAGTTTTCCACTGCCTCATTTGCTAAAAGTTGTTCCTTTAGAGGGTAGAGTCCTGACCAAGTTTTCACCTCCAGTAGAAGAGGAGATGATCCCAACTAAGACTGGGCCTCCTCTTGCCCTGGGCCCCATAGCAGTCATATGGTCTGCCTCTATGGTAGTTACGCCCATGGTTGGAAGGTATGAGGTCAGTCATGTGGCGGCAGAGGGCAAACACAATGAGCGTCACACTGCACATTGTACAGAACGTTCTAGAACAATATAAGTCGTCTAAATAAAACATAAAAATATTAATCGGATGGTAAAACATTTGACAGGGACAGACTACTTACTGTCCATAGACTTACCACCACGTGGTACTTGACTCCACAGAAACTGCCACGAGTAAACATGTGAAATGGAACTGAGGGGACTCCCGCATTTAGCTCGGCATGCAGTTTATTTGCATAGCTAATACATTATTGTATATATTTAGGTTGTGACTAGGATTTGGTTTCATATTGTTGTCCTGTCTGCTGGTATTACTTACTCACCGTCTGATCTTTTATTGCACAACCATGTACAAAATGTGCGCTGTAATAGATATTCCCTAACGTAGGAACAGCAACAAACAAAGAGGATATGGAAACAAAAGCTTTACGGTCCGAGAACATAATGGGGCACATTTACTAAAGGGTTTGCGCCTGTTTTTAGACTGAAAAATCCTGTTTTAGGGCTCATTCACATGAACGTATTTTCTTTCCGTTTCCGTTGCACTTTTTTTGCGGACCGTGTGTGGAACCATTCATTTCAATGAATCCGCAAAACAAACTGAAGATACTTCTTGGGCATTCCTTTTCCGTTCCGCAAAAAAAATAGAATGTCCTATTATTGTTGCCATTACAGACAAGGATAGGACTGTTCTATTAGGGGCCATCAGTTCCGTTCCGCAAAATACGGAATGCACACGGACGTCATCCATATTTTTTGTGCATCTCTGGAACTTGAGGTCTTGTCTACAGAGCTTTTATCGCACACGTCTGCCTTGCAGCTGTCCTCAGACTAGATGTCTCTAACTAACTAAACAGGGGGCGGACCTGGGTCCATCACCCTGACAACCTGAATGATAAACAAAGGCTGATCAAATTGTTGCCTGTACACTTGTCATGCTGGCCTTCTCTCAGCTCGCCAACCACAGCACCACTGACTTTGCAGTGACTGTCACTAAGGGCCCATGCACACAAATGTATTTTTCGGACCGTATGCAGAACTATTATTTCAATGGGTCTGCAAAAAAAAATGGAAGTTAGGGCTCATACACACAACCGTATGTATTTTGCAGTCCGCCAAAAAAAAAAACAAAAAAACAGATGACGTCCGTGTGCATTCAGTATTTTGCGGAACGGAACAGCTGACCCCTAATAGAACAGTCCTATCCTTGTCCGTAATGCGGACAATAATAGGACATGTTCTATTTTTCAGTTCCTTTCCGCAAAATATGGAATGCGCACGGACGTCATTCGTATTTTTTGCGCATCCATTTTTTCAGACCGCAAAATACATACAGTCGTGTGCATGAGCATTTAGACTGTCTTGTTTTTTGTAGTCGAATTTACTACAGAAATTGCGTCTGTTTTGGAGGCTTTTGTGCCTTGTTCGCCTATTTTGCTTTTCTTAGACTAAGGCTTCATTCACACGACCATATGTGTTTTGCGGTCCGCAAAACATTGATCCGCAAAAAGTACAGATGACGTCCTTTTGGCATCTGTATTGCATCCGTTTTTTTTGCATATCCATTGTAACAATGCCTATCCTTGTCCGCAAAACGGACAAGAATAGAACACGCTCTGTCTTTCTTGCGGGGATACAGAACGGACATTCGGATGCGGACAGCACATCGAAATGAATGGGTCCTGATCCAATAAAAAAAAAAAAACGGAACGGACATGGAAACAAAATGCGTTTGTGTGCATATAGCCTAATTCAGAAGGTTTCTAACTTTTGTGACTTTTGTCCAATCTATTTATGTGGGTGCGCCTTTTTTGCGCCTGGTTTTGTCGCAAAAACAGTTTAATTTGTACTCCACTCCAGGGCCGGTGTACTGGTTAATACGAACGCTCGTTAGTGATCACCTGGCAGAAAACCTGCTCGTCTAATATTAAGTAATGGGAAACAGAGTGGTGGCCATGTAGGCATAATAGTGCTTCATTCACATGGGGGGCCTCCCTGATCTCATGATCTCTCTCAGACCCCCATCCTGTAGATTGGTGAGAAATATTGTGTATGTGAAAACTCCTTCAACCCTTTTGCTACCAGAGCCGTACATGTAGCGATAGGCAAACATGGCGCCCGCTCGCACGTGCAGCGGGCGTCATGGCCGGCAGGTCTCTGATGTTTCAAACAGCAGAGAACCGTGGCTAATTACCGCGACCAGCAATAATGTCGATCACGGTAATTAAAGCCTTTAAATGGCATGATCAAGTGAGATCACGGCATCTAAAGGGTCAAAAACCCAGAAGCTCGCGCTTATGGACTTCTTACCGGCATCCTCTGAGGCCAATGAGGATGCCGGTAATTGATTTCAATGTGCTCAGCCTTGCTGAAGAGGCTGAGGGCATTGAAGCTGCAATTCTTATTTTGGCTACCAGGCCAAAATAAAATGGATTTTGTACACTCAAATATGAGCTTCAAAATCATTAAAAAAATAAAAAAAAACAGTTAAAAAAGTATGTCAAAAATGTAAAAAAAATATAAATGTTTATATAACGCCCCGCTTTACGTATAATAAAAGAAATAACTACCTAAATAACAAAAAATAAAAACATCATGGGTATCACCGTGACCAAAAACGGCCGTACTGTTAAAATATAAAAATATTTTTCCAATACGGCAAATGGCCTAACAGAAAAAGGGTCAAAATGGCCAGATTGCCATTTTTTTCATTGCTTCTCTTACACGCAAACATGTAATAAAATGTGATCAAAAAGTCACACTGGTATCAGTCCGGCAAAAAATGAGCCCCCACACAGCTCAGAAGACTTATATACTTACATAAAGTTATGGGGGTCAGAATATGGTGATGTAAAAAAATGTTTTTTCAAAGTTTAAATTTATTTTTGACATTAAAAAAACCTATACATATGGGGTATCGTTGTAATCATACTGACTCAGAGAATGAAGGGCAAGGGTCAGGAATTGCGGGTTTTTTCCAATTCCACCCCATTTGAAATTTTTTTACCGCTTCCCACTACATTTTATGCCATAATTAATGGTGGCATTAGAAAGTACAACTTGTTCCGCAAACAATAAGCCCTCATACAGCTATGTGAACGGAAATATAAAAAAAGGTATGGCTCAAGGAAGATAGGGAAGAAATATTAAAACCAAAAACTAAAAAAAACTCTGATATCCTAAGGGTTAAAAGAATTGAAAATTCTCAGAGAAAAATCCTGTCCGTCTCCCCTACGACCGATGCAAATCCATCTTGCTGTAAATATTACATCAGAAGCTTAGCCTGTACAGAAGGTATCCCCCAAACGAGAGTTGTATGGATCGCAGCTCCGTACAGCACTCATTTCTTCTAGGATCTGATGGGAGTTGTCAGCTATCTAGATGGATGCATGTGCACTATGTCAATGGGTTGTACAGGATATAAAAAAACATGGCTGCCTTCTTCCAAAACCAGCGCCTCCCCTGTCTTCAGGATTGGTGTGGTATTGCAAATGAGCTCTATTCATTTCAACTGATCTATGCTGCAATACCAGACACAACCCATGGATAGGTGTGGCGCTGTTCTGGAAAAAAAAAGTAGCAGCCATGTTTTTCCAATCCTGTACAGCCCCTTTAAGGCATTAGGGGAGATTTTTATTACTGCAGACTCGTCGGGTGCCCGCTCTCATACAGCAGGCTTGAGTTTCTCTGTAAATCCGTAGCACAAGAGATACCGCTCTGGGTATGAGAGGTCCTATTCTATGTCTTATCTGTAAGCAGCTGCGGCCCATGGGCATGAGGTATGCAGCTCCCCGCTGTTATGCATTACCACATTAGATTGCATAGACATTTCCTGTGGAGGCTGATCGTAATTCAGAAGAGAGAAGAAGAGATCTCGCAATAGTATTACAGACTTGCTGAGAACATGTCAGATGTTCCTGTCCTCCCACTCATGGGGAATCCCTTACCCTACACTCAGGACACAGATCTTCAGAGCATCCATTATCAGTTACAGTATATTATATTATTACAATGTGAAGCTCTGCCATTGATCTACGTTGGCAAGTAAATAGTAAATGGCAAGTCCCGAATTTGCATGGACCTTAACTATGCTTTAATAACAGTCCCTGCAAAGCCGAGCTGTCCCAGGCCAAAAATGGGTGGGGCGTATGTAAATGGGTGGTCCCACATGGGTTAGGGGCGTTACTGGGGCAGGGTCTATTTGTCCCTAATGTACCGTCAGTGCTAATATAAAACCAATCTACTGGGTTTTTTTTTCTTTTTATGCATTACCTATCTTCTGCTTCCCTCTTCATGGTAATATCTCCTTTTGCTGCATGGAAACCAGTGTAGGGCTTTATCAGTAGATGTCAGGGCGCTTTTTTTTTTTCAGATGCGCTGCTCCGTTCCCCCATGGTGCCCCGTTCATGGAGACACACGTCACACATATTATACAATATTAAATAAATAAACTGACACCAAATATGGATGAAATAGGCCGTGTTGCTTTATTTTGGGGTTACCATATTATTAACCATCAATAAATAAATAAATAATTAAAATTCACCATGAATAAACCATAACCGAATAATGTATAATAAAACCATTCACCAAATACTTCAGACCATACGTCCACCCAGCATTAGCTGGGCGACTAACTCCCCCAAATAAAATAACACGACTAAATAAAGGGAGGGCTGGCGGGACGCAGGTCCTGGTCTTCTTACAACTGCAGGTAAGCAATGCACTGTCTCTTCTTTTAAACCCACAGGAGTTCCCGCCGTTAGCAGAAGGACCAATCAGCTACAGAAGATTCTCCCGCCCTTGTCAAGAGCAACCAATCACAGCAAAGTTTCACCGAAGACGTTGCTGGGCAGAAGAAACCAAGCCAGCTGGAACCGGATTACCTCAGGTAAGCCTGCAATAAAAACACACAAGAGAAAACAGGGGGGGGGAGAGAAAACACCTCACACAAGCCAAAAGATTAAAACCACTCACCATTTTTACCCAAAAATGGTGACTGTGTCCCCATGTGTCCCCCAAGCTAGCCGCTCTGGGGGCCCCCTTCACTCTTGCCACCTTGTATGTTAATTAGTTACATCGGGGGCACAGTGGGGGAACGGAGCAGTCGATCTGAAAAAAAAAGCGCCAGGATATCTAATCATTCCCTACAGTGCTAATATTTTAACCTCAGGACAGGTGAAAGGTCCTCTTTAATGTTATATCATTGGATAATAAAGAAGCTGCTGTGCGGAACATCGTCCATTATCATGCAGTGTCCATGTGTTTTATTTGGTTGGGTAAGCATTGGGGAGGGATAGGTTTGGGGTACAAGTGGAGGGAATACTGATAACGGTACAATACCCTAGTTTATGTGATTGTGCTACCTACTGCGTACTAAACCTTTCAACATCCACACAATTGCAACCCACAGGCCTGATCACTGTCTCCATACTTGACTAGCCCTGCATTCTCCCTCCTGCCTTGCACCCTATACAAACACCTGCCATCAAGGGCACCCCAACTACCACCAGGCAGAAGCCTCAATATCAGGGTGTGCCCTGAGGTAAGAAAGGGCACACCCTCTATTCACTCCGCAGCTCTTGGGAACGACATAGGGAGGACTGTCACCATAAACTATGAGTAACACTACCCGTCTAATTGCCACAACTACACAAACATAGAAGAGGATTCTTTACGGTAAGAGCAGTGAGACTATGGAACTCTCTGCCTGAGGAGGTGGTGATGGTAAGTTCACTAAAGGGGCCTGGATTTTTTTGGGCGTGGCCTGGCTGCAGAAGGAGATGGCCGCATGAAACTTGAGCTCCTGCACTGAAGCAGCTATCTACAGCATTTACCGGGAGACACAACATTTCTCCGCCACCAAATCAACGTCTGATTCCCATGATGACCAGAGGGAAAAGAGGGATTAAGTCCCAAGGAAAACTAGACTTCTTTTTTGATCCGGACAGAGAGAAAAGCGGAGCTGCGTATAGCCGCAGCACACACTCATCTAGCCCCGATCCACCGCCTTCGCCACGGAGGGAGATCTCACCTGGGGAGAAAGCTACAAGGAGCGCTAGAGACTCACCGAGACATTCGAGGGTCCAGACGTCGAACCAGGATGGACATTCTGCCCGCACCGGGCCCGAGCCAGGAATTGGCGCGAAACAGTTGAACGCGGAGGCGCCATCTTGGATCTCGCCTTCAGCTAGTCCAGCGAAACAGAGACAACGCATGCAGGACACTGAAGAGGAACAAGAGGTAGGAGATATATCTGAACTTAATGAATGTCTGGCGGCTATTCCCACATCAGATGCCCCTGCCTCGGGGTCAATGATAAAAGAACTGTTGCTGGCTTTCAATGCTTCTTTTCAGAGAAATATAGCACAATTGCTCTCACCCCTACAAAATTCAGTGACTGAAGTAACAAGCAGAGTCACGCATATTGAATCTAAGATGGGGGAATTCGCTACCTCCCATAACCAACTTATTGACAATAGCCAAGTAATAGAAGATGAAATATCGGCACTCAAGGCTAAGGTGGTGGACCTGGAGGACCGCTCCAGGAGAAATAACCTTAAATTCAGGGGAATACCAGAAGATATAGACCAAAAACAACTGGTCTCTTATATACAGGGACTCCTTAAGCTCCTTCTGCCTGATAGCTCTCCACTAGATCTTACTTTAGATAGAGCTCATAGGGTGGTCAAGCCGAAACACTTGGCAGACACCGTTCCAAGAGATGTTCTAGCCAGAATCCACTACTACCACATAAAAGACGAGATCATGACTGTGACCCGTAAAATGAAAGAACTGCCAGATCCATACCAAACAGTCAAAATCTTCGCAGATCTCTCAGCTACCACTTTGAGACTCAGAAGACAACTGTTACCTATAACAGTCACCCTAAGAGAGCATAATATACCCTACAGATGGGGTTTTCCAGTAAAGATCATCCTCACACGAAATAACGTGAACTATGTGATTTCCTCAGTCCGCGATGGAATCAAGCTTCTGCACAGATGGGATATTACAGTTCAGCTTCCATCCATGGATCCCTCAGAGATGTATCCAAGATCGAATCCAGAGGGGAGAATTATCACCAATACCTGATTCAACTGAAGGACACAATTCCCGGGACCACCTCGCTCTTCGGATATCATGCTGCATATCATGCACTCCGTTCTGCGCTTTCAGGGACTACAGTTCCATTCTTTCTTCCACTTGTTTCGCCCTACCAATAATACAGTGTCCTTCTAGGGCACCGTTCTTCCTGTTTTGCCACTGGAAAAGTGGTATATTCCTGTAGTACACTTGTACTATTTTTTTTTTTTTTCTTTTTTCTTATCTTGCTTTTTATTTAATTTTCTTTACTCTTATTTTACTGCATTTTATAGTATTGTATCTTACTGTTTAACTCAGTGCAGGGTTTTATCTGTCCTCTGGGTGCAGGTGTACCAGTCAGCAAGCGGCCTCCCTGACCTCTCCAGCACTTGTTAAAGGTTGTACGGTTCTCAACCCTCCAAGTAAGGTACAGCTGATTCCAACTTCATAATGGTGATAAAGGTGACCTCTCTCAACGTCAAAGGCTTGAATAGCCCATTTAAGCGGTCTATGATGTGGAAAGAGGCCCTGTTGTTACATTCTGATGTCTTTTGTGCACAAGAAACTCACTTGATATCTCAAGACGCACACAGGGTTAAACACCCTCACTTTCCTCAGGTCTTTCACGCAAATTTCACAAAGAAGCAAAGGGGAGTCCTCCTAGCTATTAGAAATACCATTGCGTTTACTCAAATCTCTATTGACATAGACCCCAATGGCAGATATATCATATTGGTGGGGATCTTTAATAACGTAACTTACACCATAGCCACAATATATGCTCCAAATAGAAGACAAGGGAGATTTTTCAACAAAGTATTCCGTAAAATTAATTGGGTTAAAAAAGGCTTTGTTATTCTGTGTGGGGACTTCAATACAGTCCCTGATGCCTCATGGGACTCCACTTCTGCTTCTCATTGGCGTACTGATATCCTAGCACCCCTGATTCGTAAGCAGGGAATATATGACATCTGGAGAATCCAACACGGATCGGAAAGAGATTACACTTTCCATTCCAGTTCCTGTAATACGTACTCTAGAATAGATTTATTCATGATAAGCGAGTCGCTCCTTAATGGCGTGACCGAGTCCTCAGTGGAGTCCATTAAGTGGTCCGACCACGCACCCATAACTATGACACTGTCAGAAAACTATTCTAGATCCAGCCACCCTATGTGGAGAGACAATGCATTTCTAATGGCCCATTCATCCTATAAGGAAGAAATCCGCAAGGCGTTATCAGAATACTTTGAGTTGAATAAGGGTACAGTCACCAAAAACTCCGTACTGTGGAATGCCCATAAGGCATATATTAGAGGAATATTTATTAAACTGGGTCACCAAGTGAAAAGAGAGAGAGATAGGCGTTTTTCAGAAATCTACCAAAAACTTCAAAGTCTAGAAGCCCAAAATAAGAGGAATGCCTCTCCCTCCCTTCAAGCTGAGATTAGACAGTTGAGGATTCAACTTAATAATTGTCTGTTGCACACATATGAGAAACAAATGCGAGCCTTAAAAGCTCAATACTATTCTCAAGACAATAAATGTGGGAAAATATTGGCCAACAAATTAAAGAAAAGAGCTCAAAAATCAAGAATAGCTTTTCTTATGGATTCCACCAATACCTATAAACTCTATGACCCCAAAGCTATAGCAAATAGATTCAAGGAATACTACTCTTCCTTATACAACCTTGAAAGCCATGGAGTAGTGCCTCCTACCCAACAGGATATATCTTCCTTTCTACACAGTCTAAAACTCCCAAATACTTCCAACTCTCAACTTAATAAACTCAACTCCCTCATTACAGCTGAAGAAATTCACGCAACCATTAAAGTCCTCCCACATAATAAAGCCCCAGGACCAGATGGTCTTTCTAATACTTATTTTAAAACATACCAGGACATATTAACTCCGCACCTAGTGAATTTATATTCCGAAACAATAAATTCAGGCATGTTCGATCCAGAGATTTCACTAGCCACCATAGTGACTTTACCAAAACCTGGAAAGGACCCAATTCACCCACAAAATTTCCGTCCTATCTCCCTTTTAAATACGGACATAAAGCTGTTCGCAAAAATTATTGCCACCAGAGTAGCCTCAATTCTGCCAAGCCTTATACATCCAGACCAGGCTGGGTTCGTTAAAACGAGACAGGCATCAGACAATACTAGACGTCTGGTAAATCTCATACACTGCTTGGAAAAGAATAAACAACAGGGAATGCTGGTCGCTATGGACGCCGAGAAAGCTTTTGACCGGGTAAATTGGTCATTCATTTTCTCGGTGCTAAAGCATTTCGGTTTTGACGGATATATACTTGATGCAATTAAAACATTATACAGAAATCCGGTTGCCAAAGTTCTAGCAAATGGGGTTATGTCCGATTCATTTGAAATATCAAATGGCACCCGGCAAGGCTGCCCTTTGTCACCCCTAATTTTTGTGCTCGTTATAGAGCCACTAGCCCAAGCTTTGAGACAAAATGAATTGATCCAGGGAATACGGGTAGGTGATTGTAAACACACAGTATCTCTGTTTGCTGATGATATCATTTTATCTTTAACTAACCCTGATGTATCCCTTCAGGCCTCCCTGGACATAATTGATCAATTTGGCCATCTCTCATACTATAAGCTCAACCTTGATAAGTCACAAATCCTTCCCTTTAACATCCCCATTTCAGAACAATGTAGACTTACAAAGAAATATGAGTTTGATTGGCAAAAATCATACATTAAATATTTGGGAGTACTCTTAACACCTTCAGTGCGCACACTGTACAACGCCAACTACCTCCCCTTAGCGAAATCAATTGAGAAGGAACTGAAACAATACTCAGCAGTAGAGATATCCTGGATAGGCCGTATTGCCTCTTTTAAAATGATGACTCTTCCCAAACTACTCTACATCTTTCGAACTTTACCTATCACTCCCTCCGAGCACTTTTTTCCAAAAAATCTCCCAGTTAGTAAGTAGGTACGTGTGGCAAAATAAAAAACCAAGGATAGCGTCCACAATTCTCCAAAAATCTAAGATGGCGGGGGGTATAGGTTTGCCACAGATACGGGATTATTTTCTGGCCTCTCATATCTCACAACTACGTAAGTGGTGGGATGAGGATGTATCTACGCCTTGGGTGCAAATAGAAAAACACATGATCACACCCTTCTCTTTAAGGGCATTACTGCTGGCATCCCTATTGCCCAACTGTCATCTGCCAAAGACACTCCACGGACCAGTTGATCATTCTCTTAAGCTGTGGAAACAATTTCATCTATGTTCGGCCAAACAACAGACAGCAATAGATCAATGGACTCCGCTGAGGACTCTGGAACTACTCATACCTAACCTAGATCTGAGAAGTTGGGAGGGCAGGGGGCTTCACTCAATACCTTTGCTATACCATAATCAAACTCTCAAGTCCTACCTGGATTTACAGCAGCAATATGACTTACCAAAACATGACTTATATAAATATTTGCAAATTAGACACCTCCTAAATAATAAGGTTTCCCTTTTCTCTCTGGCGAATATTGAGATCTTTAGGCTCTGGAACACCAACTTATCATTTAAACTGGGACTTAAGCCAATTTATGTTGCCCTGAACGACAAAGGTACCACGGTTAAAACTGTACCACTGTTGTCTTGGGAAAAAGAGCTCAGCGTTTCATTCACCATTCCTCAATGGTCACAGGCGTTCATATCTATATCTCGATTCTTCAAATGCATGTCACATTATGAATCAGCCATCAAAACGATACTCCGATGGTATTACCCACCAGATCGATTGAGTCGCATTTTTCCAGGGGTATCTGCGGAGTGCTGGAGGGGTTGCGGGGGCCGAGGCACTTTGCTCCATATACTATGGACGTGCCCTATGATTCAAAAATACTGGAAAGACGTGTTCCACTTGATTTTCTCTGTCACCGGGGTAACCTCCCAACTTTCCCCAGCATTAGCTATTCTCTTTATTGGATTAGATGCGTTTTCTCCCCAATTCAGATCGATCATTGCACATATCTGTCTAGCAGCCAAATTAGCGCTAGCACAAAATTGGAAATCTCTAGATATCCCAGAGCTAGGCGAAATAATTTCTAGGGTCAATAAAACATGTATGTATGAAAGAGTAATGGCTCTTAAAAACCATCAATACCGCACATTTGAAAGGTTTTGGTCGCACTGGATATCTTATAACAATATATCCTTCCCATGAAGAATTAGATGCGCCAATGCACCAAGGGGACAGTTGGAGACTTTAAAATAGAGAACTCAACATTAACTCCTGATATATGGGTACACATTGCTCATAGCAGGGGATGTATGTATTAACAAAGGTGGGGCCTGTAGATTATTATTATTATTAACGTTTATTGAATTGTTTTCTGAAAAATAGGATGGCCTGCTTGCTAGCTGACCTTACATTTATGTCTTGAAAACCTGCACACTTGAATTTCTAACCCATTTGCTGTTTCAGTTAGAGACTTTATATCTTTCATGTATTATTTATTTTCTTTCATGGTTAAAATGTAAAATTACGAGGCATCACGTCAGTAAATATTTATAACAAAATGTTTGTAACACTATACTGCAAATGTCTCAATAAAAATTATAATTAAAAAAAAAATAAAGGGGCCTGGATGTATTTCTGGAGTCTAATAATATAACAGGTTATAGTTACTAGAGAGGGGTCGTTGATCCAGGGAGTTATTCTGATGCCTGATTGGAGTCGGGAAGGAATTTTTCCCCTAAAGTGAGGAAAATTGGCTTCTACCTCACAGAGGTTTTTTGCCTTCCTCTGGATCAACTTGCAGGATAACAGGCCGAACTGGATGGACAGATGTCTTTTTTGGCCTTATAAACTATATTACTATGTCTTGGCGGTCCTGTGGATTGGTGATAAATGCATTCCCAAGTAAATTCATCAGAAAATGGGGCATTGCGCTTTGTTTTCTGCATTGCATGGGAGTGAATGACACATGCCTATTTAGGAACTGGGTGAGGCAAGGGGACCAATACTAAGGTTTGACTAGCCCTGCATTCTCCCTCCTGCCTATCTGTATACGACCCTTCCTAGCCAAGATCTCTGAGAAGACCCCCTCCCCCCAGAAGCCCATATTTCAATGCAATTTTTAGTGGTTGTAGAAGGAAGTGCTGGTATGTATGGGTGTATATGTATATGCATGCATGCCCCCTTAATTAGGCATGCATGTACATGTATATCTATATATGGGTCTTCTACATATGTATCTGTGGGTCTCCGGATATGCCCCAATCTGATGCATATGATGCCCCTATATATATAATATATATATATATATATATATATATATATATATATATTTATTTATTTAATCCCAGTAGTGAGAAGGCCAAGATACATTGTAATCACATCACTCTATTCAAAGCCCCCCTCCTGCAGGAAGGCCATATGCCTGCTGGGGTAGGGGGGGGGGGAGACAATAGGGCCATATGTTGACAGTATCATAGGTATGTTAAACTATGGTTCAATAGACCCTTTTGTCTCAATAGGTGTGATGGATGCACTTCCCTCTTATCTTAAACTGATAGCAGGAACTTTCAGGCGGGCGTTACAATGGCCGGAGACATGGAGGCTGATGAAAGTAGATCCGTGTGCTATCAGCAAAAGGTTCCCTGTAGGGGGTGTTAGGCTAGTATCACTACACCTCACTGCTTTCACCTGAAGAGGGAGGGGGCTCAGATATAGACCAACTGTGAGGGGCCAGAGAGGGCAGTCTCCTGGATGAGTCACCTGAAGCAAGATGGGGGAAAGGTCACCATGACAGAGCTCCAGGAAGGATTGGTCTAAGTATCCCAAGAACCCCTAACCCTTGCCCTACCTTTTAACCCGTGAACCACCACCCCAGCTGCCCTATTTTCCCTAACCCATGATCCAACCCCTGTTGCTCTGACCCCTGTAACCATCCTGCCCATACCTCCCTGCACCCTTGCCCTGTGGAACCTGGGCTAACCCCTGCTGCCCTGCCAGTGTCCATGTCCATTTAACCCCTGCCATACCTCCCTGCACCCCTGCCCTGTGGTACCCCTGTCCATTTAACCCCTGCAATATCCTCATTTTCCCCTACTGTTATTTAACCCTTTGTTTCCTAGGGATAGCTAAGATTAGGCTTGGGAGGGTATTGCTGTATTTCTGTGTGAGTGTATGTGTTTAGTTAGTATTGTGGGTGGAATTATGTGGGATTGTGTAGTGTAGTGGAGTTTTTATACTGAGGGTGTGTTATTGTATTGTGGTGTGGCTATATGTATATATATTTATATACACCAATATAAATATATATAGATATAGTCTAAATATTAGACCGTAGACGTGTTATTTTATAATAAAGCCTTTTATTGTTTAAAATACTGTATACGTGGTCTTTATAGTCGCCGCTATAGCTTAAGCGTGAAGGAATAGACACAGTGTGGGAAATAAATAGGCGGAGCTAGCGTCAGCCGGATTACGCCTACTTTATGCAATATTAATTAATAATATTCCACAAAATATTATTAATTAATAAGCCCTATAACATTGGCGAGCCAGCCCGAACTGGGAGTGGACTGTTGTTCGGTGAAAACGCGCCACAATTGTGTTATTGCGTCAACTAAGATAGGCGGATAGGGAGCGGACAAATAGCGGAGGGACACGGTGCAGTGTCGTGCTATATTGTGCTCCTCGACCTTGAAGTTGGACGGATAGCACAGGTGTGGGTCGCAGTTTGCACAGGAAACGTCCACAAACAGCGAACCTGAGAATCTTTTGAATATTTTTGTGATTCCCTTGCACGGTTAATCGGCAAGCGTCATCTCAAAGTTCGGGTGGATCCAAGGAGACGTGAAAAAGGCGTTCCAGAGAAGCTCTCTTCCACGCAGCGCAGATTCAAAGGAGCCTGGACTGGTCGGGAAAAGGCGTTGGACGCAAGGAACAGACGACTCCAAGATGGCCACCGAACGAGTGAGTATGAAGCGCTAACACTGCAACACCTAGCTAACATAGCACGTTTAATTCCCATCCTCACCACTCGTACACCTCCACAGAAATGTTATGGTCCGATTTGTTAACACAAGCGTGTAGTTATGACAAGCTTTGTATTAACAAACGGACAGTATTTAACAAGGCAACGAGAACGGCTTCAAATGCTAGCCAAACTTGTACACACATTTGAGGTTAGCATTGGGAAGCCGGAGCATGTTGCGCTGGTCTCTCAGTCAACGGAGACAATTCCTCCGACCATTCATTGCCCAGTGCTGTGCCAGTAATGTGCAGCAGGTTTCGGCATTGTGGGCACAGCTTGGCAGTGAATGTGCAGTCTTCTGCTGACCGAGATACACAGGTGGCTAAAATAGAGTCACAGTTGGTAGAGTTGCAGAGGCAAAAGGAGGAACTTGAGGTTCAGTTGACTCAGTCATATGCTGAGATCAAGGCCTTCAAGGAACGGGCTGCCTCTACTGCCGTGACTCTAGCCAAACTGAATGATGAGGTTGCTGCAAAGTCTCACTTGATGACCGGCATGCAACAAGTCATAAGTAATTTTTTAAAATTGGTGCCGGCCCTTTCTTTTTCTGTAAAGTCAGGGCCAGAATCTCCGACAATTTTGCCCTGTCCAGGGCAAAAAGGGGGGAGAGATGTCTGTGACAAGCCAAATCTCCAAAAATTTGAGCCTGTTCCAGATGATAAAAAAGAACACAATGATTTCTTGTAAAAGAAATATTGTAAAGAGTGCGTCCCTGAGAATGGAACAGTTCAGGAGAAGGGAGCACGACTGCAGTGTGGACGGACCTAAGCCAGGCAGGGCAGACATCAGGTGTTTTGCATGTGCTGGCTTAGGTCATATAGCGAAACACTGCAGGACAGGTAAGGATAGGACACAAAGGACAGGAGGTCCCATTAGGTGTTTCAGGTGTGGGAACCAAGGACACATTGCAAGGAATTGCCCTTGCGCAAGTAACTGTAATGTGTCCAGTAGGAAAATCCCGGTAACAAATTGTACAGTGGGGCCTAGCCAGATTGGCCATAAAGTCACCACTCAGCGGTATACGCCTCATCAGGTGCTGAGGGGTCAAATTGGCCAATCTAGGCTAGAAAATGTTTGACACCCCTGTGCCATTTGTTACCGCCCGTTGGTCCCCTGTATATGTCCGTGTCCTGTGTTTGTGTTACCTGTTTGTATGTTTTTATGTTGATGGAGGCAGTCCTTGTTTACGAGTGTGTTCCGCTTTGCTGATTGTTGTAGTTTGCATTCCCCGCTGGGAGTCGCGGTTGTCAGGCGCGGCTGTTTGTGGTTCATTCTGGTGTCTACTGTGGGTAGAGCAGTGCTATACTGTGGACTGAGGAAGAGGTTGGTTTGCGAGCAGGTAACATCGGTACACGGTACAGTGTGATGATTACTCTGGGCATCCAGGGCCTCAGATCGAGACAGGTAGCACTGTTCTGTTCAGGGTTTTCGGTGGGGCTGTGTTATACTGTGGACCAGGGCAGAAAGTAGGTTGCGGACAGGCAACATTGAGGTTATACTGTGCACTCACTTGCTGGTCCGGACAGGTAGCGCAGCTCTGACTGAGGTTGGACACGGAGGGGTTGACAGCAGGATGCGGCCTGTGGTTTTGTGTTGTGGAGTCCTGTAGAGCCAAGGCAAGGTTTTTCGCCATGGATTCTACTGACCTCTACAACACAGGTTAACAGGGGGAAGTCAGACTGGAAACACATGAGTAAGACAGGGATGCCGTGCCATCATGGAAAAGATGCTTCGTCCATAGCTCCCCTCGGATGTCCTAACCTATTAGGGTGGCCATCCTTATCTGTTGGTTCAGAGGGATGTGCGGCAGAGGATGGGATCCTCTGAAGGTTGGGTGTTCTTACACCAGTGTTAGGATAACGAGGGGTCCTGTTAGATGAAGGTCAGCCCAATACCTTTCTCCACACCTGGGTCAAGGGTATTGGTGCTGGAAGTGCTGTAACTAAGTGCACCATGAGGGGAGAAATCCCTCAGGAGCGCATGTTGTTTTCTTCTCTTCTAGGAAGAATGCCATAGGAGCTGAAGGAGGAACCCAGATGACAACCTAGAAGAGACTGGTTATTTGCCTGGACGCTCTCGTGTGACTCCAGAGGTTCCGCCTCTGTCAGCTCAAGACAAGAGGTGGAGAACCAACCCACGGTCCTGCTGGAGCATTACTGGATCAAGATGACGGAGATCTCCCATGATTTGGAGAGAGATTCGTATGCGTCCTGAGGGAAGAGACTGTTTGGCTAAAAGTCTAAAGGTCACATCATTAGTCCAAAATCTTTGTTGATTTGCCCGGTGATGGTTCTTCTGGTTCTGGTTCTCAAGAGACTTGTGGACACTTCCCCAGAACCAGATAGAACATCGCGAAGATGACCGGAGAAGATGGCTCAGGACGTGACTCCAGTAACATCCTGAAGCCAGGGACTGCATTTGATCCTATGTGGGTTCAGGATGTAGTACCAACGCCATCCTGAAACCCCATAGTATTGTATACTTGTTGTTCTATTGTTGGGTGGGGTGGGACAGTGTGCATGAGTGAATGGGGACAAGAGTAGGGCACGTTAGGGTCAGGAACACGGTATTTGTCACTACAAACCTTAGAACGGTGCAGTTCGTAAGGGATGGACTGAGTGATAGTTGGTGCGGTGCTTTTTCCGCAGGTAGAATTTAGGTACTCTGACATCACCTCACACTCCAGAAATTCTGACCTGCCTTGTAAAGACCTACGGATCTGTCCATGGGAGAACTTCCTCAAAGACAGAGTCTGCAATCAAGATGAAAGAAATGTGAGTCGGGAGAAAGTCTGAAAGAAGGCCATTCCACAAGTGACCGCACCCCACAAAGAAGGAGGTGCGACGTGGTTCGACCTAGAAGATCGAGAGTGAAGCTGTCCCAGAGTCTAAAGACGACCGTGGGAGCAGCTGGATACTTGAAGACCGACATTACATGAAGATGGAGAGTGAAGCCGTCCCAGAGTCTAAAGACGACAGTGGGAGGAGCTGAATACTTGAAAACAGACACTAGTGAAGCCATCCCAGAAGTCTGAGATGATGACGGTGGGAGGAGCTGAAGATAAAGGCGAGGACGGTTTATCCTGTGGACGGAGATGTTGGGTTACGGTGAAGGGCAGGGAAGAGGTCCAAGCCATGAGGGAAATGTCTAAGTACCTAAGGACGGGATAATTCTTCAGTCCATCCTGAACTGTTATCCGTTATGAGTGAGGTTAAGGAGGCAAATACATCCCAACACTTCCCCCAAAAATTTGTCGTGTTTTCCGACAACAGGGGGATTGTAGAAGGAAGTGCTGGTATGTATGGGTGTATATGTATATGCATGCATGCCCCCTTAATTAGGCATGCATGTACATGTATATCTATATATGGGTCTTCTACATATGTATCTGTGGGTCTCCGGATATGCCCCAATCTGATGCATATGATGCCCCTATATATATATATATATATATATATATATATATATATTTATTTATTTATTTAATCCCAGTAGTGAGAAGGCCAAGATACATTGTAATCACATCACTCTATTCAAAGCCCCCCTCCTGCAGGAAGGCCATATGCCTGCTGGGGGTAGGGGGGGGGGGGAGACAATAGGGCCATATGTTGACAGTATCATAGGTATGTTAAACTATGGTTCAATAGACCCCTTTTGTCTCAATAGGTGTGATGGATGCACTTCCCCTCTTATCTTAAACTGATAGCAGGAACTTTCAGGCGGGCGTTACAATGGCCGGAGACATGGAGGCTGATGAAAGTAGATCCGTGTGCTATCAGCAAAAGGTTCCCTGTAGGGGTGTTAGGCTAGTATCACTACACCTCACTGCTTTCACCTGAAGAGGGAGGGGGCTCAGATATAGACCAACTGTGAGGGGCCAGAGAGGGCAGTCTCCTGGATGAGTCACCTGAAGCAAGATGGGGGAAAGGTCACCATGACAGAGCTCCAGGAAGGATTGGTCTAAGTATCCCACAGAACCCCTAACCCTTGCCCTACCTTTTAACCCGTGAACCACCACCCCAGCTGCCCCTATTTTCCCTAACCCATGATCCAACCCCTGTTGCTCTGACCCCTGTAACCATCCTGCCCATACCTCCCTGCACCCTTGCCCTGTGGAACCTGGGCTAACCCCTGCTGCCCTGCCAGTGTCCATGTCCATTTAACCCCTGCCATACCTCCCTACACCCCTGCCCTGTGGTACCCCTGTCCATTTAACCCGCCTGCAATATCCCTCATTTTCCCCTACTGTTATTTAACCCTTTGTTTCCTAGGGATAGCTAAGATTAGGCTTGGGAGGGTATTGCTGTATTTCTGTGTGAGTGTATGTGTTTAGTTAGTATTGTGGGTGAATTATGTGGGATTGTGTAGTGTAGTGGAGTTTTTATACTGAGGGTGTGTTATTGTATTGTGGTGTGGCTATATGTATATATATTTATATACACCAATATAAATATATATAGATATAGTCTAAATATTAGACCGTAGACGTGTTATTTTATAATAAAGCCTTTTATTGTTTAAAATACTGTATACGTGGTCTTTATAGTCGCCGCTATAGCTTAAGCATGAAGGGAATAGAACAGTGTGGGAAATAAATAGGCGGAGCTAGCGTCAGCCGGATACGCCTACTTATAAATATTAATTAATAATATTCCACAAAATATTATTAATTAATTAACCCTTTAACAGGTTTCTCAAACTTTACTGTAAAATATTTGATGTGTTCTTTTCTATAACAAACTGTTCTCGATAATATTTCTTTTAACCCATCACATTTATATTTTAGGCTTTTATGCTTTATTGTTTTTTTACTTCCACGAGTTTATTATGTTCTGATTACTTTACTTATATTTTATTTTTGAAGATGGGGGAACCAATTCTGACTTTTTCTATGGAGCTCAATGATTTCTACGTACGCCTCTGACAATGGAGACAATGTATTATATGGCAGTGACAGAGGGGCTGAGATCTCGGTGAGGGTGACCGTGTTCATCAGTGTGGTATTCATATATAAGTATTTTTCTCAGTGTTGGAGTTCATCATCACCTTGATGTCTCTAGTCAATGATTGCATTATGGCTGAAGGTTTGAGTGAACTCTGTAGGCAGCAAACACAATTTCACTGATGAAGTCATTGTCTGAGGCAGTAACTTTTTTGTCTTTTGAGATCAAAAATAAAGAATTCATGTACAGAAACACAATTTTTCCTATTTTTGAAACTAATTGCAGCATTCAATACAGTACATTCAATACAATAAATTTTATGTGAACTAAAGAAGCATAACTGAGACTTTTTTAATTTTTCAGATTATTTTTGTGGGATAACTGGATTTTCGAGGTACATTTAATTTATTATATGACTTGCTAATTTGTTTGGAGGGGATGGAAGAAAACACATTGTAACTTAAGTTCAAAGATTCGACAATAAATAGGCTTCAAGAGGCTAAGTGATAAAAATATCTACTTAGGCTACTTTCACACTAGCGTTTTAAAATTCCGGTATTGAGTTCCGTCATAGGGGCTCAATACCGGAATAAAACGCTTCAGTTTTGTCCCCATTCATTGTCAATGGGGACAAAACTGAACTGAAGACAACAGAATGCTCCTGAAAGCATTCCGTTCCGTCTTCAGACCGGAGAACAAACCGCAGCATGCTGCGGTTTGCTCTCCGGTCCAGGCATCCGCACCAAGACGGATCCGGAATGACCCCCAATGCAAGTCAATGGGGGTGGATCCGTCTGGTGTGACCATAATGGTAACCGGATCCGCCCTCCATTGACTTTCAATGGAGTTCATTACGGATCCGGCTACACATAGACACATACAGACACAGACATACACATAAACATAAACACACATATAGACAAACAAACACACATACATACTTACATGCTCCGGCAGGTCTTCGGAGCGTCGGAGGGACAGGACGGCGCGCACAGATGACGATTCCACCAGGCGGCCCAGCAGAGGGCGCTGTGGGGAATCGTCACCTGTGCGAGCCGTCCTGTCCCTCCGACGCTCCGAAGACCTGCCGGGAGCATGTAAAGTATGTATGTGTGTTTGTTTGTCTATATGTGTGTGTATGTTTATGTGTATGTATGTTACTGTGTGACATGTGTGGGGCCGGAGCGCGGTTTCCGGCTCCACACATGTCACTGCGGGCAGCCTGATCCGGCAGCACCCTTCACCTGCCGGATCAGGCCTGCCGCCAGTGTGAAAGTAGCCTAAGTGTGATTAAGTATATTAACGATAAAACAGACAAACAATTCACATTCATAGTAAAAAAAAAAACAATGATTCTAACATGTGTTCAAACCAAGGAGCAAGATCCAATCAGCCACCCTAACCACACAGCGCATGACCGATGTCCAAGGTCATAGGAGAGGTGTAGTTACAGACATCCTTCTTCACATGATGTCTGCTAGAGCTTAGAGCTCTTTGTCACTATTCATCAAATTTATACCTTTTAGCCACTCCTTCTCAGGATATTCATGAGGTAATCACTCAGGAATGCAGCCTTCACAGGACAAAAAATATCACTACATTAAAAGGCTAATAATTAAAGGTAATAATAAAAAATTATAACTTAAGAGAAAAAAACAATAAGAAGTAAAAAAAATACACGTAGCAATTCTGGCTTTGGTTTTGGGGTTTTTTTCGTACAGTGTTCAGCGTTCAGGATATATAGCATTAATTATCATTATTCATTTATTTATTTATTTATTTATTTTCATTTTTTCACATTTTTTTTTTTATTTTTACTACCTTTTACTACCTAATAAAAACTCTTCAAAAATTATTTGTTTCCTGGTTGTCTTTTGGCAGGCTTAAAGGGGTTGTCCGGGTTCACTGAACCCGGACATACCCTTAATTTCACCCAGGCAGCCTGCCTGAGCCTATGCTCCGATGCCCTCCTTTGCCCTGCACTAATTAGCACAGGGCAAAGGCATTTTGCCCGGTTCCGGTGATGAACCGGGCTCTGCCAGAAGGAGGCTTTCGCCCAGCAGTGAGCCCGGTGACGTCACCGGTGCTGATGGGTGGGCTTTAGTGCTGCTCTAGCCAGTAAAACGGCTAGGGCCGCGCTAAAGCCGGCCCATTACAGCCGGTGATGTCACCGAACACACTGCCGGGCGTAAGCTTCCCACTCAGCAGTGTGTATTTGTCAACAAAAGTGCCCTTGCCCTGCGCGATCCAGCGCAGGCAAGGCAGGGCATCGGAGCATGAGATGCTCCGATGCTAACATCAGGCGGGCTGCCTGGGTGAAAATTAAAGGTATGTCCGGGTTCAGCTCTGAACCCGGACAACCCCTTTAAGGCTACTTTCACATTAGCTTCATGGGTGTCCGGCAGGCTGTTCCGGCAGGTGAACTACTATAATGGGGGCGGGCCAGAGTTCCAGCTGCAGCATGGTCAACATGCCGAGAGGCGGCCGGCCTAAAATTACAACTAAAATTACATGTTGTAACTTTTAGGTCGGCTGCCTCTTGGAATGTTTGCCGTGCTGTGGCCAGAACTCCGGCCAGCCCCCGTTATAGCGAATGGGGACGGAACAGCTCAGCTGTTTCCATAAGCCTGGCCAACCAAACAGGATGCTGCGCTTGCACTGTGTGCTCTTCATTCATAGCAGGACCCCATTCTTGAGGTGGACCCCACACCTATTCGACATTTATGGAATATATAAAAGTCAAAATAGGTCAAACCCTCTGTGATGTACAGTTAAATCATGGTAACCACGGATGCCCACGCAATCACACCCATAAGCATATAAGGTACCGTCGCAACCGTCATAACCTGCATAATAAAGTTAATGTTACGGCAGAAGTCTGTGCTCACTGCCACTCCATCATCTTGCTTACCCTCTCTTCCAACCCAGAGGGGCCGGCCGCCACGTACTTCTGCAATCAGTCACTTCCACGTAGGCTGAGGCCTGCTTCTATGCCTGTAGGGGTGCATGCTCCCTCTGGCCAGCACGCGCACCCTAATCTTTCCCAGCCAATAGTAGGAAACAGGAAAGTAGCAGAAAGGAAAGCAGACCTCAATTTTTTCATAAGTGGATGTCTTATGACCCAATATGTCTTGCCAAATCAAGTGCAGAGGCAAATCGGTAGTTTGATTTGGGTCATTATGGATGTGGCGACACCAACATTACATTTTTAGCTCTGTATATTGCAGTCTATAGTCTACTTACCAACATTTAAAAAGTATTGAGCCATGACTTGGGAATAACCCAAATTTCAGAGGAATGCCCTTAAAACTGCCACCTTAGAAAAAAGTTTTGCTTATGCCTTTTTGGAAACAGTTTGGAGGATTGTCAGGACTGTAAGCAAGTATGCCTTAGTCAGGACCTAAAATACTCTCATGTATGGCAGACCTGAGGGCCTTTGTTAAGCTCCCAGCTGCCAACTACTTACTGAAGGTGCCGCACTCATTATTGACAGTAATTTTGACGGGTCCTCAGCCCACACCATCCTGAACTATAAAATTATGGCACCCTATGTGGTCTATCACCTGCCAGCAACATAAATATACACTATTCACAAAAAGCTAGGGATATTTGGCTTTCGGGTAAAATTTATGGAAAACGTAAAAAGTTCCCGCTCCAGTGATATTATATCATGAAAGTTGGGCATTTAAGTAGAAGCAACAATGGTGATTTCCTCATCTCAAGCAATTTATTTAAACAAAAGTTGACAACAGTGCTGGGTATACTGCCACACAAATGTCAGTGTCTCAATAACTTGTCATGTGGCCTTGAGCATCAATTACAGCTTGATAACGACATCTCCTGCTGTTCACAAGTCGCCTTATTGTCTGCTGAGGCATCCCACTCTTCTTGAAGGGCGACCCTCAGGTCATTGAGGTTCTGAGCTACAGAGTTACGAGCCTCAGCTGATCCCATAGGTTTTCAATAGGATTCAGGTCTGGAGAAAGTGCAGGCCACTCCATTTGAGGTCCCCCAGTCTCCAGCAGCCGTTCCCTAATGATGTGGTCTCGATGAGCTGGAGCATTGTCCTCCATGAAGATGACATTAGGCCTGTGTTCTTCATGCAGAGGCACAATGACTGGATTAATTATGTTCTTCTGGTAGTATGGGCTGTCACTGGACCATTCACAAAGTGTAGGGCAGTTCTGTATTGACTAGACACACCTGCCCACACTGTAACACCACCACCAAAGGCTTGTCTGTGGCTGATGCATAGCGCTCTCCTTGACGTCTCCAACATCACTGGTGGCCATCATTTCTGCTCACTGCGAATCGACTTTCATCAGTGAACAGCACTGAGGCCCACTGGTCCCTTGTTCAATGTAGAAGCTCCCTGTCCCATGCAATACCATGACGCCTGTGCCTGGTGGTGTGGTCAGGTACCCTTGACGATCATCTAGCACGCAGACCACGCTGATGTAAACGGTTTTGAATGGTCTGACACAGGGGCGGACTGGGAACTGAAAAGTGGCCCTGGAAAAAATACTAGAAGTGGCCCCGTTTTGTAGTCGGGTCTAAAGTGATGGAAGGCAGGGCCGGCAGTACCATATTTTGGCACATTATACCACCCCAACAGAGCCAAATACCACAGTCCATAACAAAATACTGCCAGCAGCACAAAATACATCACCAAAAACTTCCACTGGCCGGCTGTGAGGAGGGTCCAGGCAGCCCCCTAGGCATCGGCCCACCGGGAAATTTCCCTGTAAGGTCTATAGCCAATCCGCCCATGGACTGACATGACACTTGGGTGCCTCTCACCTCTCTTAAATGTGCCTGGAGTTGTGTGGCATTCATTATCCAGTTCCACTGGGCATTGTTCAGAGTGAAGTGGTCATCAGTGTGGACCAAAGGAAGTCCAGTTGTATGCCTTTTTTGTGACTCTTCCAGTCTCTCTGTATCTCTGATACAACCTGCTGATGACACTCTGTGACACTCTAAGCTCAGTGGCCACTTCTTTCTGAGAAGATCCTGCTTCAAGCCTCACAATGGTGAGGTACTGCTGATCAATTGTTAGGTGTCGTCTTGTTCTGGATCAAACACCTGTGAATTTTGCCGTTAAGCTCCTTGTTAGAGAACAGCAAGTTGTGCAAAAAGTACTGAAACATTGAACAGTTGGACATGTGCATTCAAAAGTTCAGAGAAGATCACATTAAAGTTCATCTGTAAAGGTTCGAGTGCATTTTTAGATTCATCATGAAATCTCACCCACAAGCCAAAATATCCCTAAGAAGTTTCATGAAGGCTACCACTTATCTATAGACAGCTATGATCAGCAGCTCATTGCTGAGGGTCCGGCTCCTGGAGCCGCCAGTGACCAGCTGAGGAAAATTTAATTTGACCATACATTTTCCCTCAGCAGCCAATCATGTAATACAGGGGATCTACTGCTGTAACTTGGGAGATTTTGTGATCTATTCAGTGCCAAGTTGTGATGGCACCATGGGGGAATGGTGTGTAAATTATCTGGGACATTTCAAAGATGCTGCCACTGGATAGATATAACTTTTCAAATTAAATTCATCGCTACAGTAAATACAGGAGAATACAGCACACATTTTATCTTCTCCATTTAGCCCAGACTGCCATGACGCTTCTTCCAGCCATGACTCGTCTCTGCAACATTTCTGCATGACGTCTGTCAACTGTGTGGCACATGACCCAGTGCCATACCCGGCTGGTGATTCTCATGACGCCAGCAGTCACATGATACCTGTTAACAGAATGTTGATTTCCATAGATCCGGAACATGCCGAGGTAGCCGTGGAGCAATGCAGCATGGATCCATTGGTGGGGACAGCTAAATATGAGCCCCACTGCTTCTCCAGCCAGTATGAAGGAATCTGTTAAAAAAGTTTAGTCTTGGATAACCTCATTTAGGCTGCATTCACACTACGGTGAAAAGCAGCCGCCACATGCTCGTTTAGAGAACCATTGCCGTTTAAAGGGGTATTCACACTGTGGGTTCCGAAAACGGCACATGAATACTGTCCATCCAATATGACATGTTCTATTTTTGGCTGTTTTCATGGCCATATGGACCCATTTAAAATGACCGTTACATGGGGACACAAAGTGGGTGTATTATATATACACCGGGGAACAATGTGGGAGCATTTTATATTTTATTTCTACTAAGGGCAATGTTGAGGGGCATTGTTTAAAATGGAAAACTCTACAGAGGGGCATTATTTACCCTGGAGGCACTATGGGGGGGGACATTATATATACCGAGGGCACTATGGAAGCATTATATATACTAAGGGCACTATAGGAGCATTATATGTACTAAGGGCACTACGGAGGACATTATATATACTGTGAGCACTATGGGGGTGCGTTATATATACTAAAGGCACTATGGGAGTATTATATATACTAAGGGCACTAATAGGAGCATTATATGTACTAAGGGCACTACGGAGGACATTATATATACTGTGAGCACTATGGGGGTGCGTTATATATACTAAGGGCACTATGGGAGTATTATATATACTAAGGGCACTATGGGGGCATTATATTTACTAAGGGCAGTATGGAGGACATTATATATACTGTGGGAACTATGAAGGGCATTATATATCCTGAGTGCACTATGGGGGCATTATATATCCTGAGGTTACAATGTTGGACCCCATATATACTGA
>ONZH01025025.1:0-60633 GCA_900303285.1 Rhinella marina
CACTGCTGAAGTTATTATGATATAGGAAACAGGGAGTTACTGGCTATTAAATGGGCCTTTGAAGAGTGGAGACACTTTCTGGAGGGCGCCAGACATAAGGTGACAGTGTTAACTGACCATAAGAACCTGCTGTATCTGGACAATGCCAAGAGATTGAACCCCCGTCAAGCGTGATGGGCTTTATTTTTTACCAGGTTTAATTTTGTGGTAACTTATCGTCCAGGCTCAAAAAATGTAAAGGCTGATGCCTTGTCCAGAAGCTTTGGTGCCAGTAATGTCCCGGATGAGGAACCAGAAAATATCCTCTCTCCCGGGGTAGTTGTTGCCACTTTGACTTCAGATCTTGTGTCTTCTATTGCAGACTCACAGAGTTCTGCTCCTACTACTGTACCCCCAGGTAAACTCTTTGTCCCAGGTCATCTTCGGCTGAAGGTGTTAGAAGAGGTCCATTCCTCAGTTTTGTCGGGTCATCCGGGCATCGAGGGCACTGGATACTTGTTGTCCTGTACCTATTGGTGGCCATCCTGGCAACGTGATGTTAAGTAGTTTGTTAAGGCTTGTGAGACCTGTGCTAGGGCAAAAGTTCCTCGACAACTCCCAGAAGGGCTATTACATCCGCTCCCTTTGCCCAACAGGCCCTGGTCTCACATTTCCATGGATTTAATTACTGATCTTCCTCTCTCCAAAGGTAGGTCAGTAATCTGGGTTGTGGTGGATCGTTTTTCTAAAATGTGCCATCTGGTCTTGTTGAAAAAATTGCCTACAGCTAAAGTCCTTGTAGGGTTGTTTATCCGCCATATTTTACGCCTTCATGGAATTCCGTCTAACATAGTGTCTGACAGGGGGGTTCAGTTCGTGTCTGGAGAGAGTTTTGCAGTAGGTTGGGTATCTCGCTGTCCTTCTCCTCCGCCTTTCACCCCGAGACGAATGGGCAGACTGAAAGACTTAATCAGTCACTTGAGCAATATCTTATGTGTTTCGTTTCTGAATGTCAGGAAAAGTGGAGTGAGTACCTGCCCATGGCCGAGTTCGCTCTAAATAATCATGAAAGTTCCTCGACACGTCCCCATTTTACTGCAACTATGGTTTTCACCCCAGATATTCCGCCGTAACTGGTAACGAATCTAGCTTCTCCTCGGTTAAGGACGTCGCTAATCGACTGTGCACAGTCTGGGCAAAGAGTCTTGAGACTCTAAAAAATGCCCAACTCAAGCAGATCAAATATGCGAATAAGAAACGCCGTCCAGGTCCTGAATACGTAGTTGGTGACAAAGTGTGGCTCTCAACTAAAAATCTCCGTCTTCAAGTACCATCAGCAATGTTTGCTCCACGCTTTATTGGTCCCTACATCATCACAGAAATCATAAATCCTGTATCAGATTGTTCAGATTGCGACTTCCTGGTTCTCTTCGTGTACATCCGGTTTTTCATAAGTCTTTGTTGAAAAAATATATTCCTGCTGTGGTCACTCGTTCTCCACCTCTACCCGTGGTTGTTCAGGGAGAGTTGGAGTTCGAAATTGAACGAATTATTGACTCTCGCAAAGTACAGAATTCTCTCCAGTAACTTGTACATTAGAAAGGGTATGGTCCTGAGGCGCGTGTCTGGGTGGCTGCCAGAGATCTTCACGCTCCCAGACTCGTTAGAAAATTCCACCAATCTTACCCTTCCAAGCCTGGAGGTCCTGTTGAGGGTCCGGACGCCCCCTCCTCGGGGGGGGGGGGTTCTGTCAGGATTCGGGGGCGCTGCGGCCCTCCAGCGGATGTTGTTGGGCAGGTGCGGGCGTTCCCGTGTCCTGACGCTATGCGGCGCTCATCCCGAGTGCAAGCCAGAAAATCCTCTTGTAACACTTAACCTATAGGGTTAAAGGTTTGGCTAGTTTTGCTAGTTTTACTGCCAGGCGTCCCTGCCAGTAATTTTGGTCCATTCAAGGGTGTGGCTGGGATCCCTGCTCCTATCACGCCTTGGGGCTGGGACTCTAGCCACTATTTAGTTTCACACTCGCCATTCATCTGTGCCTGCTATAGAGCCTTGTGCCTAAGCTAGCTACTCTGTGTTGATCCGGTATTCCAGTGACTCTGTACCTTTTTCCCTGGTTTCTGTTACTGTTACCTACAATTTGTGTTATCCTCTGTTTATTCCTTGCTTGGTTCCGTTACCTTTTACCCCTTCAGTTCCTGACCTGTTTAGGGTTGTTCCTGCTTGTGTTTTGCTTTGGTTGTTTGTCTCGTGTTCCACTTTCTTCAGTGTAATTGCAGTCTTCGGTTGGGGCCGGCCTGTTAAGGAGCTGGGTTCCCCCAAAAGGCAGGGACAGTGGTTTGGGAGGAGTGTCAGGGCCTCACTTTGTCTGTGTCATTTGTGTCCCCCTGACCCACTCCTCACAGCTCGTTTCCGTGGTTACGACCACCCTGCAATCCATCAGTGGTGATCGTGCTTGCACACTATAGGAAAAAGCTCCAGTTTATCTGGTGGCCGGGACAGTGGGACCACACATAGGCTAGTGCTTTTTCTTATAATGTGCAAGCACGGCTGATATTGATGGATTGCGTGGTGGTCATAACCATGGAAATGAGCAGTGTAGAATGTGATGGAAAAATGAATCCAGCCAGCAAAGAAAGCAATCTGGATAATAACAATACATTACTAAATGCCTTGTGTTAATTTTCTGTACATGATAAATGTCGTTTGCTGTGAGAAAACCCCTTTAAGGAATAGTAAGTTCCATTCTGGCTAAAGATCTCTGCCAGGTACACTGTCACCTACTGGACAACCAGGCACATTACATGTACATAACAGGTTTTGCAATAGGAATCTAGGAGTGGTAGTGTTCCTTTGGGCCACATTGCACTGTCCTGACTGCGAAAAACATCAGGACGTGCAGCGTGCACTATGACCTGACATTGTACGCAGTCTCTGACTCTGCAGCACGGGCCGAAGGAAACCAGTGAGCGGGGACTGCAGGAGTGACCGCCAGACATGGAGAGCAGCTTTGCAGGAGAGGTAAAATTTATTTTGAGTCTGATCTGAGGTCTGATGGGGGTGTGAGCATCTGATATGGGAGTCTGAGCATCTGATTTGAGAGTCTGAGCATCGATAAGGGGGCCTGAGGATCTGATATGAGGGTCTGAGGATATCATATGGGAGTCTGAAGATCTCATAAGGGGGTCTGAAGATCTGATATGAGGGTTTGATCTGATATGAGGATCTGAGGTTCTTATAGCGGGGTCTGAGGATATGATATGGCGGGTCTGAAATGAAGGGGGTATTTTTTGTATTGTCACACATTATAGGGGGTATTTGTATACTGGTGCATATTTAGAAGGGGCAAGAATTATTTCTACTTGGGGACTACGGGGAACATGATTCCTAGAATGGGCACTATGGGGGCATTATTACTTTCAGGGCACAATAGAGACATTATTATTATTGGGGGCACTGTTAACACTGAGTGCACTCTGGCAGATTTCTATTGGTGGGACTTTGGGGAGCACTATTACTGTGGGGGGCGCCCTGGCACAGTATCAGCTTAGCACAATTTTTTTAGGGGGACATTATGGATACACTATTAGTGTCAATTGTTATTTTATGTATAATTTTTTTGTTGCAGAGACAAGAGATTACTGAAAGAAATCATCATGGTGGTCTAGTTTGAATGGAGAAGATGAGGAAAAAATATCTACATCAAAGGAGAAGTCACTGAATGTAAGAGATATGTGGTGGTGTATATTCCTGTATGTTTTGTAGGTCTGCATGTAATGGTTTCCAAGTATGTCTTTAACAGTAGGGCTGCAGTGCTGTTTCAATTTTTGCCTCTGGCAGCAGAAAGGCTAGGTCCACCCCTGCCAAACACTGAGGGAAGGGGGGCAGGAACATTGCACTTTGCACAGGTGCCCTCTGCTGCCTGTGTCCACCCCTGACATGTACTAACATGATAAATGTAAGACACTAATTTGGACAACCTATTTTTTTAAAATATATATTGCCCTACCACCACCACCATTCAGCACAATGTGGTAGACACCTCTTTAAAAGGAGTAAGCCAAATTTAGAATCATTCATTTATAGGGAAAACTAAAATAGCTACCTTTTTATAGGGCTGAGCAACAGAACTTACATTATGATTCACTAGTTCACTGTTGTTTAACCTTTTTTTGGCTGAATCACTGCTTATTTGCAAGATCACTACTTAAGTAATTGGATACTAATATAAAGTGTTTAAAAATAAACTTGTTTCATTAAAAATGCTTAAGAAAAGACAACTTAAACAGCACACTGACAATATGTTCCCATTTCCTTAAATAGAAGGTAATTTTTTTCCATGTAAAAATGCAGTTACCATTAAACAATACCTGCAATCTCACACACCTTAATTAAGCAAAATCATGTTAAAGAGGACCTGTCACCATTCCTGACATTTCAAACTAACTCTGTGTTGTGCCATCCCTCTATTATTCCTGCTACAAATTGGGTTGGTTTCATGCACAGTCTCCCACTGGCAGCACTGATTAGACTGTGCAGGGACACACACAAACTGTTAAGACCTAGCTGACAATTCTTTCATAAACTACTAGTAGGAGTAATAAAGGAGCGGAAACCAGAGTCATAAGAATGGATGCTCTACAATTGTTATTTAATGTGGGATACAATTATTTACTAAAACAGAGGTCTCAGGAGTGGTGACAGGTCCTTTTTAAAGGCTATGGACACCTTTGCATTGAAATTGTTTTACTGCTCATCTGAGTGCCAAATAGTTTTAATTAAAAATGTTTCTACTACTTTGCTTCTGAAGGTGTGTGTAAGTCCTCTCTGCTGGTGGTGCAGAATTAGAGATAACAGCAGGAATGGAGTGTGCATGGCAGATCAGAATTTGGAGATGGGGGAAAGAGTCTAAGGAGGGCAGCTCACACAAGGCAGATAGAATATAGTAGACTCACAGATCCAGCATTTATTACAAGTCTGAAACTACGTACAGGTTGACCACTAACATGTTTAAAAACAGATTTAATATAATTTCTAAAACAGGGTTTCATAAATGTATCTGGGTCCAGAACAAACTATATGCAGACTCTATGCCAGTATTTTATCTTGTATGTATTGTATGTCATTAAGTGCATTTTCACAGTGAAATCCGCCAGCAATTTTATGCTGCTAGGTTTTAACAGCTCCAGCACATGCCAACATGTCCTGATATTCATGAGCTTCTGTCTTTCTATCCCCCCTGCTTCTGATTGACAGATTAAAATTATGTGAAATACAATAAATCTGTAACAATAGTAATGCCCCTACTCTGGAGTATTACATACCCCCATGGTGAAAGGCAAGCCGCCCTCGGATTGCGCCCCGGGTTCCTCCCAATGATGCTGCTATAAAGTCCCTGGCTTGAGTAGTTGACCTACAGATGGACACAGCCCTCTGACTTCCTACAATCCTACATCTCATGAACACTTGTTTCCTACCACTGCAAACAAAAGATGCGAAGGGTGGCTGTACCCTGTTTTCCCCGCACAAGGAGTCCTATAAAGCGAAGGGTGTTGTCACGAGTAGGCTTGCATCTGGAATCAGACGTTCTGCGCGGCTTTCTAAGTGACATATCTGACAGGCTATTCCCTTTGTTTGGGTGCAGTTCACCACACCCCTTCCCCTCAGCTGTTGCCGCTTGGCAATTAGCTTTCTCCTATTTACCCCTTCCTCTCCCAGTATCCCTTGCGGTTTATGTCTTCTGCCTACCTGGTTGAGAGTGGTGTGGATCTCGGCTGAGATCCAGTTGCTGAGCTTCTGCTTAAGTTAAGTTTCTTCTGTATCTTTTGTTGTTTTCCTTTTGGAGTCTCCTGTTCCTCCTTACGCTTGGAGGAACGGGTTTACTCTCTTGTGTCACTAGACTGCAGGGTTTCCTAGGGTGCATTTAGATTAGGTTTCTGTGTATGAACTTTCCTACAACCCAGGATTGTTCATACTTGTAGTCAGCTAGAGCCTAGTCCCAGGGTCCCCTACAGGAGGTGACCGGTTCCCTGGTTTTGTCTGTTCCCATCCCTCATACGCTCGGTGTGGCTTTTCCCCCCACACCAGAGCGTGACATTATAAACCGCCTTATAAACAAAAATTTATGTCATTTTTTGCGCTGACATGGATCCTATTGCTTCACTGGCTGAACAGCTGCGGGGACTCAGCTTGGAGGTGGCTGACATCCGCAACCAGATTCAGAGACCACAGGCTGGTGGTTCTGGGGGTGCTGAGTGTCAGGCCTGTTTGGAGCCTAAGGTCCCCCTCCCGGATAGATTTTCTGGGGAATGTGATAATTTTGTTCTATTTAGGGAGGCGTGCAAATTGTATTTCAGACTGCGTCCACATTCTTCTGGTAATGAGGAACAGAGGGATGGTGTGGTCATCTCGCTGCTTTAAAGGGATGCGCAGTCATGGGCCTTTTCTCTGCCGACCGGATCGCAGTCTCTCCGGTCAGTAGATGAATTTTTCAAGGCTTTAGGGATTATCTATGATGACCTGGATCGTATCTCCCTGGCTGAGACCCAGATACGTAACCTTTGTCAGGGTGAGCGGCCGGTTGAGACTTATTGCTCTGAGTTTCGGAGGTGGGCGACCAATACTAAATGGAACGATCCGGCTTTACGTAGCCAATTCTGTCAAGGTTTGTCTGAAAGGCTGAAGGACGCTTTGGCCTTTCAGGAAACTCCTGTGTCTTTGGAGGCCGCTATGTTTCTTGCTGTGCGCATGGATAGGCGCCTGAGAGAGCGATCTAGGGGCCCCCGCTCTCAGGACATACTATCACATTGTGTACCAGCTTCCTATGACACTTTGGGTGAATATTCCCCTAGGTTGATGTCTGGGGATGAACCTATGCAATTAGGGGGAGCCACTCCTGTCTCCACCCGTAAACATCTTGGTAATAAAAAGGGAGTGTGTTTTTTCTGTGGTCAGAAAGGACACTTTATCAATGTATGTCCATGCTTCCTATCTCTAAAAGAGAGAAAAGAAAAGGGGGCGTTGAATTCTCATCTCACTCTTGGTGGGGTGGGTAGGGAGACTGAAAATGTGCATTTGTCTTCATCCTGTAGTACCCGTTTTCTCCTGACTGCCGAGGTGGCGCTAGAGTCAAAAGTTGTGAAAATTGAGGTGTTTATTGACAGCGGGGCAGGGGTGAACTTGATTGATGCTCAGTTTGTCCGTATGCATGGATTGTCGCCAAGTTCTTTGGATAAGAGGATTTCTGTGTTTGCCATTGATTCTGCACCTCTCTCTCAGAAGTGTTTGCCTCAGATGGTGGATGATATCAAATTAAGAGTGGGTGAATTTCATCAGGAGCTTATTTCATGTTTTGTGTTGGAAGGTCTTCCTGCTCCAGTGGTTCTGGGTTTACCGTGGTTAAGCAAACATAATCCGTCCATTGACTGGCATACTAGACAAATTGTGGATTGGGGCGATTATTGTGTTGACAATTGCCTTAATACATCTTTTTCTGCTTTAACCACTAAGACTCTTTCTTCTTTTATATCGGATTTTTCTGATGTATTTTCTGAAGGTGGAGGTCAGGATTTACCCCCTCACCGGGAAAACAATTGTCCTATCAATCTTATCCCTGGAGCAAAATTGCCTAAATCTAGGCTGTACAACCTTTCTGGACCTGAGAGAACGGCCATGAAGGAATATATTGCGGAGAGTTTGGCCAAAGGACATATTAGGCCTTCCAAATCTCCTGTGGCAGCAGGGTTCTTTTTTGTTAAAAAAAAGGACGGAACCCTTAGGCCATGTCTGGATTTCCGTGAACTCAATAGGATTACTGTCCGTGATCCATACCCCCTTCCTTTGATTCCTGACTTGTTCAACCAGATTGTGGATGCTAAGGTGTTCTCCAAGTTGGACTTAAGGGGGGCATATAATCTGGTCAGGATCAAAGAAGGGGATGAATGGAAGACGGCCTTTAACACTCCTGAGGGCCACTTTGAGAACCTGGTCATGCCTTTTGGGTTGACCAATGCTCCTGCTGTCTTCCAGCATTTTGTTAATGACATTTTTCATCATCTTGTGGGGAGGTTTGTAGTTGTGTATTTGGATGACATACTAATCTATTCTCCAGATATTGTGACACATCAGGATCATGTGAGGCAGGTGTTGCAAATCTTAAGAGATAACAAGTTGTATGCAAAATTAGAGAAATGTGCTTTTGCTGTACATGAGGTGCAATTCTTAGGATACCTGCTTTCATCTTCAGGTTTTCGTATGGATCCAGAGAAAGTCGGTGCTGTTCTGAACTGGGACCGACCTGAAAATCTGAAGGCTCTTATGCGATTTTTGGGGTTCACCAACTATTACCGAAAATTTATTAAGAACTATTCGACTATAGTTAAACCCTTAACTGACATGACTAAGAAAGGGACGGATGTCTCTATGTGGTCTGATGCAGCGTTGCAAGCCTTCTCCTCTGTAAAGGAGTGCTTTTCTTCTGCCCCTATATTGGTGCAGCCAGATGTGTCACAACCTTTCATTGTGGAGGTTGACGCATCCGATGTGGGGAGGAGCGGTGTTATCACAGGGCCTGTCACCTGGTAAATGGCACCCATGTGCTTTTTTTTCGAAAAAACTCTCTGCAGCGGAGAGAAATTATGATGTGAGTAACAGAGAGTTACTGGCCATTAAGTTGGCTTTTGAGGAATGGCGTCATTGGTTGGAAGGGGCGATTCATCCAATCACAGTATTTACTGATCACAAAAATCTGGCTTACCTGGAGTCGGCTAGACGACTTAATCCGAGGCAGGCCAGATGGTCTTTGTTCTTCACCAGATTCAATTTCATTGTCACATACCGTCCTGGGGTTAAGAATGTGAAGGCGGATGCCTTGTCACGTAGTTTTCCCGGGGGTGGTGATTTGGAAGATCCGAGCCCTATACTGTCTGAAGGAGTGGTGATATCCGCTCTTTACCCTGATCTTGAGGCTAAAGTGTTTGAGGCCCAGGGAGATGCGCCAGAGTCTTGCCCTCCCGGGAAGTTGTTTGTTTCTTCTGATTTGCGTCATAAGGTGTTTGAGGAGCATCATTCTTCGGTGCTTGCTGGACACCCTGGGAGTAAATCCACTGTCGACCTCATCTCTCGTAGATTCTGGTGGCCTGGGCTGCGTAAGTGTGTTAAGGAATATGTGTCAGCCTGTAGTGTCTGCGCACGCTCTAAGGTGACACATACTCGTCCCTCTGGACCCCTACTTCCATTACCCATCCCGTCCAGACCATGGACTCACCTATCCATGGACTTCATTACTGATCTGCCCTGAGTCGTCTGGTAAGACAGTTATTCTGGTTGTTGTAGATCGTTTTAGTAAAATGGCGCACTTTATTGCATTACCCGGACTCCCCAATGCTAAAACTCTTGCACAAGTGTTTGTTGACAACATTGTGAAACTTCATGGCATTCCCACTGACGTGGTCTCTGATCGTGGGACTCAGTTTGTGTCCAGATTCTGGAGGGCGTTCTGTACTCGGCTCGGGGTACAACTGTCTTTTTCCTCTGCCTTTCATCCCCAGACAAATGGACAGACTGAGCGTACCAATCAGAATCTAGAGACTTACTTGAGATGTTTTGTCTCTGAGAACCAGGAGGAGTGGTCCTCGTTTTTGTCTCTGGCTGAGTTTGCCATAAATAATCGCAGGCAGGACTCCACTGGTAAGTCGCCATTTATTGGTGCATATGGCTTTCACCCGCAGTTTGGCACATTTTCTGGTTCTGATACTTCTGGTATTCCTGAGGAAGAACGTTTTTCGTCATCATTGTCTTCCATATGGCGAAAAATTCAAAATAACTTGATAAATATGGGTAACAAGTACAAACGTGTGGCTGACAGGAGACGCATGAATGGTCTGGACCTAAATGTGGGTGATTCTGTGTGGCTGTCTACTAGGAACATTAAGTTGAAAGTTCCTTCTTGGAAGTTGGGTCCAAGATTTATTGGCCCATATAAGATCACGGCCATTATTAATCCTGTAGCATTTTGTCTTGAACTTCCTCAGGCCCTGAAAATCCATAATGTGTTTCACAGATCTTTGTTGAAGAGGTATGTTGAACCTCTGGAGCCATCTCCCTTGCCACCCGTGCCTGTCTTGGTGGATGGTAATTTGGAATTTCAGATTGTCAAGATCATTGATTCTCGAGTTCTTCGTGGGACCCTTCAATATCTGGTTCATTGGAAGGGTTATGGTCCTGAGGAGAGGTCATGGGTACCGGCATCTGACGTGAATGCCAGTCGTTTGGTGAAAGCCTTTCACAGGTGTCATCCTGATAAAGTTGGTCCTGGGTGCCCGGAAGTCACCCGTAAAAGGGGGGGTAATGTCACGAGTAGGCTTGCGTCTGGAATCAGACGTTCTGCGCGGCTTTCTAAGTGACATATCTGACAGGCTATTCCCTTTGTTTGGGTGCTGTTCACCACACCCCTTCCCCTCAGCTGTTGCCGCTTGGCAATTAGCTTTCTCCTATTTACCCCTTCCTCTCCCAGTATCCCTTGCGGTTTATATCTTCTGCCTACCTGGTTGAGAGTGGTGTGGATCTCGGCTGAGATCCAGTTGCTGAGCTTCTGCTTAAGTTAAGTTTCTTCTGTATCTTTTGTTGTTTTCCTTTTGGAGTCTCCTGTTCCTCCTTACGCTTGGAGGAACGGGTTTACTCTCTTGTGTCACTAGACTGCAGGGTTTCCTAGAGTGCATTTAGATTAGGTTCCTGTGTATGAACTTTCCTACAGGATTGTTCATACTTGTAGTCAGCTAGGGCCTAGTCCCAGGGTCCCCTGCAGGAGGTGACCAGTTCCCTGGTTTTGTCTGTTCCCATCCCTCATATGCTCGGTGTGGCTTTTCCCCCCACACCAGAGCATGACAGGTGTCTTCATCCAGTTTTCCCCCACACTGTGGACTCTATAAGGTGAAGGGTGTCATTACCCTTCTCTAGAACAAGGCCTATGATGACTACTTTCCTCACACTGTGAACTCTATAAGGCGAAGGTTGTCATTACCCTTCTCTAGAACAAGGCCTATAATGACTACTCTGTTCGCCTTGATGACCGACCCACTGGCTTACTCACACTGGACTAAATGGAGCCAGGGGGAAGGAACAGCCTCAGTGAGGGCTGGACCAGGCTGATACTGACCCCAATTGACTTGAGCAGGAATATACAGACCATACATCACATCAACACATAGCAGCAAGGATACCTCTTCAGTTGGTAACATACTGTTCTCAGGTTATCACGTGGATCCCTCTGTGGCAGTATGGCACATGTTCCCAAAGACACACAGATCAAAGCTGGTTCCCTTCCCTCCCTATGTTCTGGAGAGAAAAGGTTTAAGGGCATATTCACAATATACTGTACATACATTGTAGGACTAACTACCAAAGTAGCAGGTGTTTAATTACTAAAGTCCTGAGTGTCAGTCCATGAGGTAGAAATAGCTAACTAACTAGTGAATACACTTTTAAAGTCCACTTAAGTGCCTGAGAACAAGTCTTGGGCCTACGGCTAAAAGAAAATAGAGTCCCAGAAACACAGAGCCAGGTCACACTGCAGCTCTGTACCATTAGAGTCCATGACAATGGGTAAAGTGCTTTAACATTGCAAACAAATAAAATAAGTGCAATAGGACAGCAGACCCCAACCACTGGGCCGCGGCCCAGGACCGGGCCCTGAATCGATGTCTGCCGGGCCCGGTCCTGGGCCGTGGCAGGGGACAAGGAGATGAGCGCTTCATCTTCATAGTCATCTGTATCGCCGTCCTCAGGACAGCGATACAGATGCCTTTGCTGTGGCAGGGCAGGGGAGGGAGAGGCGTCTCCCCTGCCCATTTCTCTGATAGGCTACAGATACTAGGCCTGCAGCCTATCAGAGGTCAGCTCAGGCGGCGCAATGACTTCCTCAGGCCGCCGCTGTACAGTGATACACTCTATACGAGCATGTACAGTGTATCACTGTACAGTGGCAGCCTCAGGAAGCGCACGGCGCCATAGCAACTAATGACGCCGTGAGCTCCTGTCCTCAGAAGGAGCACGTTCCGGGTTTTCATGGATCGTTCCGGACCGTGCTCCACGGTCGTGTGAAAGGGCCCTTATTCTTACATCAGTGTTTGGTCAGTGATTTCCATCAGTGATTGTGAGCCAAAACCAGGATTGGAGCCTCCACAGAGATAAGCTATAAGGGTAAGATCTGCACCTGTTCTGTATTTAGACCAGCACCTGGTCACAATCACTGATAGAAATCACTGACCTACCACTGTGTGAATAAGGCCTTAGACATAGACATAGGTTCCTCAACTTCAACATGTACAGTGTTGATTTTAAACTAGATTATATAACCCATATGAAGTAACTGGCCATTGTCCTCATGTTAGGGCATAAAAAGTTCTTTCTAACTAAATCTATTGCAATCAAAACAATACAAACTCTCCACCAGCTTATAACATTGTATCTTTCATGGATGGCACCCAGGTCTTTCTTAAAATCCCTCAGTGAATTAAAGTGATTCTTTGGTTCAAGAAAAAAAAATCTTGTTAACTAGGGAATGAGCAGAATACTTACCTGGTGCCCTCCTTTCATTTGCAGATCTGCCAATTCTCAGCTCCTCTTTTGCCATCCCAGAAAGCCGCACCAGTTCTCAGACTGCCTGGTGCATACTGTGCATTTTGGTAGTCCAAAATGCTTCTTGACGCCTTCAGGTTCTCTAGCATTGCTTTCAAGATCTGGGATGGACAAGCAGGATGATTCTTGGACTACCAAATGCACAGTGTGCAACGGGTAGTCCAGACATGGTTGGGCCCTCTTGCATGACAGAAGAGGAGCCTGGGAATCAATAGATATGCAGCTGAAAAGCTGAAAAGGAGGTCACCATGTAAGTATGCTGTTCATACCCCAGTTAATATGAAACGATTACCATAACAGCCTTCTCCTTTCTATTGCCTCACTGCACTTACAGTAAAAAACCTCTGTGCATAAAGAGTGGTGACAGCATCTTTTTTCTACATCAGTAATAGTTCTCATTTTAATATGTTTTTTTTTGCTGCATATAACCCTGTCACTATCAGTTTTACAGTTCCACCCTGCTGTATAAATACTGATATGTTTCTCATGTCCTTTTCCATACCATATTGCATTTACATGCAGGGAGCTTCAGCACTGTCTTAGAATGCTATGTTTTCCCATACTGCTACAAGAAAGGAAGAAGTATCTCAAAAGTCACAATAACATTTGTTAGAGTGACCATTGCTGCGATTAAGGTGACAGGAGCTAGTGGGATCCCAGTCAAAACGGATTTTACGAATGAATATTGCTATCCAGCCCTGACCTGATCTACAGTGACTCTTCCATGATAGGACAATGGTTTTACAATCTAAACTAGTCCGTACTTTTCCTTCAGCTTGCAAACTTAACCACTTCCCATCCGGGCCATTTACCCACTTCCTGACCAGGCCTAATTTTGCAAGTCTGACATGTGTGACTTCATGTGGTAATAACTTTGGAACGCTTTTACTTATCCAAGCGATTCTGAGATTGTTTTCTCGTGACACATTGTACTTCAAGTTAATGGTAAATTTGAGTCGATAAGTTTTAATTTTATTTATAAAAAAATCCAAAAGTTAACGAAAATTTGAAAAAATTCACTGTTTTCTAAACTTGAATCTTAAGACAGATAGTGATACCCCATACAATCCTTTTTAATTTACATTCCCCATATGTCTCCTTTATGTTGGCATCATTTTGGTAGTGTCATTTTATTTTTTAGGACAGTAGAAGGTTTAGAATTTTAGACGCAATTTTTGCAAAATCAACTTTAAGGACCAGTTCAGTTCTGAAGTCAGTTTGTGAGGCTTACATAATAAAAACCACCCATAAATTACCCCATTTTAGAAACTACACCCCTCAAACTATTCAAAACTGGTTTTAGAAATGTTGTTAACCCTTTAAGTATTCCACAGGAATTAAAGCAAAATAGATGTGAAATTTCAAAATTTCACTTTTTTTGCAGATTTACCATTTTAATCATTTTTTTCCTGTAACACATCAAGGGTTAACAACAAAACAAAACTCATTATTTATTACCCCGATTCTGCAGTTTGCAGAAACACCCCACATGTGATCGTAAACTGTTATTTGGGGATACGCCAGGGCTCAGAATGGGAGGAGCAGCATCTGCATTTTCTAACATGGAATTTTTTGTCATGGTTTGTAAGAGTGATAACTTTTTAATTTTTTTGTGTACTGAGCTGTGTGAGATCTTATTTTTTGCGGGACAAGCTGTGCTTTTTATTGGCACCATTTTGGGGTACATCTGCCTTTCTGATCACTTTTTAATTTAATTTTTGGGAGGTTAACTAAAAAAAAAAGCAGTTTAGGGGCATTTTTCTATATTTTTTTTTTACACCGTTCACTTGATGGGGTAGATCATGTGCTATTTTTGTAGAGCCAGTTGTTACAGATGCAACAATACCAAATATGTCTATTTTATTTTATTTTTTTTACGTTTTACACAATAAGCATTTTTAGAAAAAAATCATGTTTTTGTGTTGCAATATTTAAGAGCCATTTTTTTTTCATTTTTCGGGCTATGATCTTGTGTGGGGGCTCATTTTTTGTGGGATCAGATGACGTTTTTATTGCTATCATTTTGGGATGCATACGACTTTTTGATTGTTTGATATTATGTTTTTTGGTAGGTGAGACGACAAAAAAAGCTGTTTTGGCATAATTTTTATTAGATTTTTTTTACACAGTTCACTTGATGGGGTAGATCATGTGATATTTTTATAGAGCCGGTCGTTTCGGACGCGGTGATACCAAATATGTCTATTTTAGTTATTTATTTATTTTTATTTGTGACATTTTTTTAATGACATATTTGGGGGGAAATTATTTTTTTTATATGATTTTTATTTTATTTTTTATATAATACTCTATTTTTTTATTATTTTTTTATTTTTTATTTTACACTTTGTGTCCCCCATAAGGTCATACAAGACCTCAGGGGGACATTTAACTTTACTTATTTTTTTTTTTTTTACACTTGATTTCTCCTGTAACTGGGGCTGACATAGTAGCCCCAGTTACAGGGGAAATACAGCCCCAGAGAGGCTGTACAGCATAATACTATGCTGTACAGCCTCAGTGCAGGGCTGATCGCGTCTATGAGAGACCCGGCAGCTCCTGCACGCTCCCAGCCCTGGCGATCATGTGACCGCCGAGCCGGAACAGGAAGCACTGTGTATACACCAATCTACAAGGCAGGGACCCCTGGGAATGGTCCCTGCCTTCTCTTTGGGGTACCCTGCAGTCACTGACAGCAGGTACCCCACTGTGCAGCTGCACGATTAGCGTGCAGCTGCTATTTCTGAATGGACGTTCAGAATCGTCCATTCAGAAATTAACAACCACTTCACGGACGTTTATAGTCAATGGGCGGACGTGAAGTGGTTACAAAGCATCATGGTCTACCCTATTAAGCCAAAAATATTGCCTAGTAGGGTTGATCATGCTGAGTAAAATGATACATTTCTTTTTTCGCTATAGTAAATAGTTGCAGAGATATATAATGTTTTACATTTATGCTAATAGCCTGTTTCAAGAACCAAGTGGCTGACTGTAGGGCTAGGAGCACTGCTAGCGCTTTGCCCCTATGTTCTGTGCAGGAGTGTACATAGCCTTTCTACTACCTAAGGCAAAAATTGAAATGGCGCCCCTCTCCCCCATACACATACCAAATTCTTAACCTAACCTCTTCCCTTCTTACATTACATACAGCACTACAAAACATACATGGTAATACAGTGCCACATACCTCTTACATCCAGTGACGTCTCCTTTTATGTAGATGTTTTCTTTCTGTATCTTCTCCTTTCAGACTGGACCACCATGATGATTTATTTCAGCCGTGTCTCGTCTCTGACGAGTTTGACAAACAGACATCTTATTTTCCTACGTTTCCATCATCCTCCCCCCCTGGACACCCCATCCTGTCACAGCCAATACTGTGCCTGCAATGCTCCCCAATGCTATCCTGCAGAAGCAGTCTCCCTGAAAATCCTAATTCCATGCAGACAGGGCCCCCTTCATACTTATTGGTGCACCGTGCCCTAAAAGATAATTGCGCCAATAAATTGTGCCCTGACACTAGTAGTGTAAACATAATTTCCCAAAAAAATAATTGTGCTAAGCTGATACAGTGCCCCCCACAGTAATAGTTCTCCCAAAAGCCCCACCGATAGAATAATTCTCTGCCAGGGTGCACTTGGTAGTAATAGTGTCCCTACAGTGCTACCAACTGTACTAATGTCCCCACTGTGCCCCAGAAGTAATGATGCTCCCATAGTGCCCATACTAGTAATCATGTTCCCCATAGTCTCTCAGTAGTAATAATGTCCACCACAATGCTCCCCAGTAGTAAAATTCTCTTTATAATGTGTGACAGTAGAAAAGTCCCCCTTTATAATATGAGCCAGCAAAAAAATGCCCCCTTATAGTGTGCACTAGTACAGTGACTTGGTGCTTGCACAGTAGATCAGATGCTGCTTCCTGAGCCTGAGCTCAGAGGGGGAAAACTGGCTTAAGACATTTGCTATGACCAGAGCAGTCCAATTGCGCTATTAGCTAAAGATAACATTTTCTGTCATTTCAGTTTATTATGGTTTTGCTGTATACAGTATATTCTTACAAACCTCTTTTTTAATAAAAATGATCGCGTTAACTGCATGTGAAACATGAACTATTCAAGAAGCAGAAAACCTTTTAAGGGATCCATTGCTGAGGTATGTATGTATTACTTTTTATATTGAAAGTATCCGTTTAGTGATAACATACAATTTTACAAGGTTTCTTAGAATAGTAATATATCAAGCCTTGAGCTCCACATCCAGCCACATTGAAAATCCATAAAGCTCACTTCAGATATAACCTTTGTCAGTTTCTTACTATTTGTAAAGGGAGATGTGCAGCAATCACCAATCTACTGACAATGATAGTTTGTAGTGTTGGAAAAAATTACTAAATGGCAAGCCACAATGCTTCTTGAAAATTCCATTATAAAGCTGTCATTGTATTGTTCATTCCCCTGATCTATTATTTGGTCTGTACACTTCTTCTCACTTATCACCCTTACATTCCTCCAAAATATTTGCTTTTTTGCTGGTTAGTGTATAGATTTTTTGGCTTTAAATAGTGATGGACACCTTACAGAGGTCTGAAGTAAACCAGCTAAACAAAAGCAGGTACAGTAACGACCAGTAATCCCTTAGTGATCGCTAGCTGACTGATCGCAGATGAAGTCGATTCGTCCAAAAACTTTGTTGTTAATGCTGCTTTGGTACAGCATTAAAATGTATTGGCTCCGTGAAGCCAAGCTTCGTCTCGCCCGAAGACGCACAAGACTTTGCTAAATTACCACAGTATTCCTATCTGCGTGGGTACCAAAGCCCACTTCAGATTCCAATTTTAAAAAGTTTTTAAATGCGTAGATAGGAATACAGTAGTAATTCACTGAAGTCTCACATGACTTCGGGTGAGATGAAGTTTGGCTCCACGGAACCAATGTATTTTAATATTGTACGGAAACACCATTAAAAATGAAGTTTTTGAACAAATTGACTTGCGATCTATGATCCGAAGCTCGATTCACTCAAGTAGAGTGACCACCAATACATTTTTTTACAGCAGTCATTAAAGGGGTTTTCCGAGATGTTTATACTGATGACCAATCATCAGGTTAGGTCATCAGTATCTGATTGGTGGGGGTCCGACACCCAGGACCCACACCGATCAGCGGTTGGAGAAGGCACCGCGGCCTTCTCTTAGCTTTTCCTAGGCTGGTGACGGCACGTTCATCGGTCACGTGGCCTAGGAGTGGCTCAGCCCCATTCAAGTGAGCACAATACCAAGCACAGCTGCTGTACAATGTACGGCGCTGTGCTTGGTAAGCTGTGAGAAGGTAGCGGCACTCACAGGAGCGCTGGTACCTTTTCAAACAGCTGATCGATGGTGGTCCCGGGTGTTGGACCCCCACCGAGGATAGGTCATCAGTAGTAAAATCCTGAAAAAACCCTTTAACCTCTTGAAGACCAGCCCACGTAAATTAACGGGCTGCAGGGCTGGTCCTTAAACCTGCAGCCCGTTAATTTACGTGGACTGGAAAAAGCAATGCTAGCGCTTCTCAGCGCAGCATTTTCTGGAAGTGCCGGGTGCTAATAGAAGCACCGGCAGTGTGGGCAGGAGGGGCAGGTACTTACCAGCAGGATCGCTGGTTTTTCTGTCCGCGGCCAGCCCCGATATGAGCCTGGGCTGCAAGCGCTGCTCACGCCTGCTTCAGCGCTCAGAGCAGGCGGAGCAGAGCAGAGAGGAAGAAAGATCAAAGCTCCAGGCAGCTGCAGCAGTTTCTGTCACACAGTGACAGAATTGTTAAGTCATAAAACTTTAAAAAAATCATTAACCCCTTCACCTCCCCATAGCTGGTGTAGGGCAGTCAGTGTAGGAAGGTAGTTTTAGGTAGTTTAGTTAGTCTAGGTAGTTTAGGTAGATTAGTTATACAGTTTAGATAGGGTTCTCTCTATTAATTTCAATAAATCACTACATTTCATCAATAAATTACTACATTTCATCAATAAATCACTACATTTCATCAATAAATCACTACATTTCATCAATAAATCACTACATTTCATCCATAAAAAAATCTTTATTAATTTCGTAGCACTGTACAAACCATTCATTGTATTGTATAAAACCCCATAGATCTACATACATATATACACTATATACATATATACACTTTTATTAAAAAAAAAAAGCAGAAATTATTAAACTTTGAAAATAGCCATTTTTTACGAATTTTCACCAAATTTCCTATTTAAAAAAAAAAAAACTAAAAGCATATCAACCAAAATATACCACTAACATGAAGTAAAATGTTTTACCAAAAAACAATCTCAAAATCACATGGATAACTTAAACCATTCCAAAGTTATTATCACATAAAGTGACATAGGTCAGATTTAAAAAATATGGCCTGGTCACGAAGGCCAAAACTGGCTGCAGAGTCAAAGGGTTAAAAGGGAGTCTTTCACCCGTTTTTCACCTATATAACTAACAGCAGTGCCCCACAGAAGATTGCATACACATCCCAGACATCCCTGTGTGCACTGTGTGTCTTTATTACATGTCCAGGAAAAGCACTTTTATTCTGCAGGAAAACAGCTCCCAAGTGCCCAGCTGAAAGTGAAAGTAAAAACAGCTTTCTCTCCCGACTCGATTTCTAACAGCTATATCTTCTAATATACTGCATATAATGCTGTGATTTTGGCATCATTTGAAAGCTTGGAATGCAATCTTTCAAAGAAGGTCAGAACCATTTTCTAGAGAAAAGTAAAGTATTTGATAGGCACACTCTCAATTGGGTCAGTCAATGGAAAAGGTTATATGGTGTAAAAAATATTAATTTATTAGCAAATATATAGATAAAAAGGATTAGGACTTTTAAAATGTCGGGATATGGCTAAAATGCACAAAAAACATATGTAAAATATATATCTAGATGTATATTTTGGTATAAGAACCAATTAACATAAATTCGCAAATGCACAAATAATCATATACTCATATATAGTCTTATGGATGCCTGTAGCAGAAAATAAAGGTAAGGCTACTTTCACACTAGCGTTTTAAAATTCCGGTATTGAGTTCCGTCATAGGGGCTCAATACCGGAATAAAACGCTTCAGTTTTGTCCCCATTCATTGTCAATGGGGACAAAACTGAACTGAAGACAACGGAATGCTCCTGAAAGCATTCCGTTCCGTCTTCAGACCGGAGAACAAACCACAGCATGCTGTGGTTTGCTCTCCGGTCCAGGCATCCGCACCAAGACGGATCCGGAATGACCCCCAATGCAAGTCAATGGGGGTGGATCCGTCTGGTGTGACCATAATGGTAACCGGATCCGCCCTCCATTGACTTTCAATGGAGTCCATTACGGATCCGGCTACACATAGACACATACAGACACAGACATACACATAAACATAAACATACACACACATATAGACATACAAACACACATACATACTTACATGCTCCCGGCAGGTCTTCGGAGCGTCAGAGGGACAGGACGGCTCACACAGGTCACGATTCCCCACAGCGCCCTCTGCTGGGCGCCTGGTGGAATCGTCATGATTCCACCAGGTGCCCAGCAGAGGGCGCTGTGGGGAATCGTGACCTGTGTGAGCCGTCCTGTCCCTCTGATGCTCCGAAGACCTGCCGGGGAGCATGTAAGTATGTATGTGTGTTTGTTTGTCTATATGTGTGTGTATGTTTATGTGTATGTATGTACAGTGTGACATGTGTGGGGCCGGAGCGCGGTTCCGGCTCCACACATGTCACTGCGGCAGGCCTGATCCGGCAGCACCCTTCACCTGCCGGATCAGGCCTGCCGCCAGTGTGAAAGTAGCCTAAGTATGCAGTCCTCTTGGTTCCCAGATACAGTTTGTAGTTCCTTAATGGTGAGGCTGAAAATCATCCTAAAATGTTTATGGTAGTTTTTGCGAGTAAAGTCTCAGTAGATATCCCTCTGCTGATTATCCTGGGTTATATTAAATTTATATAGCATTCATAAAGCTTGTGTTAGGTATATACAGTATTCATAGAGCTTTCGCTCATCTTATTAGTACTTTACCAGTCCGTTGGGTGCTGTTCGCCTATGTTGAAGCTCCTTTCTCCTCTGTTCCGTTCCGTATGCGCGCACGGGCATCGTGCCTTTTCTCAGCGCCCCACGTGGGCACTGTCTTTCGCTGAGTAGATGCCGCTCGGATAGGTATAGAGAAGCGTTTCTTTCAGCGTTCTTGCCTTCTTGTGCGGGGAACTGCTGGTTAGATGTTACTGGCAAAGATGAATATGCTATATTAAAAAAGGTTCAGGTTTTTAGAAAATCCCAGTGTTTCTAAACCATCAATTTGGGATATTTATAATGAAATCCAAATCCATTAATTTAAAGTGTTCTTGCTAAAAATATTCCTTTATATAAAAATTCCAGAAAAGTACAAAAATACAAAAAATATAAAATATAAAAATAGTATAACATAAAATCCTTATGAGCTGCCACTTATTATGACCCAGACGCGTTTCGGGGTGTTCTACCCCTTCCTCAGTGGTGTGCAGATCTCCTTGGAATGGCGTCTTTTATAGATAGAACATCATATGGGTTGGGCTTGATAAGTTGCATATTACAAGGGTTTGGGAAGAAGGCTTTCTTAGTTTGTAAATTCATTGATGTTATTCAGTCAAGTACATTGGTATTATTTCTGGATATGATTCAAATTATATATAATATCCATATATAGGTTCCACAACATTGGTGTATAAAATATTAAAATATGGGAACATAGTTAATATATACAGATAAATAAAGATATTAAAAATCTGAAAAATCTGAAAATGTGACATAAAATAATGTAAAATAAAAATGGAAGTTCTGTCTGTATGTAGATGTAGAGAATTAGATGTATCCAGTGGGATATACTCATGTGTATCTAGTCCCTATATTGTGAGGATCAGCGCAAGATTGAAATGTTAAGTACATGTGTATGTATCGTATTAACTAATCTTAATTCCTACATTGTTTTAATGGCCTTAGTTCCTTCTTTATTTCTATAGCTTCAGTTCTGGTACTTTTATTTTTTTGTACCTCTATTTTTTCTGTATCTCTGTATTCATTATCTCTTCACTTGTATTTATGTCCTGATTAATCATTTTCTGGTTGTTTTCTTGGTTTCTTTTATTCTTTTTCCTTACAGGTGTTTCTCAGGATGGAGAGGGCTGGGGACCTCACCAGGAGGGGCCATCGTGGTGCTGGTAAAGAACAGCCTGACCACGATGTCCCGTCCCAGCAGGGCACCCAGCCCATTTCTTCGTGGGACAGGTTTGATATTATAGGAATCCAAATATTTCCATTTCGGCATTAAAGCCTTCAGGTATCATGGAATTAAACTCAAAGATCCGCCTGGATTCTATTTTTGACATGTTTATTATGTGGTTTCCACCCCTCCAATGTTTCTGAACTTTTTCAATAGCTGCAAAGGTTAGTACAGACGGATTTTGATGATGGTATTCTTTGAAGTGCTTGGAGACCGAATGCTGTTCGTAACCCTTTTTAATGTTTATGTGTTCTGAAAGCCTCTTTTTTAGGGGGCGTTTAGTTCTGCCTACATACTGTTTGTTACATGGACACTGCAATATGTAAATGACATCAGTGGAATTACATGTTAAACAGTCCTTAATTGTGTGTATGTAGGAGTTTGTGGTGGATTTAACCTCTGTAGCTTTCTTGGGAAATTTGGTGACTTTACAGTTGTTGCAGTGTCCACATCTGTAAAAACCTTTTAATTTTAGCCAATTAGAGTTATCGTGAGTGTCTTTAGTCCTGTGATTCTTGATAGAGGGGGCTACCTTCAATCCTAAGTTAGGGGCTTTGGTATAGGTGAGTAATGGTGAATCTGGTAGTAGTGGGCCTATTATCTTGTCTTTTTTTTTAGGAGGTACCAATGCTTTTTGATAATTGTTTCAATTTTTCTATGTTGAGAATTAAAGGGTAAAATCAGTCTGATAGTTTGTTCTTTTTCCTCTATGAGTACTTTTTTCTTTTGTTGGAAGAAGGTGGTTCTGTACATTTGTCTTACCTTTTCTAATGACGTGTCTATTACATTTTTCGGATATTGTTTTTGTGTGAATTGTTTTTTAAGTGAGTCGGCCTCTTGTTCAAATTTGTCACTTGTGTGCAATTTCTTTTCAACCTCTTAAATTGGCTCGTAGGGATATTTGTCAGCCACCTTGGTAGGTGGAAGCTTGAGAACAGAATAAAGCTATTTTTAGACGTAGGTTTGAGTAATGTACTACAGATAAGTCTATCATTGTCTATCTTAATATTTAGGTCTAAAAATTCCACATGGTCCCGGCTAATATTAGTTGTAAAATTCATATTAAAATCGTTAGTATTAATATCGTTTAAAAACAAGTCTAGACTTTCTCTGGAGTTCTGCCAGATAAAAATAATATCATCACTATATCTCCGCCATAGGACAAGACTCTCCCCCAGCCTTGTGTGATTGTCTCCTCTTCCCATTGTGCCATAAATATATTGGCATAGCTGGGGGCAAATCTGATGCCCATGGCGGTACCTCTCTGTTGTAAATAAAATTCTGATTCAAACCAAAAATAATTGTCAATACCAAAAAATACACCATTGATAAATAATATTCACTTTATTGTTACATCAAAATAGTATACACAAGGTTTAAAACAGTGGTGGTAACTACACATACAAAAAAGGAGGAGCACACAAAGGTAATAGTAATTGCAGCTAAGTACTCAATATTGGTGCCAACATTGTGTTGTAATCACAATAATTAGTAAAATGCCAGTGCAGACTGTAGTACAAAAAGCAGCACATATGACAGAGTACAATAACGTTAAGCAGATAATAAAATCAAATACAGACCAGTGTCAACCTCCAACCCCGGGGTTGGAATGGCGTCTTTTATAGATAGAACGTCATATGGGTTGGGCTTGATGAGTGGCATATTACAAGGGTTTGGGGAGAAGGGTGTTAACCCATTCTTAGTTTGTAAATTCATTGGTGTTATTCAGTCAAATACATTGGTGTTATTTCTGGATATGATTCAAATTATATATCATATCCATATATAGGTTCCACAACGTTGGTGTATAAAATATTAAAATATGGGAACATAGTTAATATATACAGATAAAGACATCTAACCTGCAGCTACCTGCACAAGAAGGCAAGAACGCCAAAAACAACGCTCCTCTATACCTATCCGAGCACCATCTACTCAGCGAAAGACAGTGCCCACATGGGATGCCACGTGGAACGCTGAGAAAAGGCACAATACCCGCACACGCATACGGAACGGAGGAGAAAGGAGCTTCAACATAGGCGAGCAGCGCCCAACGGACTAGTAAAGTACTAATAAGATGAGCGAAAGCTCTATGAATACTGTATATACCTAACACAAGCTTTATGAATGCTATATAAATTTAATATAACCCAGGATAATCAGCAGAGGGATATCTACTTTACTCGCAAAAACTACCATAAACATTTTAGGATCTTCAAACCTTATGATTTTCAGCCTCACCATTAAGGAACTACAAACTGTATCTGGGAATCAAAGGACTGCATACTTACCTTTATTTTCTGCTACATGCATCCATAAGACTATATATGAGTATATGATTATTTGTGCATTTGCGAATTTATGTTAATTGGTTCTTATACCAAAATATACATCTAAATACAAGCTTATATATCTTACATATGTTTTTGAGCACTTTAGCCATATCCCGATATTTTAAACGTTGATTATTGCAATAGGGGACACAAAGAGGGAATTCTCTTGGAAAGAGAATACAAGTTTATTATCTCCACACCAAAGAACCTACCCATATTTTATACGTTACCAAAGATCCACAAGGACCCAGTTAAACCCCCTGGCAGGCCCATAATATCAGGCATCGGCTCTATATCTTCCAATCTATCCCAATACATTGATAGGAACTTGCAACCAATAGTTAAAAAGATACCCTCCTATATTAAAGAGTCAACGAACATTATATCGACATTAGAAAAAATAAGCTTCCAATCACACTGGTTCATAGGCGCGATGGATGTGAATTTATTATATACCATAATCAATCACAATCAGGGAATCCATGCGGTCAGAGAATACCTCACCAAAAATGGAACATTATGCACAAAACAAATAGATTTTATCACGGCCGGCATAGAATATATTTTAAAACACAATTATTTTTGGTTTGAATCAGAATTTTATTTACAACAGAGAGGTACCGCCATGGGCACCAGGTTCGCCCCAAGCTATGCAAATATATTTATGGCACAATTGGAAGAGGAGACAATCACACAAGGCTGGGGAAGAGTCTGGCGGAGATATATTAATGATATTATTTGTATCTGGCAGGACTCCATAGAAAGTCTAGACTTGTTTTTAAACGATATTAATACTAACGATTTTAATTTGAATTTTACAACTAATATTAGCCGGGACCATGTGGAATTTTTAGACCTAAATATTAAGATAGACAATGATAGACTTATCTGTAGTACATTCCTCAAACCTACGTCTAAAAATAGCTTTATTCTGTTCTCAAGCTTCCACCTACCAAGGTGGCTGACAAATATCACTACGAGCCAATTTAGGAGGTTGAAAAGAAATTGCACACAAGTGACAAATTTGAACAAGAGGCCGACTCACTTAAAAAACAATTCACACAAAAACAATATCCGAAAAATGTAATAGACACTTCATTAGAAAAGGTAAGACAAATGTACAGAACCACCTTCTTCCAACAAAAGAAAAAAGTACTCATAGAGGAAAAAGAACAAACTATCAGACTGATTTTACCCTTTAATTCTCAACATAGAAAAATTGAAACAATTATCAAAAAGCATTGGTACCTCCTAAAAAAAAGACAAGATAATAGGCCCACTACTACCAGATTCACCATTACTCACCTATACCAAAGCCCCTAACTTAGGATTGAAGGTAGCCCCCTCTATCAAGAATCACAGGACTAAAGACACTCACGATAACTCTAATTGGCTAAAATTAAAAGGTTTTTACAGATGTGGACACTGCAACAACTGTAAAGTCACCAAATTTCCCAAGAAAGCTACAGAGGTTAAATCCACCACAAACTCCTACATACACACAATTAAGGACTGTTTAACATGTAATTCCACTGATGTCATTTACATATTGCAGTGTCCATGTAACAAACAGTATGTAGGCAGAACTAAACGCCCCCTAAAAAAGAGGCTTTCAGAACACATAAACATTAAAAAGGGTTACGAACAGCATTCGGTCTCCAAGCACTTCAAAGAATACCATCATCAAAATCCGTCTGTACTAACCTTTGCAGCTATTGAAAAAGTTCAGAAACATTGGAGGGGTGGAAACCACATAATAAACATGTCAAAAATAGAATCCAGGCGGATCTTTGAGTTTAATTCCATGATACCTGAAGGCCTTAATGCCAAAATGGAAATATTTGGATTCCTATAATATCAAACCTGTCCCACGTAGAAATGGGCTGGGTGCCCTGCTGGGACGGGACATCGTGGTCAGGCTGTTCTTTACCAGCACCACGATGGCCCCTCCTGGTGAGGCCCCCAACCCTCTCCATCCTGAGAAACACCTGTAAGGAAAAAGAATAAAAGAAACCAAGAACACAACCAGAAAATGATTAATCAGGACATAAATACAAGTGAAAAGATAATGAATACAGAGATACAGAAAAAATAGAGGTACGAAAAAATAAAAGTACCAGAACTGAAGATATAGAAATAAAGAAGGAACTAAGACCATTAAAAACAATGTAGGAATTAAGATTAGTTAATACGATACATACACATGTACTTACAATTTCAATCTTGCACTGATCCTCACAATATAAGGACTAGATACCCATGAGTATATCCCACTGGATACATCTAATTCTCTACATCTACATACAGACAGAACTTCCATTTTTATTTTACATTATTTTATGTTACATTTTCAGATGTTTTAGATTTTTAATATCTGTATTTCTCTGTATATATTAACTATGTTCCCATATTTTAATATTTTATACACCAATGTTGTGGAACCTATGTATGGATATTATATATAATTTGAATCATATCCAGAAATAATACCAATGTATTTGACTGAATAACATCAATGAATTTACAAACTAAGAAAGCCTTCTTCCCAAACCCTTGTAATATGCCACTCATCAAGCCCAACCCATATGATGTTCTATCTATAAAAGACGCCATTCCAAGGAGATCTGCACACCACTGAGGAAGGGGTAGAACACCCCGAAACGCATCTGGGTCATAATAAGTGGCAGCTCTCAAGGATTTTATGTTATACTATTTTTAGATTTTATAATTTTTGTACTTGAGCCCCACGAGTCTCATAAAACGGCAACACAAAAAGAAGATTTTATTCTGTTCAAAAGGCTTTCACTGTGAAAAACTAAACAAAAATTAAAAATGACTTATAATGACATATTAGGTATCACCACATACGTAACAACCTGCTCTATAAAAATATCACATGATATACCCGCTCAGGTGAATGCTGTAAAAACAAAAATTTTTAAAAACTATGCCAAAACAGCCTTGGGAGAAGGGGGGGTGTCAAAGTGGTCAGTACCCCCATTAATATATTCCTTAAGGCATGTAGTTTCCAAAATGGGGTCACTTTTTGAGGGTTTCCACTGTAGGGGTACGTCAGGGTCTCTCAATTACAAAATGATGCCTAAAAACCATTCTAGCAAATTCTTCCTCCAAAATCCATATGGCGCTCCTTTCCTTCTGACCACTGTCACGTGCCCATAGAGCAGTTTACCGCCACATATGGGGTATTTCTGTAAACCGCAGAATCAGAGTAATATATATTGAGGTTTATTTTGCTGTTAACTCTCGCTGTGTTGCAAGAAAAAATTGATTAACATAAAAAATCTACCAAAAAAGTGAAATTTTGAAATTTCACCTCCTTTTTCCTTTAATTCTTGTGGAACACCTCAAGGGTTAGCAAAGTTTATAACATCATTTTTGAATAATTTGAGGGGTAGTTTCTAAAGTGAGGTCATTTATGGGTGGTTTCCTTTAAGTAAGCCCATCAAAATCACTTTATAACTGCATTGTTACTCAAACAAATGATTTGGAAATTTTATTGAAAATTTGAAAAATTGCTTCTAAACTTCTAAGCCTTCTAACGTCCTAAAAAAATAAAATGACATTTACAAAATGATGCCAACATAAAGTACACATATGTGGAATGTTAAGTAATAAATATTTTATTAAGTATCACTTTCTGTTCTAAAAGCAGAGAAATTGAAATTTTGAAAATTGCAAAATTTGGTAAATTTTGGATATTTTCATAAATAAAGGAGAAATATATTGACTCAAATTTATGACTGTCATGAAGTACAATGTGTCACGAGAAAGCAATCTCAGAATGGCTTGGATAAGTAAAAGCGTTCCAAAGTTATTACCACATAAAGTGACATATGTCAGATTTGCAAAAATCAGCCTGGGATTTAAGGTGAAAAGTGTCTCGGTACTGAAAAGGTTAATGCAGTTTTCAAAAATTAACTTACTTTACCAGAATACCCCATAACAACGTCTGCTTCTCCCTTGATTTGTATAACCTTACAGCTTGTCCTTCTTGGTGTTGCAATTTCATTGCTGAGGATTGTGGTAACATCATAAAAGCATAAACAGTATTTCAGTAAAAGGCTATTACCAGAGTTGAAGCATGCTAATATAGAACACCATATAATGCTAAAATAAAGAGTTCAAATACCTTGACAAAAAGTCCATACAGTGTCCAAATAATGCTGTAAAATAATAATAACTGACCAAGTAACTGGTGTGAACTTGACCTTGACAGATACTCCTGGTTTTGGCTTCCAAAACTGCATCCAAAAACCTGATTGTGTGGTCGTACCTTTACTATCATTAGAGTACGGAGATTAGTGAACCAGTTTGTAAGAATACTGGCCTAGCGACTGTGTTTGTGCCTTTGTGTGTGCTGTGCTAGTCGTGGGAGCAGGGGCATCGCCAAGATGTCCAGCCTTGTCAATCAGGAGGCAGGGGAGCTTCCTCAACTTCAGGGACGCCCCATCACAGGGGCAGAACTCTGCTTGATGAGATGCTCATCTCTATATTTGCAGTCCACAGATATAGTATAGAACATATTCTTTTATGGAAAGGACATACGGATGTGGAAAGCATTGTGGACGGTACATAGACCGCATCTGTATTTTGCAGATTCATGATATGCGGAGCGCAAAACGGATACAGTCATGTGCATGAGGCATTAGTGTATTATTATCAATGTAAATATCATTAACAATATAATCAGTATTTAGTACAATTATTGCTCTGATAAGTGCACAGGAGAGAGGAAACATCCATATGCCTTGTTTTACAACAAGTTTCCCCATTAACTCTGGAAGTATCTGTCTCCATATGTCTATTTTTCACATCTGCAGAGTGAACCAGCAGGGATAAAACCAAAAATAGCTGTTCTGATTAAACTACTGCATAATCTTTGTATGCACTTGAAGAATTGTGTGGCTATCTGGAATCTGGGCTGTGACAGATGCTATCTGATACAGGAAAAGATTGAACACAGATTCATCTTTGCAGATTTCAGCACTGTAACTTGTACATCAATGTTGTCTATATCAGAAGTATTAAAATTTACTGGAGGCAGAGCAATTAGTTTTGCTGCATGCAGTAAATGTGTTACTTGGGAATATATGGAAATGTCTCACTTAGAACATTTTTCTTTTAACTGAATAAGTGACATTTCTAAACAGACTTGTACAACAGTAAACTATAGAAAAAGCATAAACATAAAGTTTAGTTGTATATGTAGCATTTTGTTTCTTTACTTTCACAATTTTTGTATCTGTTATTAAAACAGATATTTCATCAAACTAAGCTGGCCTATGTGTAGTGGAGACAGGTCCGCTCTCCTATTAGCTCGCATAGCACAAAAAATGGCTGCACCATTGGATCAATCAAAGCATACACCAGACATGTAGGCAGAGACAGATTGGGAACTTAAAGTGGCCCTGGAAAAAATACTAAAAGTGGCCCAGTTTTGTAGTTGAGTCCAAACTGATGGAAGGCAGGGCCATCAATACCATATTGTGGCACATTATACCTATATCTTATATACTTATACTTATATCTCAACAGAGCCAAATACCACAGTGCACGACAAAATATTGCCAGCAGCACAAAATACATCCCAAAAAAACTTACACTGTCCGGCTGGAAGGAGGGCTCAGGTGGCCCCCTGGGCATCGGCCCACCGGGAAATTTCCCTGTAAGGTTTATGGCCATTCCGCCCCTGCACAGGTGTTTTTCATTCAGGGTTCTTAAACCAAGGTACATTGTGGTAAGTTACAAATTTACAATAAATGTGGTATATCTATGAGAATCTGTCCGACATAAACTGAGATTTATAGATTTGCACTATAATTTATGTCAATTCATAGTGTAAATTATAGTAAATCTGGCTGTGTAACCTCTCTCCTCAACCCACCCACTTTTATTAACTTTTCAAAAGTATCAAGAGAAACTACAAAGTTGCAAATTTTAGCACAAATATGGCTTGTGTCAAAATTGGCAGCCGAAAAAATGGTGTAAATCATTTCATAAATTGATGCATACACGGCACTGCTGAGAGAAGATCACTCCCTTCCTATAGATGACCTATAGTTTAAATCAAATTTTTATAGAAAACACAATTTTTAAGGATTGGTAATGGTAGTTTTACGTTATCATGTCATTATCTATATTCTTAAAAAATCTGAAAAATGCTGAACTATCACTGTAGTAGCCTAGTATCCTTCAGAGGGACCAAGGCTACTATAAGGAATAATCGGCTACCCCGATTGCCATGCGGGGGAGCCATTCAGGGTCTGGGATTGCAGGTCTTCCAGGAAAAGTAATCTGAGATGCTATGGTCAGCATCTGAGGGAGTTAAATGTCTGTGATCAGCATTATTGCTGATTGCAGGCATTAGCCCCAGGTTTAAAGCAGCAGAAACAAGGCAGCTATGACTCTCTCTGAGCTCAGGAGCAGGCACCATTTTTAAAGACCAGACTTTGCTGTACATGTACGTCAGGGGTCCGGAAAGGGATAATATTGTGAGATTTGTTTTGCTTGTGAGTTATGTAATTTAGGCATTAACAGCATGCAGCTGAACAGGAAGACTATGGAACACATCTGGTTTGGACCTGAGCGGAAGAGACCGCATCCAGTCCTGGCAGTCAAGTAAGCACAGCGGACATTGCAGTAACAAAGAGATTTCAGGAGCTTACCTAGCCCAGATACTATGAAGGGCTGTGCTGTGAGGTTGCCATGCTGACCAGTCAAGTCCTGGCTGGTCAACATATCAATGAGCGAATCAGGTTCCTGACTCAGCGTACAATCCCTGATCTAGGCAGGGGATTTAAGACTGCAACTCAGTCATTTCATTTGTCTGAGATTTTGTCCTGGCTCCTGCGTGTGCTTAGAACAGTGCTGCGATATTCCGGTGTACTGACCTTCAGTTTGCTTTCTGAATTAACCCCTCATCTGCTGAATTGGCTTCTACTAATTCTCCTGGTATTTTGACCAGCTAGTTTCTGGATTAACCCCATCTGCTGTATTGGCTCCTACTGATTCTCCTGGTATTTTAACTGAGCTATCTGCTGTTTTGACTCTGCTCTGTTGAGGAACCTAGGGGTAGCTTTAGCTTCTTATCAACCAAAGTGGTTAAGGAAGACTGGTAACAGGTTTTGAGTTTGCTGGCTGAATTTCTGGACAGTGACCATAGTATTTCCTTAAAGCTAAGTAATGAGCAAACTATCTTACCTCCACAGGTCAGCGCACAGGAGGATTTTCACCAAAGCTCAGAGAACCAAAGGGACTCTGTCTCTAACGTTTCACATCCTACACTGCTTATATTGCCTTCTTGCACACACACACACACATGATCATAATGGTACATTTGTTGTTTTAGTCCGATTCCCTAAAGTTGCAAAAACAAGGTTTTAATGGTATGCAAATGAGGGCTTGCAAGTGTCCAGGGACGGCATTCTGGCTGTAAGTGCCCAGGCCCCTTGTGGTTTTGTGCTCCTAACTCCTCCTCAGCCTCGTCTGGCTAGCCCTGTAATCATTTTACGTCATCGCTTCCATCTCCAGAGTATGTGCACTGCGATAACCACTGAGGGCATCGGCTTCATTTGCAGTGGTGTGCATGCGCACAAAGCCGATGCCCTCAGTGCTTATCACAGTGCAAATGCCCAGGCCCGGCGGTGAACGGGATCTCAGGAGCTGAAGAGGATGGCATAAGATGATTACAGGGATGGCCAGACAAGGCTGGGCCTGGGCACTTACAGCCACAACGCCGCCCCTGGGCACTTGCAAGCCCTCAATTGTATACCATTAAATTCTTGTTTTTGCAACTTTAGAAAATTGGACTAAAACAACAAAGGTACCGTTATTTCATGTGCGTGTGTGCAAGAAGGCAATATAAGCAGTGTAGAACGTGAAAGGTTGGCAACAGACTCCCTTTAAAGCAGTTGATAAGATGGATTACGATGATCTGCCACCAACTTAATTTTTAATCACATGTAGACATTATTGAAAATAAAAATCTCAGCAATTAAAAGGATTATGCAATGCTAGGAACATACTGCCAATTAGTGTGTCTACATATGGTCTTCAAGGAATTGTTATGTAAATTAATATCGTGTTGATTTAATGATGTGTTGGTTCAATTATACTAAGCAACCCCCAAGGAACAAAATCAAATGGACTTTGTGATACAGACAGTTGCCATTAATAGAAATTAGGTCAAAAATAATCTTTGGTCACTTGTTGCTTGCATCATTTAAATGTTACTGTCTGCAGGGATATTTCATGAAAAGCCAGAAAATAAACATATTATGATTTTCATGGACTGATTTGTTCAGTATAGTGTTATTGCCCACAGCGTTAGTTGATATCATAGGGAGTATTTTTATGGCAACTAATAGTTTTCGTCAAAATACTCAAAATACTGTATCAAAACATCAGAATAAATTCTGCATTCAACAGTAACTTTACTAGGAATATACACTTGTTTACACCCATGATAGGTAACAGGCACTTTATGTTATAAATGTTATTGTTACTAGGCATAACTCCAAAATATTTGCAACATTTTAGCTCCTTTTTGTATTCAATTTAAATATTATATCAATTTCTTATTTCTGACAATCATTTTGGAGTTTTAGCTTAAAAAGTTTGAAAATGTGGTATAAAGGGAATGTGTCCTTATAAAATGATCTAATATTTAATGAACGTTTTCATGTCAAGCATATTTTTTATATTTTATATTTCATTTACACTGTATTTTTATTTTTACACTAATTATATGCTGAGAGTCCCAGTTCTGCAGAGATCACTTCTCAGCAGTCATATAATTATCTTCATATGCAGGATTAAAATGACAGGATGCATTTCTGTATAGATAACTCCAAATCCATAATTAACTGTAAGTGATGGTCACAGCTTATATACAGTACTCCCCCTCCCTGTATAATAATGTCTCCACAAATGACAAAACATGTCTAGAAAACATCTTATGTTCATGTATGGCCAATGCAGCTGCTTTAAAGTATATATCTAAATGCTGTTAACAGGACCTCAGGCAAGATGGCAGCCCCTACAATCAGAAGATGAAATCAGATTTGATCAAGTCTGCATGCAGGTGACAGCTGTAGTTTACAATAATTCGAGTTATTCTTTCTGGAATTTCTACTTTATAACTACAGTATACATGACTTTTAGACATTTGCATGTTGGTTGATTGCCATGTTGGTTCCTTATGTAAGGCTAGTTTTACACCAGTGTTAAAATCTTCATTGTATCTGGCATAGCTGGAAAGGGCCGGAGCGCCACCAGGCCCCATCATCTATAATGGGATCCGGTGGAGATCTGGCCTGTCCCTCGCTGGGATTCAGCCAGCCAAAAAACATTGTACTTGCACTAACTGTCACACTCCAGTGTGGGGGGAAGATTCCACACCAAGCGCAGGAGGAAGAGGGGGGGAAAGGGAATGGGATAAGGCCTGGAAACTAGTGAAGACAGATGGACACCTCCTAGGGAAACCCTGACTCCAGTCCTGGCTAACTACCAGTATGAACAGGCCTTGAACGTAGGCGAGTTCATATGCTGGAAACCTGGGACCTTAACTGTCCCTAAAGGACCCTGAAGCCAGTGACTGGAATGAGACACACTGTTCCTCCACCAACCTGGACGAACAGTAGTCTCCCCTCAGGCCCAAACACCAAAACACAGGGAATGAATACACAAATAAACGAAAGGGAAAGAGGACACTTAACTTTCCTGAAGCTAATGGCAGAAAGGGGATCTCCACAGAGAGTCACACACCAGCAGGCCACAGATACCAAAGAAAGTATAAACCGCAAGGAATGGTGGGAGAAGCAACACTAAATAGACAAAGATAATTGATAAGACACCTACACCTGAAGGGGGAGGGTGTGGTGAATGCCAGCAACCACAAAACAAAGGAGAACCTGTCAGATTAACCCACGTGTTGCCAATCTGACAGACTTCCTGCTACCTGTCATAGGAATGTCCGTGACACTAACGCAGGAAAATCTCTGGATCCCCACCGGGTTCCATTAAAGTCAATGGGCTCAGGTTGGGAAAGGCAGTATCCGGCTATTGCGGATACAATAAAATCCGGCAAACTATTGTTCTGCTGGAACAGCCTGCCAGAAAATTTTTACACTAGTGTGACACTAGCCTAAGCCACATTTTAAATTTGGTAGAGATGTGACCAAGAATGTTAGATGGGGATTGAAGCATTATTCACCCTGCCTGGACAGCCTGGGACAGTGACAGACTGTCTATTTATTCCAGAGACATCACAAGCCAGCAATAATACTGGAACAGTACTTCCGCTGGGGCCACATCCAGCAAATCTGTCATGTAGCCTTAGCTCATTTATTTCTTAATATCAAAATCACATATTTTTTTAGTTTATTGATTGATTCATTATAAAAAAACGAGGCTTTATATTTTTATTTCGTTGGATATTTTCTATATACGATAGTAGCAATAAATATAAAATCATTTTCAATATATCACACAGGTAGTTAATTCTAATTTGACAATGGTGGGTGGAGACATTCAAATTGTTCATATAAAACCCTATAAATTTTATATAATAATTTATGCCACTTCAGATACCTCCTCACCTGATAAGTAGAATAAAAAAATACTTCTTTTCCTCATACTTATCAAAGCAGATGTTGCTTGGTTATTTGTGATGCTTTTGTGCAGATATGTTTGAATTTATATACTTATTCCATGCATTATTGGGAATTTTCCTGTGAACTATACTTACCTCTATCCACAGGATAAGAAGTATGTGTCTGATCGGTGAAGCTTCAACCTCTTGGACTCCTAAGAATCACTAGAACAAAGGTCCTGTGTTCTCCTGCAATTGTGCTTGTCCACAGTTGCTCCTTTTAACAAAATGGGAATGTCAGAGATAGCTTAGTCCAGTCCCATAGACATAGGGGAACATAGGTCTGAACTTTTCATGATCAGTGGAAACCCAGGAATTGGACCTCCACCAATCAGACCACATATTCCCCTGGATAGGGGAAAAGTATTGGTTATGGGAAAACCCCTTTAATGGTAGTCGGCAGCATTAACATAGATGATTATGGATATATCCCATGTCCATGGGTTCATGGAGAACTGGGCCGACTTCTCTGTCGGCTACAGACTCTACAGTAGGGACGGGCTGCACCTTAATGGGGAGGGTGCAACTGCCCTGGGGGAAAAAATGGTTAGACGGCTGGAGGAGCTTTTAAACTAGGATCTGGGGGGAGGGTGGGGGGTAAAACTAATAAGGGGGTAGATAGTGTAGATAGAGAGTGGGTCATAGTCGGGGAGAGTGGGGGGTTAGTGGGGGTTGGGATTAGTGAGGAATGTAGGGAGAATATTGGGCAAAACATCAACCAAAGTAACCCAAAAACCCTGGATATTCACTTCACAGGTAATAGTAATTTAAAAAGGGGGGTAAAAAATATACATAGACCTCTTAAGTGTATGTACACTAATGCCAGAAGCCTGACTAATAAAATTGGTGAACTGGAATTAGTGATGTGTGAGGAGGACTATGACATATTGGGAATAACTGAGACATGGCTGGATGATACCTATGACTGGGCAGTTAACGTACAGGATTACAGTCTTTTTAGAAAGGATCGCCAAAACCGGAGAGGGGGAGGGGTCTGCCTTTATGTAAAGTCCTGTCTAAAGCCCACACTGCGGGAAGATATAAGTGAGGGACATGAAGATGTGGAGTCACTGTGGGTAGAAATAAATGGAGCCAAAAACAATAATAAAATACTAATAGGAGTTTATTATAAACCCCCTATACCAGAGCCCATAGAAAATCTACTTCTAAAGGAAATAGACGAGGTGGCAAATCATAATGAGGTCGTTATTATGGGGGATTTCAACTACCCAGATATAGACTGGAAAACTGAAACCTGTATATCTCATAAAGGAAACAGGTTCTTGGAAATAACCAAAGACAATTACCTTTCCCAACTGGTTCAGGACCCGACTAGAGGGACGGCCATACTGGACTTAGTATTAACCAATAGACCTGACAGAACAACAGATGTGCAGGTCGGGGGACTCCTAGGAAATAGTGACCATAATATAATAACCTTCCAATTGTCATTTAAAAGAGCGTTTCTTCAGGGAGGAACAAAAATACCTAACTTCAAAAAAGCTAAATTTAGCCAACTAAGAGAGGCCATAGGCCTAACTAACTGGGACAAAGTCCTCAAAAATAAAAATACAGCCACAAAATGGGATATTTTTAAAAGCATCCTAATATCTAATTGTGAGAGGTACATACCTTATGGGAATAAAAGGTTAAGGAACAAGAAAAAACCAATGTGGATAAACAGAACTGTAAAGAAAGCAATAAATGACAAACAGAAAGCATTTAAATCACTAAAACAGAAGGGGAGCGAGGAAGCATTGAAAAACTACAAGGAAAAAAATAGAATATGTAAAAGACAAATAAAAACAGCCAAACTAGAGACCGAGAGATTAATCGCCAAAGAAAGTAAAACTAACCCTAAAATGTTCTTTAATTATATAAATGGTAAAAAGTATAAACCTGAAGGTGTCGGCCCCTTACAGAGTAATGAGGGGGGAGTTGCAGAGAGCGATGAGGAGAAAGCAAAGCTACTAAATATCTTTTTCTCCACTGTATTCACTGAGGAAAATAAACTGTCAGATGAAATGCAGAATATAAAAGTAAATTCCCCATTAAAAGTGCCCTGTCTGACCCAGGAAGAAGTAGAGCTGCGTCTTAAAAAGATTAAAATAGACAAATCGCCAGGACCGGATGGCATACACCCCGTATCCTAAGAGAATTAAGTAATGTCATCGCCAGACCCTTATTTCTGATATTTAAGGACTCTATACTGACAGGGAGTGTTCCACAGGATTGGCAAATAGCAAATGTGGTGCCAATATTCAAAAAGGGTCCAAAAACAGAGCCCGGGAACTATAGGCCGGTAAGTTTAACATCTGTCGTGGGTAAACTGTTTGAGGGTTTTCTAAGAGATGCTATCTTGGAGAACCTCAATGAAAATAAGCAAATTACTCCATATCAGCATGGCTTCATGAGGGATCGGTCATGTCAAACCAATTTAATCAGTTTCTATGAGGAGGTAAGTTCTAGACTAGACCGCAGCAAATCAATGGATGTCGTATATCTGGACTTCTCCAAAGCATTTGACACTGTACCACATAAAAGGTTAGTATATAAGATGAGAATGCTTGGCCTGGGAGAAAATGTCTGTATGTGGGTAAGTAACTGGCTCAGTGATAGAAAACAGAGGGTGGTTATTAATGGTACATACTCAGATTGGGTCACTGTAACTAGTGGGGTACCACAGGGGTCAGTATTAGGCCCTATTCTCTTCAATATATTTATTAATGATCTTGTAGAAGGCTTGCACAGTAAAATATCAATTTTTGCAGATGACACTAAACTGTGTAAAGTAATTAACACAGAAGAGGACAGTACACTGCTACAGATGGATCTTGATAGACTGGAGGCTTGGGCAGAGAAGTGGCAGATGAGGTTTAACACTGACAAATGTAAAGTTATGCATATGGGAAGGAATAATGCAAGTCACCAGTACATACTAAATGGTAAAATATTGGGTAACTCTGACATAGAAAAGGACCTAGGAATTTTAGTGAACAGAAATCTAAGCTGCAGAAACCAGTGTCAGACAGCTGCTGCCAAGGCCAATAAGATAATGGGCTGCATCAAAAGAGGCATAGATGCCCGTGATGAGAACATAGTCCTGCCACTTTACAAATCACTAGTCAGACCACACATGGAGTACTGTGTACAGTTCTGGGCTCCTGTGAACAAGGCAGACATAGCAGAGCTGGAGAGGGTCCAGAGGAGGGCAACTAAAGTAATAACTGGAATGGGTGGACTACAGTACCCAGAAAGATTATCAAAATTAGGCTTATTCACGTTAGAAAAAAGACGACTGAGGGGAGATCTAATAACTATGTATAAATATATCAGAGGTCAGTACAGAGATCTCTCCCACGATCTATTTATCCCCAGGACTGTGACGAGGGGCCATCCTCTGCATCTGGAGGAAAGAAGGTTTGTACACAAACATAGAAGAGGATTCTTTACGGTAAGAGCAGTGAGACTATGGAACTCTCTGCCTGAGGAGGTGGTGATGGTAAGTTCACTAAAAGAGTTCAAGAGGGGCCTGGATGTATTTTTGGAGGGTAATAATATTACAGGTTATAGTTACTAGAGAGGGGTCGTTGATCCAGGGAGTAATCCTGATTGGAGTCGGGAAGGAATTTTTTTCCCTAAAGTGGGTAAAACTGGCTTCTACCTCACAGGGTTTTTTTGTCTTCCTCTGGATCAACTTGTAGGAAAACAGGCCGAACTGGATGTACATATGTCTTTTTTCGGCCTTATAAACTATGTTACTATGTTATAAACTATGTAAAACTTCCAATCATTGCTCAAGTGTCAAATTATTAATTGCTGAGTCTACACTAGGAAATCAGAGCACATCAAGTTCTCAGGTTTTGTAGCTACATTTACAATAGCTACTCCTAGAGAACGGATATAATAGGAGCTATGTCAGTGGTCGGTTAGTTTCAGGTTAGAGTGACTTCTTTTTAGCTTTATGGTCCCTCACCCCACCCCAGCATACCGTGTTCTTCTGAAAAACATGGACACCCACTTCCAAACAATTTCTTGGACTATATTAAATGTTACACTTGGCAGAGCTATACAGAGTTGAGACATCTGTTCTTCCTCTTTCTCATCACATTTTGTCTCTTGAACTTTTTTGAAAATCTTCCAGTGACAAATACCTCAAGACTTATAAGAACTTCTGCTAATTACGAGTTTTGGGGATTTATAACAGAAGAGAAATTCGTCTCAAATTCTATTTGTCTCTGATACCAAAATATGATTGTTAAGTCACTGTAGCCCTGACTGCACAATATAACATGCAGTCACATGTACAGCAGCATTACATTGTACAGTTCATTATCTACAATTTGACTTATTTTCCCTTGCTAGCATATCGCCATCTGGTATGAAAGCACCATAATGAGAGATGGAATGAACAGGTTAACACATTCTGCTGAAAGAGAAGGAAAACTGTGCCAGGCTTAATGATGCTCTGCCATGAGATTCAGATCTACCAATAAAGGAGCTAATGAGAGGTGCCTCATGCAGTGTCCTGCAAAAACAGTGCAGAAAATTAACAGTCTGTGAAAAAAGTCTTTGCACCTAATGGTTTAAATTAAACATATTGTGCTTAAATGTCTAGAAATGGCAAGAGATCAAGACATATGTAAGAAATCAACACATCCACAATGAAGTGCCCAGTTCTCAACACCGAGGAGTTGTGCATTTTCCAATTAACATGTGGACAATTGCAAATATCTTTTCTACAAGCAGCTACCTCTTTCTGGAGATGAGGTTCTACTTATGTGCAATACGCTCTATAGCTAACGGTATGTATTATGTAAACTACATCTTAGATTCATCATTTACAACTTGACATTTTTGCATATGAACTTAATTTGCATAATGACATTTATTTCAATCCAGTTACCAGACTATTTAAATGTACAAGTGTTAAAAAGTAGGAAAACTACAGGAAGAAAAAATATACAGTATAATTCTGGTTTACAGGTATATAAGCTCATATACTAGCTCTCTTTCTGCAGTTCTCTGATATACTGTAGCTGTAAGCTCCTCCTCTAGACTTTTTCATATTGTATTTTGTACCAAAAATGGAATCACCATGAATTTATTAGGCTATTTTACACATCAACCAAAAATTAAAGTAGCAATGAAGTCAAAGTGCTTCTATTCATTACAAGCATTACATATAATATTTTGCAGCAAGCCCATGCAAAACTCTCAAATGACCCCGAATCCTTAGTAAGTCCTGAATTTTGTTAAATTTCCCAGTAAAAGAAACAACACAGAAAATCTGACAGATCCACCTCAATCAGCACTGGAATAACCTCTAGCCACATTAAAAATGCACCCAAATTGAAGTAAGATGCCACATTTGTGTTCTGCTTTAAAGTTTTTCTTGATTAACATCTGGACACGACAGGAAAGGCAGGAATGCTGCAAAAAGTATGCAATAAAAGCCTACTTAAATACACTTTCATTAAAAGTTGTTGCATAAAAATGAAACATTAAAAAGGAGGTAAATGTTTATGGGGACTGACCAATCAGCCGTGAGATTAAAACATCATATCATTTTAATCCCTCTAATGCCTGGTGGAGTCTGCTAAGGAAATGTGTGCCACAGAGTATAAACCTGTTAGCCCCTCCTCCAGTGTGCATCACGCATATCTCTGAAATCACTCAGGAATGTGGTCTTATCAGCACAATGGGGGATGGGTACTATCTCTAACCAACTTCATTATAAGGGAAACTTAGAATTAAAGGGGAGAACCAATCAGTCACCTAAAAATACCCTTACAATACATTATCAAGGTTATCTATTCTTTTCTTGAACAATGACCTCTGCACAGGTCACAGAGCATGCCTAGAAAACTCTCCCCAAAAAATGTCAATGAGGTCCCCTCCTGACCATTGTGTCACTGCTCCTGACCATAAGCAGTTTTTTAATGCTTTCTAAATGTGCTTAAGAACAGCTCGGACAAGATGGCAGCCCCCATAATCACGTTCAGAAAATAGAATAAAAATATCAACAATCAGAAAATAAAATCCTAAAAAAAGGATATGTGTTGCTATCTGGTTTGAACTGGCAGATTACATTTTTGGTGACACATTTCCTTTAAGATGAAACTTTACTGAGAAACCAGTAGTGAATCTTCTAATATATAAAGCTGAGTGTATGTGTGTGTGCGTGTATGTCCGCTAAAGGAATCCGCACCGTCGCAGCTACAATCACGAAATTTGGCACACCGTACATCAGGTGTCCGGGAAGGTTTCAGAACGGGTCTCAGCTCTCCAGGGTGTACCATTCCTGAGATATTCCCAAAAATGCATTAGCCAATAGAAGCCTGGTCACATTACCCTTATCAGCCAATAGAAGCTCACAGGCAGTTATTCTCCACACACACCAGGTTTCCATAACAACCTAGCCAGTTCACTGCTGTAGGTCTGCTTTAAAGGGGCAGAGCGCTGTGGATGACACTGTTAAAGGGGTATTCCGGTTACCAAAAATATAACTTATGTTTTAGACTAACTCATCATCAATCATTACCTCATATAATGTAAATTCCACATATTTACTGTTCAGTAGAAATAAAAGATGTTTTCTTCCACTGCTACCCACTGTGTTTTCTCCTAAATTACAATGGCATCAACCTATAATTCAGGCCACTCTCAAAAGAAGTACTTAAAAGTCCCACCCCCAGGTCTCACTAAGTCACTCCCCCGACTCAGTCAGGCCATGCCCCTTCCACTCTGCATCTGACCGAGGTTGAAAAAATGAAGGTAAAAATCAACTTCTGTCAGCTGCAGGGGTGGGAGGGAGGGTGACTTTCTCCCTGCAGCTCATGCTTAGACTGCACAGTGCTTCTGTCTGAGAGTGAGCTGTTCAAAAGGACATCCGTGTGTCCATCCAAGCCCTGCGCATGACAGAGGACAGGGAGTCTGAAAGCCAGACTGTCCATCCTCCCCCCCAAAGTGAAGCCATACCCCTAAACACGAGGCCATGCCCCCTGGTTCCATGAAGACACAGAGGAGAAGCTGTCTGAGCGTGAGCTACTGAAAGGGTGGAAATCCCTGTGTCTGTCCAGGCCCTGCGCCGGACGGTGGACAGGTAGTCTGAAAGCCAGACTGTCCAGCCTAAAACCGGACCTCTGGCCACCCTAGGGGCAGGATGATGTTAGGGTGGCCAGATGTCCGGCTTTAGGCTGGACAGTCCGGTTTTCTGGCTCCCTGTCCTCCATCCGGCGCAATGCCTGGACGGACGTAGGGATGTCCACACTTTCAGTAGCTCACGCTCAGACAGCTTCTCCTCCATGTCTTCACAGAGCCAGGGGGTGTGGCCTCATGTTTAGTGGTGTGGCTTCATGAGGACCGCGGGCGCTGCTTCACTTTTGGTGGAATGGCTGGAGAGGTCCGGCTTTCTGGGCTGGACAGTGGCCACCCTAGCTGCTGTGGAGGTCACAGTTAAAGGGGAGGGAGCTGTGGATGTTTCTGTTAACCTTGTCTTAAACCTTTGTGAGGGGAGTCGCCCTGTATCTCATATAATCTTTCAGTAACAGGTTACTACCTATGGCTACTTATGAAGTGTCCAGAACAAACTAGTAACTGACTTATTTTAGCAGGATGAAAATATTGCTTCATTACTTCCACCCAAGCACTATACTGGGTTCACTTCCCACCCCAGGAAGATCCTCTGCTCACCATTTGTGTCCTTATAACTGATGGCCCTCATGTGGTTCTTTATGACATCATTTAGTCTTTACTAGATGCATTTGTATAGCAAAGTGTAGTCAACTGCACTATTCTTTCCAGAAAAACAAAAGATTTACCAGTGTATACCACCCAGATAGAGGCTGAAAGGACACTCTTTGGGGGAATGGGGTCCTGTTGATATGTTTCACATATTTACCACCAGGCATTCATGCCAATGGTACAAGGCGAGGGGACCTTTACTCTGCTGTGTACAACCTCCTCCCCTTCCCTCCCTGACACTGAGAGTGAATGAGGTGATGAGGTTAGTCAACTCAGGAGTATTGTTCTGGTGGATCTCTGTCACAGCCATCTACACAGAATGTTAAGTAGTTGTACAGACTCTAAATCAGCAAAATGGTCGCATATTTATGATGTGGATTATTGCTTGATTTAGCATTTAAGAAGCAAATGAAAAAAAAGAGTATGTAGCTGATAAGGGATCATCACGGAATATTATCACCATATGGCATGATTATTTGGTCAATGTGTTTGATGGTATAATTTCATTGTTGTATTGTGTTATTATGCAGTTACTGTCTAGCCATATTAATCAGTTACTGCTGGGATTAGTGGCATTAAATGGAAATAGTATGGTTAGTTACTTGGTCATGACATGGCATATGATAAGATAATATTATTCAATTCCATTATGGTGATGTTATCTGGTCACTTTATGGTTTCATTATATTATTCAGTTACTATGTTGTGGTATTATTAGGACTCTGTATGGTAATCTTGGTTACTGTGTGGCAGTATTAATCAGTAATATTTAGTCATCATACGGGGTATTTCTGTCTCTATATGACTGATTATTCAGACTCAGTATGATTGTATTTTTCATTCACCTTATGTGGTTTTAGTCAGTCGCTATATGACAGTTAATCAGTCACTGTATATCATTATTCTATGCTGTGATTCTACCAACACTGCTAATGATACATAGTGACAACAGGCAATTTAGTACAAACAGTTTAGAACAAGTATTATTTACACAGACCATCCTTCCATGTTACAGTATATAATAAGGATAAAATAACAATAGCCCAAAAAAGCACCAGCTACATTAGCAGCAAATTGAGTCTCAAGTCTCTGATGAGCAATTTTCTTCATCCGTCTACTGAAGAAACCAACCAGCAGCAGCAGGACATGGAGCAGAGCCTGAACCAGCAGGTGGTGGCATACTTAGAGTGTGCCCTGTCACCCCAGATCCAAGATCCCCTGGACTAATAAGCAGCCAAACTTGCATTGTGGACACAATTGGCCCAGTTTGCCCTGGACAAGCTTTCCCTCGCAAACAGTAGTGTGGTATGAGAGCAGATGTTTAGTGCGGTGGGGGTCATAGTTACCGCAAAGAGAACTCGCCTTTCAACACAAAGTGTTGAGAGATTAAAATTTATAAAAATGAATCAGGAGTGTATCAGCCAGGATTTCCACACACCGTTTCCTGATGCATCAGACTAGATCATTCTACCAGTAATGATCTCACTGCAGTGTGCTGCCACACCAGAACATTGTAAAAAATGTCTCGTTACTTCGGGCCACATGCTGCTGCCACTATTCTGATGCTGCTACCTGCTTGATGCCACATGCCTGATGCCTCTGCTGCCATCTTCTCCTACTGCCACTATCGTGTGCTGTTACTGCCACTGCTGTTGACCCCTCCCCCACTCTGTGACAGGGCCACTATTGTGACTCCTCATGCTGTTCACACCCCCACCACTGTATGACTGGACCACTATTGTGACTTCTCATTCTGTTCACACCCTAATCACTCTGTGACTGGGCCACTATTGTGACTGTTCATCCTGTTGCCATTCTCACCAGTCTGTTCTGGGGCCACTCTTGTCCCTGTTTTGCCTTGATCACCGTTTATTGTACCTTTTTTCTGATCAGTCAGAAAAAAACGAAAAATGAAAAACACAACGGTTCCTGTCTTTGGAGCATCCATATAGCCTCAATCACACGGTCAGTATTTTGCATCTGGATTTGATCATGATTTGAAAGCCAAAAGCAGGAGTGGGTCCAAAACACAGAAGACATGCAAATATTTCCATGACATTTCATCTGTGTTTTGGACCCACTCCAGTTTATGCTTTACAAATACTGATCAATTACTGACCAAATACTGGCCATGTGAAGGCGGATGCTCAAAATACAGGGTCTCCTTTTTCTGGGCTGTTCTTCTGACAGATCAGAAGAAGGGAAAAATAAACAGTGGCGTCAACCCAAACTTACTTCTGACACCCTACTCACTCTGTCATGGGGCCACTACTTGAATCAGCCACACTTTTTGTTCACCACTACTTTATTGCCACTGCCTCCATGTCCTTCTTTTGTTCCACTAAAGAGTCATTGGGACAGAGGTCCTGTAGGGGCACACAGTGTTTTTTTCTTTACTGAAGGCTGTTGTATGCTTTTCTTTTGGTTTAGATAGGAATTATCTATGACTGCTGGTGGCCTGCAAAATGATGCTCATATCCATATATTGTATGAGACCTGCCTTTCACAGTAACTGTTTACTACCAAAAAGGACTAGCTATGTATGTTGCTTCAATCCACAGTGATGTACCCAGAGGCACACTCTCCCTGCAGGGATACAGCTGATTTAACTTGCTTTGTGACAAATTAATTCGGAACAAAGCAAATTTCTTGGAGAAATTCAACAAAGCCCATCTCTAATAACTAGGTCACGTGTCGCATGGGTGACAGTTCACTGCTCTGGCAGCGCAGGGGATATCAGACCAGCGTAAAATTCTGATCTATGATAAATCCCCCTTTCTGATTTCAAATACATTCATGTTTTTGATCATTATACAGTTGGGTTTCTGCAGAAAAATCATGACTTCATATATCAACAAGTAGATAAGTAACTATTGTATGTTTTTAAGTCAATACTGAAGTAGATTGGAGAAGAAGTAGCATTGTTAGAACTGTCCATACATATTTATTTCTGTTAAATGATATTAAATAATAATTGGACCCCATATGTAATCTTTTTAGTCCAGGTTGTACGCAGTGCATAGGAGGCTTCCATGCTGAGTTGTTTCAGGGTCACATCAGTAATTTACTGTATCTTCTTATTTATGGTCTCAGTGCTGTAATATGCCACACTAGCTAAAACAGAATATAGCTCAAAGACTTAAGGTGGCAGCATTAACCTTACAGGATATCCAGCATATGGTTCTTAATGAGTTGTGGTACATTCAGCATCTGTTGAGAGGGCTAATGCCAGTTTTATATCATGGCAGTTCTTGCAATAGGTCTGTAGCAAAAATACAATTCTGGATATGCACGTTACGGACATAACCGCATGTTTCTATATTTCTTCAGTGCATTTGGAAAGTCTTCAGTCCCTTTCACATTTTTTTATGCTGCGGCCTTGTGCTAAAGTTTCCCCCCATCAATCTGCACTCAATCCCCATTTATTAAAAAAAAAAATTAAAACAGAATTTCATAAGTATTTGCAAATTTATTAATAAGGAAAAACTACAATTTCACATTGGACATAAGCAGGGTCGTTTCTAGGAGCAGGCAAGGGGTGCAACCTCAGGGGGTGCCACCTGAAGGGGGAACGCCAGGCAGAAACTATTAACTAATGAGCGCTTCCATTGTGAAAGCACTCATCTCTCGCCTGAAACTGTGATGCCTAGTGCCCACCGGTAAAATTTATTTTGGGGGCCCAAGGCACAGCTACATACAAATGCTGCCTGCTCACAGAATGGCAACAGCAGCAAGATGCTCAAAATGATTGATTATGGGGTCTCTGAAACGACTTTGAGAAGGCAGGTCTCTGGGGAAAGAAGACATTGGCTGACCTGCCTCTGTGCCTATAATTCTTCTCTGCTACCTTCATTCATATACAGTAATAAAATAGGTAGTCTCTCCAAACCTACCTTGATTGGAGTCCAGGTGTGGTAAATTCAGTTGATTGGATGTGATTTGGAAAGACATACCAATGTCTATCGAAGATCTCACAGCTGACACTTCATATCAGAGCAAAAACCAAGCCATGATGACAAAATAAGCCATGTGGAAATCAGAGACAGGATTGTGTGGAGGCACAGATCTGTAGAAGGGTACAAAAAATGTGAGTCTTAAATAGAAGGTATTTGAAACAACCAGGACTCTTGCTAGAGCTGGCCGCTCCACCAAACTCAATAATCAAGGGAGAAGGGACTTGGCAAGGAGGTAACCAAGAACCCAATAGTCATTCTGGCTGAACTTCAAAGATCTGGGTGCAGATGAGAGACACTTCCAGAAGGTCAGACATCACTGCAGTACTCCATTAATCTGGGCTTTATGGCAGAGTGGCCAAAAAGAACTCTTGCCTCAGTAAAAGACACATGAAAGTTTTCAAGAGCACCTAATAAACTCTCAGACAGAGAAAAAACAAGATTCTCTGGTCTGAAGAAACCAAGCTTTACCTATACCCCTAAAGACTCCAAATTGCTTGCAAAACATGTTGGGGACAGAGCCTGAATGTTTTTACTATAGTAGAGGATTCAGCAGGAGTGCACACTGCTGTATCTGGTGTGAGAAGATAGTATACTTTGAAGTTGTGACAATACATAGAAGCAGTGTGTCCCTGACTGCATTGTTTTAAGTCACCTCCCATTGCTTTTAAATTATGAAATAAAATTGTTGTTCTAAAAGAATGCACAAAAAGGTATAGGTAATAAGTGGTAACTAATAGTCTTTGAGTAATTGTTAAGAAATAGCCCTGTAATAAAATGCTCCTGTGTGGTGCCCCCTGTATTATAATGCTCCCCCTCTGTAGTGCTCTGGCCTGTAATGCCCCTTTTCAGTACTCCAGCCTGTAATGCCCCCTCCCCCATAGTGCTTCAGCCTGTAATGCCACCCCCGTAGTGCTCTTGCCTGTAAAGGTAACCTCACCCCCCGGTTTAAGGGCTCCTGCCTGTAATGCCACCCTTGCCTGTAGTGCTCCAGTTTTTAATACCACCTCCCTGTAGTGCTCAAGCCTGTAATGCCACTCCCAATAATGCTCTAGCCTGTAGTGCCCCCACATATAAAAAAAAATCTAAATACTCATCTGACTGTACTGCTCTCTGCGTTGGAGGCAACAGGCCGTTTCCGCCATGAGTTGCCATATCCCGACACAGGTGGTCATGATGACATCAACGTGACCTCCTGTTTCCAGGTCTCAGGCAGTGTGATGACATGATCACAAAAGACTGCGTCCTGATGCAGGCATTCATGACCACGTCATTGCGCTGCCTGACCCGGCGAAGAAGGTCGCGATGATGTCACTGTGACTTTCTGTGCCATTCTGCTACCTCATAGGCGCCAGGTCTACTGGCCTGTAATCAGGCTGAACAGCGCCCATGGAGGCAAGTCGGGCACTGCCTGAGGCAAGATGTTCATCTCACCTCATGGCGGATGCATCCCTGATCCCTTCTTGGGATTATTTGGGGTGTCAGAACCTGGACCCCCAACAATTAGACATGGATGATAAGTCATTGATATGCCATCAATGTTTTTGGTGGGAAAATGTTATTAATGTATCAAACCACTACTTACTCCATTGCACATTACTTATTTTAGATAGGAATAATCCTGCAAGGGATGTCTGCTTTGCTAGGAAAGGGTTCTTGGTAGAACTTTATTAGCATTATTTTTTGTAGACACAGCAGTATCAATTATCACAACCATCCATTTAATGGTATTGGTTACTTCCTGCTTATCTAGGTTCTCTGTATCTGTGAAAGTGAATTTAACATAACTTATACCATACCTGACTTTTTTATGTTTCACTACTGTCTCAGATAGATAAGCAGATAGTTTGATCAGCAGATCAATAGATTGATTGATCGATAAAAAGATAGACTGAAATATAATAGATATTTTAATATAGATTAATGATAGACTAGATAGAAAGATAAGATATATATGATAGATTGATAAACATATACATAGACTAATAAATAAAGATTAATAGATAGAAAGAATGTTTGAAAAATGAATAGACTGACAATTTATAGATGCATGTTTTATAATGAAACTGTGTACAAGTCAGAGCCAATAAATATATGTTGTCTTATATACAAACTGATTTTCTGCAGTACATCACCATGTTTCATAGCTGAAGTGTTTGTAATGCATATCATAAATTCAGAGTTCATTCTGCCATTGAAAACAGCAGCAAAGTGACAGCTTTATTAGAATAATTTTAACGTTCAAGGAAGTATTTTTCTGGTGTGCTACAGTTTTATGCCAGAAAGTCCAAAAGGAAGCAGATTAATAAATGAAAATGCAGTGATATTTTACCTCCTATATCAGTCCAATCACTAAAATAGGGAATCAATTAAGTAAGTTCACATAACTGTAACACTATGGCAGAGGAAATAGCTCAGGGTTAACACCAATGTTACTAAGGTGAGTCAACCCTCTATAAATTCATGGGTCATCAAACCTAGTCTGAGTTATTCCACTTGCATTTTGCCCGAGGCCCTCAGTTAAACTACTTCTTGTTTCCCCTGGATATAGAAAATTGAATTTTTCTTTTTTTAAAATGGTTTTGAGTGTCAAATGGAATTTTATAATATCTAGGTTTGTCATATTCTTTTTATATTGGGCATTACGGTTATGTTACACCAAAAGTAGTAAAATATGTATAACTGATCAAAATACCCAAATTAAGGTGGTTTGTACTTTTAGGGTAAATTGACAGATTTCAGCAAATTTGTTCCATACATCAGAAGAGGGTTTTTGCATGCCACAGATACAATCCAATTCTAATTAATGGAATTGATTTTCAGTCACAGAAATATCTGCAACAAATGTGTGAACATCCCCTTATGTTGATGCACTAGAGTGGGAAACGTATTACAGCACACCTTATCACAAATATTGCACAGGTCTGCCCCAGATAAGTTTTTTTTGTCCATACACTAGGTAATATAATGTATTCACAAAGATACACAACTTTTTATGAAAAGAGTAAGGACTCTTAACTGTATTACGGTGATATACAACTTCCAAACTGTAATGTAACAGTACACATAGTATTCGATGGGGCATTACGATATATCTGTATACCTCCGATATCATTTCATATTATGGAGCATTACGTCTAGAGCACCATAGGGCGGCACAGTATGGGGACTGGCCTGTGGACATCTCTGCCTTGTGCATGAGGCTTTACTCTGTATGTAAACTTAGCAATGACATTCCAAGGTGAACTTTGCTTAAGATCCCTATTTACTGCTGCAAATGTGTTTTTGATATTCAGATTTACATAAGTTTTATGCATGATGCTCAACAAACTTTCGTAACAGTGTTAAACGGTTTGTCCAAGTTATTCCTTTATTCTTTGCATGTTTCTATCTAAACAAAAGTAATGCATTTTCAATTGCATCTTCCACATTGACCCTTTTCTTATATTTCTGACCTGTGTCATCAGCTTTGCCTACTCTGATGACGTTCCGTGCACCAGCCTAGGGCTGCAGGAGGGAGCAGTCCTACCCTGTACACAAAATGTCCTGAAGTCTGGTCTGTGTGTTGTACTTGCTGGAGGAACAGGCCATGTCCCCTGTGCACGGGTCATCAATACTGATATATGCAGGCTTAGCTGTCTCATCATGCTTCATCCATCCTTAGCTGAGAACTGTCAGGCAGTTCTTTACAAGGCATCCTCATACAGTCTTGCTTGCCTGCTGCCAGTGTATATGGCCCATAGGAACATTGGCACTGAGGTCCAAAAAGTGGGCACACCTTGTCACTAGGAACCCATGTCGCTGCATGTTACTGGAGGCAGAATGGCTTGGCATTAGCTTCTATAACCCAATAAGCAGAAGAGGAATTCCAGTCACAGTGAAAGCTAACAGGGTGCGGGGTGCCTGTATAAATGAAAGAAGCAGCAAGATGTAAATGGCCAGGACAGCAACTAAAAGAAAGAATGTCTGTATGAGGTCTGTGACTCCTGGGAAGAGCTAGCATAGTAACATAGTAACATAGTTTATAAGGCCGAAAAAAAACATCTGTCCATCCAGTTTGGCCTGTTATCCTACAAGTTGATCCAGAGGAAAGCAAAAAACACCTGTGAGGTAAAAGCCAATTTTCCCCACTTTAGGGAAAAAAATTCCTTCCCGACTCCAATTAGGCAGTCAGAATAACTCCCTGGATCAATGACCCCTCTCTAGTAACTATAACCTGTAATATTACACTCCAGAAATACATCCAGGCCCCTCTTGAACTCTTTTAGTGAACTTACCATCACCACCTCCTCAGGCAGAGAGTTCCATAGTCTCACTGCTCTTACTGTAAAGAATCCTCTTCTATGTTTGTATACAAACCTTCTTTCCTCCAGATGCAGAGGATGTCCCATTTATCCTGGGGATAAATAGATAATGGGAGAGATCTCTGTACTGGCCCCTGATATATTTATACATAGATATTAGATCTCCCCTCAGTCGCCCCTAATTTTGATCATCTTTCTGGGTACTGTAGTCCACCCATTCCAGTTTTACTTTAGTTTCCCTCCTCTGAACCCTCTCCAGCTCTGCTATGTCTGCCTTGTTCACAGGAGCCCAGAACCGTACACAGTACTCCATGTGTGGTCTGACTAGTGATTTGTAAAGTGGCAGGACTATCTTCTCATCACGGGCATCTGTGCCTCTTTTGATGCAACCCATTATCTTATTGGCCTTGGCAGCAGCTGTCTGACACTGGTTTCTATAGCTTAGTTGTTTGTTCACTAAAATTCCTAGGTCCTTTTCCATGTCAGTGTTACCAAGTGTTTTACCATTTAGTATGTACTGGTGACTTGCATTATTCCTTCCTATGTGCATAACCTTACATTTGTCAGTGTTAAACCTCATCTGCCACTTCTCTGACCAAGCCTCCAATCTAGCCAGATCCATCTTTAGCAGTGTATTGTGCTCTTCTGTTTTAATCACTTTACACAGTTTAGTGTCATCTGCAAAAAATGATATTTTACTGTGCAAGCCTTCTACTAGATCATTAATAAATATATTGAAGAGAATAGGGCCCAATACTGACCCCAGTGGTACCCCACTAGTGACAGTGACCCAATCTGAGTATGCACCATTAATAACCACCCTGTGTTTTCTATCACTGAGCCAGTTAATTACCCACATACAGAAGTTTTCTCCCAGTCCAAGCATTCTCATTTTATATACTAACATTTTATGTGGTACAGTGTCAAATGCTTTGGAGAAGTCCAGATATACGACATCCATTGATTCACCGCGGTCAAGTCTAGAACTTACCTCCTCATAGAAACTGATTAAATTAGTTTGACATGACCGATCCCTCATGAAGCCATGCTGATATTGAGTTATTTGCTTATTTGCATTGAGGTACTCCAAGATAGTATCTCTTAGAAAACCTTCAGTTTACCCACAACAGATTTTAAACTTACCGGCCTATAGTTTCCGGGCTCTGTTTTTGGACCCTTTTTGGCCCACATTAGCAATATTGGCACCACATTTGCTATGTGCCAATCCTGTGGAACACTCCCTGTCAGTATAGAGTCCTTAAATATCAGAAATAAGGGTCTGGCTATGACATTCAATCACGAGTAGAGTTGCACTGCGGCGGTAATGCAATTGACAATATATGGCTAAACCCTCACACTGATGTTAAAATGAGACTTTCGCCAATATATTCTTATATCAAGAACATACCGGAGCCCGAGCACCGTGTCAAGGTAGTGAGTGTGAGGGTTTAGCCATATATTGTCAATTGCATTACCGCCGCAGTGCACCTCTACTAGTGATTGTTTGATTATATAGTTCGCCACATCCACCCCATTTGTTACCTTGTGTATGATGGTTTTGTGGTACATGTGGTCCGCTGCAGGCATCCTCCATTGTATGCATTTTTGCTGGGGATTGCTGTTAGCAATGGATCACATGTGCAGGAATTTCTCCCCCGGTTTGATATGCGCAACAGCATATGGGGTCTGAGCAATTTTCTGCCATTTTAGACTCCAGGTCTGAATGTACCATTACTTACATCTCATGGTAACATTCAGGTGCACCTGTGTAGCCTGAGTCACATGAGTCATTGGTAGGTGGGGCTCATAGTCTCCTCCCTCCTCCCATTGATTGTGTGATTTCACGCTGGAGGTAACTAGGAGTAGGTTGCTGTGTGTCGGCCTATATGCTCCTTCCACAATTGCCCAACGGCAAGGTAGGTTAGCGTTAGGTCCTGAGCCACTCTGAGATACCTTGACGCGGTGCTCGGGCTCCGGTATGTTCTTGATATAAGAATATATTGGCAAAAGTCTCATTTTAACATCAGTGTGAGGGTTTAGCCATATATTGTCAATTGCATTACCGCCGCAGTGCACCTCTACTAGTGATTGTTTGATTATATAGTTCGCCACATCCACACAATTTGTTACCTTGTGTAGGATGGTTTTGTGGTACATGTGGTCCGCTGCAGGCATCCTCCATTGTATGCATTTTTGCTGGGGATTGCTGTTAGCAATGGATCACATGTGCAGGAATTGCTCCCCCGGTTTGATATGCGCAACAGCATATGGGGTCTGAGCAATTTTCTGCCATTTTAGACCACATTTATTTCAGTGATTGTATCTGGCTATGACATTACTTAATTCTCTTAAGATACTGGGGTGTATGCCATCAGGTCCTGGAGATTTGTCTATTTTAATCTTTTTAAGATGCTGCTGTACTTCTTCCTGGGTCAGACAGGGCACTTTTAATGCTGTAGCAGTAGAAGATGGATCTTTGTCAGACAGTGCAGGTGGAGGGGAAACCCCACAAATATTCATGAGAAGAACATCACAGTATGTTGTCATGACCCCACAGCTCTGCAACTGCATGTAAACAAAGGGGCCAGAGCAGGTATATGTGGAAATAGCATTTTTCTTTTGCTAGACCTCACTTACTTAATGTATATATTCCTGACCATCAGGTTTGCAGAGTGTCATTTTTTTCTGTAACTCAGATAACCCCTTTAAGTATTTAGCTGCAGATCATTATGTATATGCTGTAAAAAATTACTGTAGGACATTTTCTGCAAAAGTAAAAGATGATTGGCAAATCCAACTTCATTCTAGCTCTATTAAAATGCTCTTATATAGTAGCATTCACCCCATAATCATCACACATTGGGGCAGATTTGCTAATTCTATAAATGGAGTAAACATAGACAAGCTGTCCAGACCTGCACCAGATTTACATTTTGATGCAATTTACACTGTCAATTGTAACTAGCAGAATATTTTTACATTTATTGATCTCATACCATCGATATTACCCAGTGCTTTTCCTAGGTTTAACCACTAGCCTACCTCCCAGTGACTTTGTACTTTGTGGCCATAGGCTTTTAAATGCAACCCGACGTATAAAAGGGTCAGGTTGCATTACGATCTGCTGGTGCCCTGTGGCGCACAGTAAAGACCCTGGGGATCGATCAAAGTGGTTCCCAGGCTGTAGGTCAGTGTGACCGCTTTTAACAGTGAACTATGTTAAAAAAAACGTATAAATAAAAGCAGTCTATAAAACGCCATCAGAGACTCTGTCTCTGCTAACATTGTTTTCGTTCTTTGTGAGACAGAGGCTTTTTGCTGGCTACAAAGTTACTTCAGGACACAACCTGTGTGTTTGTATGTATATATATGTATATATATATATATATATATATATATATATACACAGTGCCTTGCGAAAGTATTCGGCCCCCTGGAACTTTTCAACCTCTTGCCACATTTCAGGCTTCAAACAAAAAGATATAACATTTTAAGAAGAATCGACAACAAGTGGGTCACGATTGTGAAGTGGAACGAAATTTATTGGATCATTTAAACTTTTTTTGTAATAATAAAACTGAAAAGTGAGGCGTGCAAAATTATTCGGCCCCCCTTGCATTAATACTTTGTTGCGCCACCTTTTGCTGCGATTACAGCTGCAAGTCGCTTGGGGTATGTCTCTATCAGTTTTGCACATCTAGAGACTGAAATTCTTGCCCATTCTTCCTTGCAAAACAGCTCGAGCTCTTTGAGGTTGGATGGAGAGTGTTTGTGAACAGCAGTTTTCAGCTCTTTCCACATATTCTCAATTGGATTCAGGTCTGGACTTTGACTTGGCCATTCTAAGACCTGGAAACATTTATTTTTGAACCATCCCATTGTACATTTTGCTTCATGTTTGGGATCATTGTCTTGTTGGAAGATAAATCTCCGTCCTAGTCTCAGGTCTTTTGCAGACTCCAACAGGTTTTCATCCAGAATGGTCCTGTATTTGGCTCCATCCATCTTCCCATCAATTTTAACCATCTTCCCTGTCCCTGCTGATGAAAAACAGGCCCAAACCATGATGCTGCCACCACCATGTTTGACAGTGGGAATGGTGTGTTCAGGGTGATGAGCTGTGTTGCTTTTATGCCAAACATATAGTTTTGCATTGTTTCTAAAAAGTTGGATTTTGGTTTCATCTGACCAGAGCACCTTCTTCCACATGTTTGGTGTGTCTCCCAGGTGGCTTGTGGCAAACTGTAAACAAGACTTTTTATGGATATCTTTGAGAAATGGCTTTTTTCTTGCCACTCTTCCATAAAGGCCAGATTTGTGAAGTGTTCGACTGATTGTTGTCCTATGGACAGACTCTCCCACCTCAGCTGTAGATCTCTGCAGTTCATCCAGAGTGATCATGGGCCTCTTGACTGCATCTCTGATTAGTCTTCTCCTTGTTTGAGATGAAAATTTAGAGGGATGCCCGGGTCTTGGTAGATTTGCAGTGGTCTGATACTCCTTCCATTTGAATATGATCACTTGCACAGTGCTCCTTGGGATGTTTAAAGCTTGGGAAATCTTTTGGTATCCAAATCCGGCTTTAAACTTCTCCACAACAGTATCACGGACCTGCCTGGGGTGTTCCTTGGTCTTCATGATGCTCTCTGTGCTTTAAACAGAACCCTGAGACTATCACAGAACAGGTGCATTTATACGGAGACTTGATTACACACCGGTGGATTCTATTTATCTTCATCAGTCATTTAGGACAACATTGGATCATTCAGGGATCCTCAATGAACTTCTGGAGTGAGTTTTCTGAACTGAAAGTAAATGGGCCGAATAATTTTGCACGCCCAACTTTTCAGTTTTATTATTACAAAAAAAGTTTAAATGATCCAATAAATTTCGTTCCACTTCACAATTGTGACCCACTTGTTGTTGATTCTTCACCCAAAATTTAAAATGTTATATATTTTTGTTTGAAGCCTGAAATGTGGCAAAAGGTTAAAAACGTTCCAGGGGGCCGAATACTTTCGCAAGGCACTGTGTATATATATATATACACACTACCGTTCAAAAGTTTAGGGTCACTTAGAAATGTCCTTATTTTTTAAAGAAAAGCACAGTTTTTTTCAATGAAGATAACATTAAATTAATCAGAAATACACTCTATACATTGTTAATGTGGTAAATGACTATTCTAGCTGCAAACGTCTGGTTTTTAATGCAATATCTACATAGGTGTATAGAGGCCCATTTCCAGCAACCATCACTCCAGTGTCCTAATTGTACATTGTGTTTGCTAACTGTGTAAGAAGGCTAATGGATGTTTAGAAAACCCTTGAAAACCTTTAGCAAGTATGTTAGCACAGCTAAAAACAGTTTTGCTGGTTAGAGAAGCTATAAAACTGACCTTCCTTTGAGCTAGTTGAGAATCTGGAGCATTACATTTGTGGGTTTGATTAAACTCTCAAAATGGCCAGAAAAAGAGAACTTTCATGTGAAACTTGACAGTCTATTCTTGTTCTTAGAAATGAAGGCTATTCCATGAGAGAAATTCCCAAGAAACTGAAGATTTCCTATAACCGTGTGTACTACTCCCTTCAGAGGACAGCACAAACAGGCTCTAACCAGAGTAGAAAGTGGGAGGCCCCGCTGCACAACTGAGCAGCAAAACAAGTACATTAGAGTCTCTAGTTTGAAAAATAGACGCCTCACAGGTCCTCAACTGGCAGCTTCATTAAATAGTACCTGCAAAACACCAATGTCAACGTCTACAGTGAAGAGGCGACTCTGGGATGCTGGCCTTCAAGGCAGAGTGGCAAAGAAAAAGCCATATCTGAGAATGGCTAATAAGAGGAAAAGATTAATATGGGCAAAAGAACACAGACATTGGACAGAGGAAGATTGGAAAAAAGTGTTATGGACAGACGAATCGAAGTTTGAGGTGTTTGGATCACACAGAAGAACATTTGTGAGACGCAGAACAACTGAAAAGATGCTGGAAGAGTGCCTGAAGTCATTTGTCAAGCATGGTGGAGATAATGTGATGGTCTGGGGTTGCTTTGATACTGGTAAAGTGGGAGATTTGTACAAGGTAAAAGGGATTTTGAATAAGGAAGGCTATCACTCCATTTTGCAACGCTTTGCCATACCCTGTGGACAGCGCTTGCTTGGAGCCAATTTCCTCCTACAACAGGACAATGACCCAAAGCACACCTCCAAATTATGCAAGAACTATTTAGGGAAGAAGCAGGCAGCTGGTATTCTATCTATAATGGAGTGGCCAGCGCAGTCACCAGATCTCAACCCCATTGAGCTGTTGTGGGAGCAGCTTGACCGTATGGTATGCAAAAAGTGCCCATCATACCAATCCAACTTATGGGAGGGGCTTCTGGAAGCATGGGGTGAAATTTCTCCAGATTACTTCAGCAAATTAACAGCTAGAATGCCAAAAGTCTGCAATGCTGTAATTGCTGCAAATAGAGCATTCTTTGACAAAAGCAAAGTTTGAAGGAGAAAATTATTATTTCAAATACAAATCATTATTTCTAACCTTGTCAATGTCGTGACTATATTTTCTATTCACTTTGCAACTCATTTGATAAATAAAAGTGTGAGTTTTCATGGAAAACACAAAATTGTCTGGGTGACAAACTTTTGAACAGTTGTGTATATATAGTTTTTTTTTTAAGTTATAGCTATATAGTTATAGTTAGTTTTAGCAGTAGTGGACTTTGTGTATATCAAATATATAAACATACACATTTAGCTACCATATATATAGCTACCAGCTACACTTATACATTTTGGGTGTATGAACATTTTGGGTGTATGTCCTAGATTTAATGAATCCATTAAGACAAGATACGGCTATCATCTGTATGTGGACAACCACTATGACAGTATTCCACTGTTCAAACACTTGTAAGAGAAGGGTGCAGTGTTCTTTGGGACAATTAGAAAAAATTAAGAGGGGCTTCCCTGAGTCACTTGTCAATAAAAATTTAAAGAGAAGAGAATCAGTGTATCTGTCCAGGTCAGAATTTAATGTTATGAAAGACAAATGTTTTCTTATTCAGCACAATTCACGACAATTACTTAGTCCCAGGACATCTTCATTGAGGAGACGCACAAGCTGAAAAGCCGCTCTGTAAATGGGGACAGTAGATTTTAACAGCCAAATGATGAAACCATACCTAGCAGTACAGAAATCCAAGCACTGGTACAGAAAGTTGTCTCTGTATCTGCTGCAGTCAACAGTATACAATTCTAATTGGAAATCAGGGTTCTTTCCTCAATTTTCAAAAGGAATTTATTAACAAAAATAATGTAAAAATGTAACATCACAGCTGTACCCAACAGATGATTGCCCTGTGAGAGTGAAAGACATTATCCTGCCCTAACACTATTCCTTATACCCGAAGTAGAACTAACCCACAGAATAAGTGCAGGGTTTGTACAAAGAAACACCAGATATTATTGTCCCTAGTGTCCATCAAATCCTGACCTCAATACCCACACAAAATGAATAATTTTCCAGCACTGCATATCCTTATTTTGAGATGCTATTTGAGATGCTATTTTGAGATGCTATTTCGGCAGTTCACAACATCTGTTTTGGTAGTATGGTGCCATAGAGCCATCAATGGAAAAATAAGTCTCGAAATACTTTAATGAGCTCCTGTCCTTTGAAGTCTTGCAATGGGCCAAAATTAATGTAAAACGCACATATAGGGTATCATGCCAAATGGCAGGAGTATATGAAAATGTGTTTTATCAAGGCCACATGGTGAATATGAAAAATAAGCCACAGAATCAAAAAGTTGGGGGAAAAATAAAATTTAAATTTTTCTCCATTCTGTTTTCCAAGCCAAAAGCCAAAATGTCCAGATTTCCCTAAGATAAATACCTGAAAACATAGAAAATAGTCACCTTGTGGGAGTTTCTAATGTTTTGGCGCTGTATAACATATTTTCTTGCAGTATGGTGCCATAAAATCAGCAATAGAAAAAAGCCCTCCAAAATCTATAAAATGTTCCACTTATTTCAGGTCTTGCGGTGAGCTCAAGCTTTGTGGTCAAGCAAATATCATCTGTTTTCACAATACAAACATATGGTAATGGTTTTAGAAATATTTTGTCTCAAAATCTTTTGTAACAGATGGAAAAAATGATAAGAAAGCAGGGGCGTAGCTAAAGGCTCATGGGCCCTGGTGCAAGAGTTCAGCTTGGGCCCCCCCTTCCCTCAGCGCTGGTGCACATAGTTTTTCTGCCGACCAAGTCAAAAATTGAACCCCCCCCCATGCCAAAATCTCACCCTAACCTTTTAGCTCCTAACATTACGTATATCACTACAGAACATACAGGGTAAGGCTACATTCACACGACAGTTAGTTGTTTTTGCGGCCTCCGATCTGCATATTTTGCGGCTCAGATGCGGACCCATTCACTTCAATGAGCATTGTGTGCTGTCCGCATCTGTAAATCCATTCCTATTTTTGTCCATTTTGCGGACAAGGATAGGCATTGTTACAGTGGATCTGCCAAAAAAACGGATGCCATACAGAACATCATCCTTTTTTTGCGGATCCGCAATTTGCAGACTGCAAAACACAACGTTCGTGTGAATGTAGCCTAATACAGAGCCCCATACCTCGTACATCCAGGATAATACAGCGCCCCATACCTCTTACATCCAGTGACATCTCCTCTGATGTAAATCTTCTCTTTCCTCATCTTCTCCTTTCAGACCAGACCCCATTTTTCAGCCATTTCTCATCTCTCTGCAGTTTGACAGAAAAAGTTAGTTTACTACTTTTCCATCATCCTCCTGTCTTCTGGACAAATCATCCTACCACCCCAGTACTGTGCCACTAGTACCACACAGATAGTGCACTTCAATAATTATTGGCACACAGTGTCCTAAAATAACTGCGCCCAGCAAATAGTGTCCCTGACAGTAATAGTGTAAACATAACATCCCCCAGAAATAACTATGCTGATACTGTGCCAGGGTGACCCCCGCAGTAATAGTGCTCCCCAAAGTCCCAACTAATAATTCTCTGCCAGAGTGCACTTGTTAGTAATAGTGCCCTCAACAGTACGAATGTCCCCACTGTGCCCCAGAAGTAACAATGCTTCCAATGTGCCAGTAAGAAGTGCCCCAATAATGTGCCAGTAAGAAGTGCCTCCATAGTGCCCCCAATAATGTGCCAGTACGAAGTGCCCCAATAATGTGCCAGAAGTGTTCCCAAAATTTCACCCCAATAATGTGCCAGTAAGAAGTGCTCCCCACCCATAGAAATGCCCCCAGTGCCATTAAAAAATGCCCCCAGTGCCCCCATGTGCCAGTAACAAATGCCCTCCAGGGCCAGTAAGAAATGCCCCCTTGGGCCAGTAAGAAATGCCCCCAGTGCCCCATGTGTCAGTAAGAAATGCCCCCAGTGCCCCCATGTGCCAGTAACAAATGCAAATGCCCCCAGTGCCAGTAAAAATGCCCCCATGTGTCAGTAACAAATGCCCCCATGTGTCAGTAACAAATGCCCCAATGTGCCAGTAACAAATTCCCCCCCAGTGCGAGTAAGAAATTCCCCCAGTGCCCCCATGTGCCAGTAAGAAATGCCACCCAGTGCCCCCATGTGCCAGTAGCAAATGCCCCCATGTGCCAGTAAGAAATGCCCCCAGCTGCCCCAAGCTAGTGCCAGTAACAAATTCCCCCC
>ONZH01025026.1:0-34239 GCA_900303285.1 Rhinella marina
AGCCATGGGTTGTACATAAACTAAATAACAGGAAAAACAAAAAAAATATTTTACAGGAGGGTCAACTACAGACACTCCAAAACAATTTTTTAGGAGGGTCAACTTCGGACACTCCAAAACAAATTTTTGGGAGGCTCACCTACAGAAATTTGACTGCAATCTCAGTCTGACCAAGGCATTGGTGGTGTCACTGCCATGCTGTATCAGGCTAAATTTTTGGGTGCTTCACCTGCCACCTGAGTCTAACTTGGTAACTATGGGTTCACCACCATGCTGTGTCAGGCTACATTTTTGGCTGGTTCACCTGCTACCTCAATCTAACTTGGTCACTTGTTGGTGTCACTACGCTGTCACCATGCTGTGTCAGGCTTATGCCTGCGTCGTGTGGCAGGGGATAGCACAGCAGTGCCAGCATGAGCAGTGGTGTCACCTGCAGGCGGTGATGGACCTTCGTTGCACCTAGTTGGGTGCTTTCCTAACACGTGATGGGCATGTGCCTCGCCTTTCTTGGTTTGGGTGAGCACAATTGCCTTGAGGGTCACCACCAGGCTGTTGCCCGAGAATTTGGGGTAATGGTGGGATTAAGCAGCCTCAGAGGCATCCATGCATGCTGCCCCTGCTGTTTCCTGTCCATTTCCGTGGTGTTTCCATCATTTTCTGAGGTTTCCAGGTTTTCACCCAGCCTTCCCTAGGCAGAGCCCGGTGCCCTGCAAAAAATGCTCGAGTCTCCCATTGACTTCAATGGCGTTCGTTATTCGAAACGAGCACCCGAGCATCAGGAAAAATTTGATTCGAATAACGAGCACCCGAGCATTTTAGTGCTCGCTCATCTTTAGTCATCATTATCACATTGGCAGGGGTCCAAGTCCATGCACCCCTGCTGAGCAGCTGTTCCAGGGACCCACTGCGCTCACAGAGCTCAGCTTTGCAAGCACAGTGCCATATATAGTATAGTGGCTTTGCTTAGTATTGCATCTCATCATCATTCACCTCACTGGGGCTGACCTACAACTAGGACATGTGACTGATGTGTGGTGACATCACATGGCTTAGGAAGAGGCTCATGAAGTACCTGGCCTCTTCTAACAGCTGATCGTCAGAGTCCGATCTGATATTAATAACCTATCCTGAGGATAGGTCATTAATATAATTTTATGGACAACCCTTTTAACTCCTTAAAGGGGTATTCCCTATCTCACAAATGTAGTTTGTATAGTTAGATATAGCCATACCAATATTATTACTAATAGAATGTATTTATATAAAATGTACCATTTATAAGATTTGCCTATTTGTATATCCATTGTCCCACACACATCAATGAGGCCTTTGCCCCTAGTTACTGGCCACAGTGGCCATGTAATAGTGGTGGCCGGCTTGCTCCTGTTCAAACCCGCTCTGAGGTAACCTTTGTATTGTGAACGCACATTGCATGAGCATACGGAGACACATCTTAGGGTTGTAGCATTTTTGTCTGCGCTTCCAAAACGCAGAGAAACGGATCCTGTTCCAAGATCAATTCATCTCTATGGAGCAGGATCCGTTTATAAAGTCTGCGTTTTGGACGGATCCTGACCATTGCGTTTTGGACTGGTAGCGTTATCTAACTATACAAACTATATTTGTGAGATGGGAATACCCCTTTAAGGACCCAGGATGAGAATGCTCATCCTAAATGGCAGTTATTTAGTGCCTCAAGACGAGCATTCTTGTCCTGCAGGCCCCTTCTCCCCCCATGTGAGGTGCCATGATTACTGACAGCCGGGTCCTTGCTCCATCCACCAGCATTGGTGATAACGCAGATGCTGATGGATTAACCCCTCATATGCCACGGTCAGTGCTGACAGCGGCATATGGGAAGTTTGCGCTCCCTCTCCTCATCCATTGGGTCCCTGTGCTGCGATAATGGGGACCCGATGGTTGCCATGGCAGCCCCAAGCCATTCAAAGGCCTTGGGGCCCGGCAGCTACAGAGGCCTAGGAGGACCAGCCCCCATCCTGGGTCTCATAGGCAAACTATCTGTGTATTACCTTGTGTAATACACTGATAGTCAATGCAGTACTATATAGAAGTATTGTGTTGCATTGAAACAGGGATCAGACCTTGCTATGTTGAAGTCCCATAGTGGGACAAAAATAAAAAATAAAAGTGAAATAAAAGTGTTAACAATAAAAAATGTAAAGTTTCAATTAGAAAAGCCCCTTTCCCATAAAAATAGACCTATAAAATTTTAAAAAATAGAACAAAATAAAAAACAGACATATTAGGTATCGTCACGTGCATAATAACCTGTACTATAAAAATATCACACGATTAACCTCATCTGGTCAACACCGTAAAAAACAAATAATAATAACTGTGCTAAAAAAGCCATTTTTTGTCTCCTTTCATCACAAAAAAGTGTAATACTAAGTGATCAAAAAGTCCTATGTACCCAAAAATAATACCAATCAAACCGTAATCTCATCCCACAAAAAATAGACCCTTACTAAGACAAATGCCCGAAAAATAAAAAAAATATGGCTTTCAGAAAATGGAGACATAAAAACATAATTTTTTTGTTTCAAAAATGATTTTATTGTTTAAACCCAAAATATATTTAAAAAACCCAGACATATTAGGTATCGCCACATCCGTGAAAGTCTGCTCTATAAAAATATCATAGGTTAGGTCAGGCGTTGCCATGCTAGAGCTGATTGGCCTGGGAGAGAGTAGCCAGACCTGAGAGCAGTTGCTCAAGTACATCAAGCGGCAAACATTGCCATAACTGTCACCGCACCAACTGCAACTTGGCAAGGCGGTGTTAGGGTGGTCTCAAGTAGACCATTCAAGTATAGGTGGCGCAACAAAGTATTAATGCAAGGGGGCCGAATAATTTTGCACGCCCAACTTTTCAGTTTTATTATTACAAAAAAAGTTTAAATGATCCAATAAATTTCGTTCCACTTCACAATTGTGACCCACTTGTTGTTGATTCTTCACCAAAAATGTAAAATGTTATATCTTTTTGTTTGAAGCCTGAAATGTGGCAAAAGGTTGAAAAATTCCAGGGGGCCAAATACTTTCGCAAGGCACTGTATGTCTTATGATATACTGAATATAATGATGTGATTTGAAAGCTTGGAATGCCAGCTTTCAAAGACGGTCGGAACCATTTTTCTATCTGCTACCAATCCCAAGATATGAGCAGCAAAAGCAGCCCTCCCCTCTTCAGTCTGGTTTGCTTTGAGCACTTGCTGCAGCAGATCCGGGCACTTGGGAGCTGTTTTCCTGCAGAATAAAAGTTATTTTCCCGGACATGGAATACAGACACACAATGCACACAGGTATGTCTGGGATGTGTATGCAATCTTCTGTGGGGCAGTGCTGTTAGTTATATAGGTGAAAATGAGGTGACAGACTCCCTTTAATCCCTGTTGTGCCAACTGAAATTCAAAATTGCACATGCTAAGTTGTCTGTTTTAGCAGCGGAAAACCGTGAACGATTTTGTTATGCACTAGACAGCCTCAGCAGCAGAGCATGTGTTGCTTCAAGGTCAGGCAGTTGTAGCTCATCCAAGACACCTTTCGAAGGGGCCACAAAGTTTGCCAGCAGAGATAATAGCGGCACGAACAACGTCATCCCTCTCATATTAATCTTAGAACAGACGATGAAGCTCATGTAACAGGCGACCACAGCAGAAGAAGAGTAGCTGACTCATCTTGCTGTCCACCTATAGCTGTTGGTGACATACAAAGGTCTGAAGATGATGAAATAATCTGAAGATGAGGATGTCGAAGATGAGGATGATAAGTTGCCACTGCAAGAGGAGGAGTCGTCGGAAGTGGGGGAGCTGGAGGATGATGGTGAGGATGGCACTGGCAAAGACACCCAATCATCTCAGTGGGTGACGGAGCAAGAAAGATTTGGCTTCTCAGGAACCCTGGCCAGAATGTCGACTTGTAAGGTCAGTTGCTTATACAGTGACAGGCGTATCGTTGACATCAAGCAGTCTGATGACTACTGGATAGCCATGCTTTTAGACCCTGATCACCAGGGCACAATGGGGGAATGTTTTCCTCTCACAGAATGGTAGGACAAATTATGTTATTACCAGGAAACACTGTATACACAGCTTACCGAAGCTTACGGTAAGTGGACGCCTACTGCCAGCATGTATAAAAGGACAGCCCCTCTTTGCCCCCTGCAGAGTCACCCCTTCCACCACCACGAGCAGCAGAAGCTGCAGCAGCAGCCATTTCAGTCTCCTCAACATGATGGAGCTTTTTTCTGCAAAGGGCTGAGGCCAGTCAGCAAGCTGACAGCTCCCACCTCAACGCCCAGGTTCAGGCCTAAGTTAACTATGGTCAGTCTCAGTCTCCAGCCCTGTTCCCTGACCCCATGGATTTCTGGACAGGTAGACTGGAACACTGGCCCAAACTGGCACAGCACACTCTTTCTTTTTTTTTTTTTCCCAAGCCTCAAGTGTCATCTCAGAGAGGATTTTCAGTGTAACGAGATGTGTGGTGACACCCAAACGGACCAAGTTATCCTCCGCCAGTGGGCAAAACATCACTTTTGTCAAAATGAACCAAGCCTAAATTAAGGAGGATTTTCACACTTCTCCGGCTGATTCCGATGAATAGATCTAGCCTTGATGGTGATGCCCAATCTTGCCACTGTTGCTAAATGTCTGCCTACCATCACATTCTATATGGCTGCTGCTGCCACCTTCATCATGCCACTGCTGTGTGTCTGTTTACCATCACTTTCTAATTGGTTTCTGCTGCTGCCTTCATTGTGCCATTAATGCGACCTGCCATCATGTTCTATTCGGCTGCTGCTGCCTGCATCATGCCACTGCTGTGTGTCTGTTTACCACCACTTTCTGTACAGCTGCTGCTGCCACCTCAATGATGGCACTAATGCGACCTACCAAGCATCATATTCTGTATGGCTGCTGCCTCCATCATGCCACTGCTGCGACCTGCCAACCATGACGTTCTGTAAGGCCAGGGGCGGGCTGGGCCGGGGGGGCAGGAGGGCAGATGCCCCCCGGGCCGGTGTATGTCAGGGCCGCCATGGCTCCTGAACTCAATTGTATCTGCATCCACTAGATGCAGATACAATTGTGCCAGTAGCAGCCAGCGCAGGCGGAGCAGGGAACCTCTGGTTCCCTGCTCCGCTACTCCCGGTGGCCGGCGCACAGATGTGATGTAGGCGGCGCGATGACGTCATCGCGCCGCCTGCGACATTCCTCGGGAGCAGACCCGCCGGAAGAGGCCGGGTCTGCATCGTGGGACCGCGCCTGGACAGGTGAGTATTAACTGCCCTCCCCCTATGCTCTCTATATGCACCCCTTAACCTAATACTGCCCCCTGCCTCCCTATTACTGACCCCCATACTGGCCCTGCCTTACCCTAACCCTAATACTGGCCCCTGCCCACCTAGTACTGACCACCCTGCCTTACCCCTGACCCTAATACTGGCCCCTGACCCCTAATACTGACCCTGCCTGACCCCTAACCCTAGTACTGGCCCCTGACCTCTAATACTGACCTACATTAACTCATAACCCTAATATAGGCCCCTGACCCCTAATACTGGCCCTGCCTGACCCTTAATCCTAGTACTGGGCCCTGACCTCTAGTACTGGCCGCTGAACACTTATTTTGGCCCCTGACCCCTACCCTAGTACTGACCTCTAACCTTGGACCCCTAACCCTGATACTAGCCCCTTACCCCCTAGTACTGACCCCTAATACTGGCCCTGTCGCACCCCTAAGGCTACTTTCACACTTGCGTCAGCAGGATCCGTTTGTGAGATCCGTCCAGGCTCTCATAAACGGATCCGTCCTGATAATACAACCGTCTGCATCCGTTCTGAACGGATCCGTTTGTATTATATTTTACATAGCCAAGACGGATCCGTTCAGAACTCCACTGAAAGTCAGTGGGGGACGGATCCGTTTACTATTGTGCATGAGTAAACGGATCCATTCCCATTGACTTATATTGTAGTCATGACGGATCTGTTTCCATTCCGCTCAGTCAAGCGGACACCAAAACGCTGTCAGAGCGGAATGGAGACGGAACGGAGGCAAACTGATGCATTTTGAATGGATCCTTTTCCATTCAGAATGCATTAAGGAAAAACTGATCAGTTCAGGACCGTTTGTGAGAGCCTGTGACGGATCTCACAAACGGATCCTGCTGACGCAAGTGTGAAAGTAGCCTAACCCTAGTACTGGCCCCTGACCTCTAATACTGGCCCCTGACCCCTACCCTAGTACTGACCTGTAACCCTGGACCCCTAACCCTAATATTGACACCTAATCCTGTCCCTAACCCTAATATTGACTGCTAACCCTAATACTGACCCCTAATACTTTCCCTATCTCTAATACTACGCCATACAGACCCCTAACCCTACTACTGACCCCTAACCCTGAGGCTACATTCACATGACCATATGTGTTTTGAGGTCCACAAATTGCGGATCCACAAAACACGGATACTGGCCGTGTGCATTCCACATTTTGTGGAACACACATGCCCAGCCCTATGATAGAAATGCCTGTTCTTGTCTGCGATTGCGGTCAGGGATAGGACATACTCTATCTTTTTTTTGCGGGGCTTGCGGAACGGAACTTAGGATTTGCGGCCCCTTTGAAGTGAATGGAAATACGGTTGTTTGAATGTACCCTAATGCTGCCTCTAACCCCAGTACTGCTCCTAACTGATACTGACCCTAATTCTAATACTGGCCCTAAGGGTGCATTCAGACAACCATATTCAGACGACCATATTTCTAAGTCTGAATCTGTTCCGCAATTTTGCCGAACGGGTGCGGACCCATTCATTTCAATGGGGCCGCAAAAGATGCGGACACCACACCATGTACTGTCCACATACGTAGTTCCGTTCCCCCCAAAAAATATAGTGCATATGCCCTATTCTTGTCCGCAAGAATAGGCATTTCTATATAGGGCTGGACTGCAAAACACTTTCGGTCGTCTGAATGTAGCTTTATGCTAATACTACGCCTATCCCTAATACTGACCCCTAACCCCAATACTGACCCCTAACCCCAATACTGGCCCTTAACTCTAACACAGTGACCATAATATATGACTGTCCACATATATCTCTACACACTGCATTTTTTACACCTGACATATACACACAGAGTACTGATATGTCAGGTAGAAGGTATAATAGATGCAGTGGGTAAACGTATATAGTATATACAGCAGTGTATTGATATGTGAGGTACGAGGTATAATACATGCAGTGTCTACAGGTATATAGTATACAACGCAGTGTACTCATGTGAGATACAAGGTGTAATTTATACATCACACCTCACATATCAGTACACTGTTGTATATATTATATATCTGTACACACTGCATCTAATATACGTCATACTTCACATATGAGTACACTGCTGTATATACTATATATCTGTACACACTGCATTTATTATACCTCATACCTCACATATCAGTACACTGCTGTATATACTATATATCTGTACACACTACATCTATTATACCTCGTACCTCACATATCAGTACACTGCTGTATATACTATATATCTGTACACACTGCATCTATTATACCTCATACCTCACATATCAGTACACTGCTGTATATACTATATATCTGTACACACTATATCTATTATACCTCGTACCTCACATATCAGTACACTCCTGTATATACTATATATCTGTACACACTATATCTATTATACCTCACATATCAGGGCACAGAGTATGTGGCACTATATATAGAGGGCACAGGGCATATGACACTGTATACAGAGGGCACAGAGTATGTGGCACTATATACAGAGGGCACAGAGCATGTGGCACTATATACAGAGGGCACAGAGTGTGTGGCACTATATACAGAGGGCACAGAGCATGTGGCATTATATACAGAGGGCATATGGCACTGTATACAGAGGGCACAGAGTATGTGGCACTATATATAGAGGGCACAGGGCATATGACACTGTATACAGAGGGCACAGAGTATGTGGCACTATATACAGAGGGCACAGAGTATGTGGAACTATATACAGAGGGCACAGAGTGTGTGGCACTATATGCAGAGGGCACAGAGCATGTGGCACTAATGCTGCTGTTATATTCAGGGCACAGAATGTGGCACTAAGATGAGTTTGTGTCAGTATGCAGGGTGCCAATGTGTTGGTAAAGCGTGAAGCTGAAGACATCTTCTCGGCAAAATCTGCAAAGCTGCATTGTGGATGGGATGAGTCGTCATGGTGGTCTGAACCAGATGGGGAAGAACTCAGGAAGAGACGTCACCTGTAAGTCACTAAATGGAAATTATTATTATGCTACTGACTGTGTATGATGGGAGCTGTAGTCACCTGGATGATCTACAGCTGATGATGGGTGGTAGCATGCTGTTTTGCGCAACAACTCCCAGCATCCCTTTACACTTGTTCAGGCCATACTGGGAGCTGTAGTTTCATATGGCGAGGGCTGACCTGACTACTCAGATGGTATCTGTACTAAACATTTAAAATCTGGTGCTGTATTTATGTAGTGAGCTTGGTTCTGGTGCTGTATTTATGTAGAGAACTTGGTTCTGGTGATGTATTTATGTAGAGAACTTGGTTCTGGTGCTGTATTTATGTAGAGAACTTGGTTCTGGTGATGTATTTATGTATTGAACTTGGTTCTGGTGCAGTATTTATGTAGAGAACTTGGTTCTGGTGATGTATTTATGTATTGAACTTGGTTCTGGTGCTGTATTTATGTAGAGAACTTGGTTCTGGTGATGTATTTATGTATTGAACTTGGTTCTGGTGCTGTATTTATGTAGAGAACTTGGTTCTGGTGCAGTATTTATGTAGAGAACTTGGTTCTGGTGATGTATTTATGTATTGAACTTGGTTCTGGTGCTGTATTTATGTAGAGAACTTGGTTCTGGTGATGTATTTATGTATTGAACTTGGTTCTGGTGCTGTATTTATGTAGAGAACTTGGTTCTGGTGCTGTATTTATGTAGAGAACTTGGTTCTGGTTCTGTATTTATGTATTGAACTTGGTTCTGGTGCTGTATTTATGTAGAGAACTTGGTTCTGGTGCTGTATTTACGTAGAGAACTTGGTTCTGGTGATGTATTTATGTAGAGAAATTCGTTCTGGTGATGTATTTATGTATTGAACTTGGTTCTGGTGCTGTATTTATGTAGAGAACTTGGTTCCGGTGATGTATTTATGAAGAGAACTTGGTTCTGGTGATGTATTTATGTAGAGAACTTGGTTCTGGTGATGTATGTATGTAGAGAAATTGGTTCTGGTGCTGTATTTATGTAGAGAAATTGGTTCTGGTGCTGTATTTATGTAGAGAACTTGGTTCTGCATATGTATTTGTGTAGAGAACTTGGTTCTGGTGATGTATTTATGTAGAGAAATTGGTTCTGGTGATGTATTTATGTAGAGAAATTGGTTCTGGTGCTGTATTTATGTAGAGAACTTGGTTCTGCTGATGTATTTGTGTAGAGAACTTGGTTTTGGTGCTGTATTTATGTATTCAACTAGGTTCTGGTGCTGTATTTGACTTATGGGTTTAGTTATGGTGCTATATTTCTTGTTGATTTTGTTGCTGTATTTGACGTATGGGCCTGGTTCTGGTGTTGTATTCATGCAGTGAACTTGGTTCTGGTGCTGTGTTTGACTTCTAGGTTTGGTTCTGGTGCTGTATTTATGTAGAGAACTTGGCTCTGGTGCTGTATTCATGTAGAGAACTTGGTTCGAGTGATGTATTTATGTAGAGAACCTGGTTCCGGTGCTGTATTTATGTAGAGAACTTGGCTCTGGTGCTATATTTATGTAGAGAACTTGGTTCTGGTGCTGTTTTTGACTTATGGGTTTGGTTCTGGTGCTGTATTCATGCAGTGAACTTGGTTCTGGTGCTGTGTTTGACCTCTAGGTTTGGTTCTGGTGCTGTGTGTATGTAGTGATCTTGCTCTGTATTTGTGTGTTAAACATACATCTGATGCTATACGTCTAATACTATCCATTCACATTTGCGCTTGGGTCACAGATTCTGTTAAAAAGACCGGGCAGAAAAGTTCTGCATGCAAGACTTTTTTGTTCGGTAAAGGAGCAGCATCCTGAGCAGACCCTATTGTACTCAATGGAGTCTCTTCAGCTCAGGGGTTGGTAAATCTGCCGCCTTTTAACCATTTAAAGCCCATTTACCTATACCGGCTTTATGGTAGGCGGAGTTAAACAGGTTAAGGGTGGGCCGCTACACATGGGCCAGTGCTGTGTGCTTGCCACCCAGGCTAAAATTTGCCAGCCAGCCCCTGTGTAAGGCTGCTGCTGCCGCCTCTATTATGCCACTAATGCAACTTGTCTACTTCGGCTGCTGCCTCCATCATGCTACTGCTGCGACCTGTCAACTATTACGTTCTGTGCAGCTGTTGCTGCTGCCTCCATCATGCCACTGCTGAAACCAGCCAAATAGCATGTTCTGTAAGGCTGCTGCTGTCTCCTTTATGCAACTGCTCTGGTCTGCCAACCATCACGTTCCATATGGCTGCTGCTGCTGCCTCCATCATGCAAGTGCTGCAATCTGCCTAAATTCATGTCCTGTATGGCTGCTGCAGCAGCCTTCATCATGACACTGTGGCCATCATGTCCCTGCTGCGACCTGCCAACCATCATCTTCCATAAGGCTGCTGCCTGCCTGTCAGCATGTATCATATGGCTGATGTTCCTCTCTAACCCTCTACTGCCACCACCATTAACACAAAGTATCTGCTGCCACTATAACTACTACTACTATTGATACTAGTACCAATAGACAGCCTTGTATGTTCCATGCTTTCTGCTCCCGCTGCCATTACGATTGCGACTGCATGTCTCTATATCCATACCGTACTCTTTCCACATCCACATTGCACTGCTGCTGCTCCCAATTGAAAGGGATCACTTCTTTAGGCTTCTTCACAACAAGCCACTTTTTCATCAGACAATCAACACTTGTGCATGTTGAGTGGGCAGGCGTTCGTACCCTGTAAAGGCCCACAAGCCACTTTTCTATATATATATTTTTTTATTCCATAAAACCGTATGTGTTTAAACATTATCTGCCCCTGATATGGGCCAATGTTTGGAAGCTTTGGAATATAAAAAAGCATAACAGTAGTGCCAGAGTTTACCCATAGCTATGTGTCACTCAGACATCATTTACTATTGCTGTTATTGCATTCCAAAGCTTGGGGAAGGGAGAAGGGGGAGAGAAAATTGATTAAATTAATACATTCATAAAAAAATTTAAAAAAAAAGAGATAACAAGTTTTCCTAAAAATTATAAATTATATTAAATTAAAGTCCTATGAGGCTAGAGGGGGTTACATACCAATTTTCAGGGCAATTGGAGCAACTTCAGTTCGGCCTGAATCGATTCCGGTCCTAACCAAACTTGGTGAATTGGACCTAAAATGAATCCTAAGGGGTTCACTCATCTCTAATTTTAATTTTAAAAAACTAAAAAATGAAAATTTGAGGAAAAATATTTTTTGCTTTTCAGTGCCATATTCTGACCCCAATAACTTTTTTTATAGTTATGTCTATGGAGCTGTGTGAGTTCTCATTTTTTGTGGGCCAAGCTGTAGTTTTTTTACTTATATTATTTTGGAGTGTGTATGACCTTTTGTTCACTTTTTATTAAAATTAAAAATTTTTGGAGGTTAAATGATGAAAAAAGGCGAATCGACCATTTTTTTCCCGTTACACTATTCGTATGTGATAAATAAATGTATATTCTAATGGTATAGGTGTTTTTGGATGTGGTGATGCCTGTGATAAAAAAATTTATTATTGTTTATTTTTATTATAGGGAAAGGGGATGATTTGAATTTTTATATTATTTTAATTTTATTTATATTTTTAAAAACTTTTATTTTTTATTTTTTTCTACTTTCTTTAGGCCTTTGAGGGCTTAACATCATGCAATGGTTAGATTTCCACTTCTATTTATCAATGAAAATAAGCTTATTAATAGAGATGAGCGAACATGCTCGTAACGAGCACTGTATCGCTCGGCTCCCCTGCGCTCTCATGGGCGCAGGCATCCGCTTCCGTCCTCCTCACCCAACGGAAGCGGATGGCTGTGCCCATGCGAGCGCAGGGGAGCCGAGCGCTACAGTGCTCGTTACGAGCACGTTCGCTCATCTCTACTTATTAACAATAAGAAGATTAAGTATATTTCAATGTAGTGCTGCCACCTGCAGGCCTACTTTGGAATATACCTTTAAAAGTTATTGGACCCTCAGCAGGCTCCGGCCTTTTACAGAGAGCAAACGACTCTCCCAATTGCAGCATAAGAGCACCATTTCCAAGCACAGCACTTCCGGGTTTTGCGCTCTCAGATGCCCTGGTCACATTTGATCATTGTCTGAGGGGTTAAATGCCTGAGATCGGCATTATCGCCAATCACAGACATTAGCCCTAGGTGTCTGCTGTATAAAACAAGTGGGCAACATATTTAAAGACCTGACATCTCCTATTCTTTTAGGGCAGAGATCAGAAAAGGGTTTAAGTGTGTAACAAAATATTGAAAGTGTGAATGCAACGCGTTTGGCTTTTTTGGCTTCAGAGAGTTTTTAGTTTGGGATCAGAGACTTTTTTAAACAAGCTGCATACTCTGGCATTTTTCATATAAGCTTATCTAAAGACTTTAAAACAAAAAAAAAGAAAATTCATACAAAATTTCAGTAAATCTAAAAGCCCCCTCAGTTGTCAAAAAATGCATTAAAATAAAAGCTGAAATTGTGACTTCCATTACAGAGCCTGAATGAAATTTAATAAAATTTATTCATCACTGTTGCACATCTGGCTTCTTCGATGCAGATACAAAATCAAGACTTTATAATGCACATCCAACCACAAGTCTATATAGTCACTGCTCATTTCTACAACTTTGTATAACTTTACTCTTAAGTCCAAGGCATGAAGCATAGGACTGTCAGTTCAGGGTTATGAAACTGTGTATGATATTACATTTAGAGTGCAATAAATATTTCGACCATTTTAAATGGAGTGCATCTATGTACTCCCGGGACCTCGACCAGGAAGCAGGTTCAATTATTTGTCCGTACAAGCAGCGCTTGATCTCTACCCACACATAGCGTCTTGTTACACTACATTTACAAGACAGCAAAGCAAAACATCTTCACAGCTTTACAAACAGTATTGAGTTATAGCAGAGTCTGGACACAGAGCTAGTAGCAGATTTCTTTTGCTTTCATGTTGACATCTGCTCTGCACACTGGATGAATGTGTTTAACATCAGAAGCAGTAGAAAAGTCTAAACACATGGAGAGCAGGAGGCGAGGATCTACAGAATCTGTTAGGTTCGTTCAACTCCAGTGGGAATGATGAGGTTACTAAAAAGTAACAGCAGGTGACACAAGGTTGCATGAAGTCTAGGGATGCACTGTGGTCACAAGCTGTTGATTGAAATGTTTGAAAACTGAAAAGTAATGATTTCGAATAGAGATTTGAAATATATTGTATACAGATGTAGCGGTGGAGTTTATCGGTGTCGTAAAAGGGGTTATCTGGTTTCTAAAAAATAATAAAAATAGTAGCCGCAAATTTCATAAAGTAAAAAACCAAAAACGAAAAAGCACTCAAATATTTAATCCCTTGACCATACAACACAGATACTCCAGCGGCCCATCACAGGCTGCCAACACATGACTAATGTAGCCTGCCAATAGATTCAGCAGTCACATGCTGTACCACTGATATCACCACTCAGCACATAGTCATGATGAAAGTAAATACGAAACATGGCCACTGAGGTATGAGACTGCTGTAATGGTCACTTGTCAATGGGACACATCATGTTTGACAACAAAGACTGGGATCTTCAGAACACTTGTGCTGAATTAATGGGGGACTGAGGTGAGTATTTTTTATGACATTTGTTTCTAGTTTTATACTTTCTCAGAATCCAGATACCTCCTTTAACTTGAGACATCATACAGTAACTGTGGCTTTCCACAGAGCTGAGCTTCTATCACTGGGGAAGATTCTTAATCTTAAAGTGATGCAGCAGTGAAAGAGAAGCATGGTGGCTGGTGCCAACTGCATAAGACCTATCAAGTAATTTTGTGAGGTTTTGTTCAAAGAGGCCAATCTGTTTAAACAATGAATTTACGTTTTTAAACCTGTTTTTGATTAAACCAAAAAGATAGCCTTGTGAGTCTCCAACTATGCTCTGGAGGATTTCCTGTAGGTTCATACTGCCCTGACAAATTTGTTTCAAATTACACCATGATTCAACTGAATGTGGTCCAAAACCCCAATCATACGTTGTAGAAGAAGTCCACGTGGATTTTTGGACTTGTTCTGGATTTTTAAACCTGCAGAAAGCTCTATTCTGCTGTGCAGAGTGACAAATTGCTCACTTTCCTTCTAACCATTACCAAGGGTTAAATTTGATTCAAAATCTGAATCATAAATGCTGGATCAAAAGATCCCATAAAACAGGGATGGACTGATCATAAACCCTACAGAGGATATTCCTGGTGAGCCGATGGCCAGGGGACTGCCCGAGCCCTCCTCATGGCCCCTTGCCAGGTATATAAAGATCTGATGCTCTAAGCATTAATTAATGCTAGGAGCATCAGGTACTTATGCACATGGCCAGCAACCACAGGTGCCCTCCTGAACTCAACTGCATCAGCATCCAAAGTAGTGAAGTATTTTATGCCTCACTGTGGTATCTGCTTTTGTTAGGGTGGTATTTTGTGCTGTAGTATAGTATTGCTGGTGCCACCGACTTCTGTTGTCTCTGACTACTTGTGCTGGCTCTGCCTACTTGTGTTGCACCACCTTCTGTAAATTTGGACTCACCTACAACATAGGGCCACATTTATTTATTTTTTTTCAGGGTTATTTTAAGTGACCTTTCTGACCAGATTTTTATCAGGGTTTCAGTATTCGTGATGTCAAAAACAGCACAGCAAAAAAAGAAACCTTGATGGAAAGACAATTACACAAGTGTGAACAGAGATTAACCAGATTAAAAAGTAATGTGATAAGAGCCTTTGCTGTCTTAGCAATGTTTAAGTGTCTTCCTGGAGGTTCAAACATTTGCTGATGCATTCTGTACACCTGTATTGAACATCCAGTGGTCCTGAAGGTTAGACATCCAGCCATCTGTCAGGTTCTAACAAGGATGGAGACATGTTATCATATATGCACCTTCTTTCTAGACTTTAAAAACACTTCAAGCAAATGTCAACTGTACTTGGAACAAAAACAATATGGTAAAGTCAGGCAGAGGAAACAAAGTAATATTATATGTTGCTCTTCACTTGTTTAAATGAGTTGTCTTATAAAGACTGGAAAGCCCTTGTTTGTGAATGCTTCTGTGAGCTAGAGTGCAGAGCCTGCAAAGAAGAATGACTGGTCCTCTGTTGGACCTGGCCAATTCATGTATTTTATGGTCAACCACTTATTTATATAAATATGTTATGATCTGCTCAGATTTGTGCTAATCATTTACATCGTTATGCTCCCTCATGATGCAAACCAATGGTGCCTGATGGACCCTTTTGATTACGCCCAACCTACACTGTGACTATGGATTGAATCGATTGAATTAAGCTATTGATTGACAGCTGCAGTCCACAAGATTGCATGCAACCTAATGCAACCTAATTAGACAGCAGCTCTGGTTTGATCATTAATCCCAGGATTAATTTAAAAAAGCTAGAACCAGTCCTATATGGATATGGATCCAGAACTCCCCATTTTCATTGCTTCAATTGTGCTCCCTGTAACGGTCACAAGGTAGACTCTGTTGAGTGGGTTACTACTAATCTGTTGACCACAGCAACACAGCACCTGCTGGTGTCAAGACACTAATGATGTCAGGCTAAGGTCCCATGGCACTGGGCTCCACCAGCCCACAGGCAAAACATGACAACAACTACTCCTTCTCAGTCTGGACTCTGAGAGCACATGGAGAGGTGAGCTTTTGAGATCTGTTCACATTTTGTGGTGCTCAGGGGCATAGCTAGAGCCTCATGGGCCCTGGTGTAAGAGTTCAGCTTAGGCCCCTCTATCCCTCAGTGCATTGTGCCCAGGGGCAGGGAAGCACATAGCCTTCATGCTATGAAACGGCACCCCCCATACCACATTCTTGATGTAACTCCTTCCTTCCAGTTAGAGATGTAACTTGACCAGCATGAACTTACTATAATACCAGTGTCTTTTTATGCTACACAAAGGTCTTTGGGCCCACCTAACCACATCCACTTTCCCACCCATATTTCAAAAGTGGAGGAAAAGTGAAAAAAGTGACAAAAAATTTGCACAAGTGAGCCCAAAAATTAGCAAAATCCCCATTTTGCGACTTTTTAAAACCAGAATTCTGTGAAGTGAAGGCATAATAAATCAGGGCCCATATCTTTTTTCTCCACACTCTAGCATTAAGATACATTTTGTTGAATAACTAAAATGTTTTCAATTTTGTTTTTCAATTTTTTTCAATTTTTAAATACATTCATCCAGTTACAAAAGTATTCAGATCCATGTGCTGGTTTGAAAGGTTTAGAATATTTTTCAGGGGACAATCAGTAGTGCTAAGAAAACATTGCTGCATAGCCCTAGTCTTAATTCCACATTGACATTGTAAGGTCTCATTCACGCGGCCGTTGCCCAGCAGTGGCCGTATTGTGGCTCGCATACAGCAGGTCCGCAATACACGGGCACAGGCCGTGTGCACCACGCATCATGGATTGCGGACCCATTAACTTCAACGGGTCCACAATCCCGGAGATGCGGAACGGAGGCCCCCACGGAAGCACTACGGAGTGCATGCACTACTTTTTTGCAGTGCAGACCGCTGGATTCGGATCCTGGACCCCATTCTAGTGAATTGGTCGGTGATCTGCATGCAGCGGCCCCATGGTCGGTGCCCGTGCAAATTGCGGTCCGCAGCATGGGCACGGTCATGTGCATGAGCCCTTAGTCAAGTTTTTCATACTAATGTCATTCAATGTTCATATGTTCATATAATGTATGTAAGGTTAGATATGGACACTCTTCTCTTATAGAAAGTTTACAACTAGTCATCTTCTAGCATTTGCAGCCATGACAATATCCAACAACTGTCAAACTACCAGAATTATATTGGAGGTAATGAGCTCCCAATGATCTAATTTCTTCTAGGCAGACATTTGAAGGTCCAGCTTTCCAGTTTTTTAGCTTACATGTGTGTTTATACGTATTTCACATATGCTAACATTACAGCGCAGCAGCTACTCAGAGGCCCTGCTGCTGCTGCAGAGCTGAGGAAGTTCTTTCTGTTGCAGTGACACATTTCTATCGCATTCCAGTTGTATAAACAGGAGATCTGAGCATCCCGGCAACGTGCCGTCTATCTTGTCCTAAAGTGAAAACACATTTTGCTTTTTCATTGCCTGTAAAATACAGAAGCAAATTGTTTCACTGTTTTACTGGGAGAATGTTGCAATAATCTCATAGTTTTTTTTACAGTCTGAGGGGGAATGTTTCATGAGGGGAATATATGAAGTCAGATTTGCTTGAGCCTGCATTGCTGTAGTTTGCACTGATTTTTTCAAATGCCGCACATTGTTTGATAAATTTGGTTCATCTTTACACCTAACACATTTGTCGAGAAAAGCTACTCCGGTTTTTCGTTTCCACTCACTACTGGAGTGAGTTTGTGATTTTTTTTGCAACTTTTTAAGAATGTTTAAGTGATAAATATGGAATAGAACATATTAACATAGCTAACCCGATCCACTTTTCCACTCACATTTGTAAACTGGAGTATGGTGTAAAAAAGCAAAAAGTTACAATTTTTTGAGCAAGTGACAAAAAAATTGCAAAACCAATTTTTGAGAGTTTTTGAAGTCAAAATTCCCACAAGTTATTTGTTAAAGTAAGTAAGTAGGCTGCTAGTATAGGCAAAATAACATAGTGAATGACTGTAGAAGACTATACAAGACCAGTGATTCTTACATATTAAAGTGGCTGGATAGAAATCCTTTTCTGCTTGTCACTGTTTCCGTTATTCAAACATACAGGTAAAAAACTAAGGTGTTAAATTGTTGATATTGATACAAATTATTGTTAACCTTTACATGCACAACATGATGTATACTTATGTCGTGGTGCAGTAGAAGGGCTTATGCACACATTCATAAGTGTTTTGCGGTCCACAAATCGCGGATCTGCAAAACACTGATACTGGCCGAGTGCATGCTCCGCAAAATGGACAGAATAGGAATTGTTCTATTTTTTTGCAGTGCCGCAGAACAGACTTACAGGTGTGCTGTCTGCATATTTTGCGGCCCCTTTGAGATTTGCAGATCGGATGCGGACCAAAATTACAATCACGTGCATGAACCCTAAAGAGTATGGAGCAGGCTCATGGGCCAAGCGTGCTCCTTGTGTGGCAGATGCTAGGTGTGAAATACAGCAGGCATCTGACCTCAATGACTAGAATCATCAATGACACTGATCCCAGTCACTTAACCCCTCTGATGCTGCAGTCAATAGTGATTGTGGCATTTGTGGGGTTAGACAGAGAGAGGGAGCTGCCTTATGATTGGAGCCCTGCAGTGAAATTGTGGGTCTCTGATCGGTTACCATGACAGCCTGGGGCCTTGGAAAAGATCCCAGGGATGTCATTTCTAACTGCCTAAAAATATTCTCAGGCAGCATCTCAGAATTCCATTGACCACAGTAATATCCTATTGTGGTCTATGGGACAAACAATCAGAAGTTTGCATGTTCAAGTCGGAAAAAAATATAAAAATCACAAAAAAAATTCAAACCACCCCCTTTCCCAGTTTCAGGGGAGCACCCAGGAATTTTTTCTAGGGGGGGTCCGAAAAGGAAAAGGGGGGTGTGGCATCTTGTGGGCAGGGCTATTTTAGTGACACGCCCATATATTAAACATACTAACGGAAGAGAAAATAGGCCCCGCCCGTTATTATAAGCCCCTCCCATATCTAATAGGCCACTCCCAACATACACTACAGCTGAAATATGGTTGAGGCCCAGTTCTATAAATCATATGGAGAGGGGAGGACGTGTCCTGGCTGCACTGCCTGCTTCACATTATACAATATGCAACAGCAGGCTACACACAGCCAGGAAGATCCTCCACTCTCCTCCCTCCCCAGATCCTGCTCCAGGCCTGAGCGTCCCCCCCGACCATCTGCCACCTGCCTGTGCCCTTCTGACCCCCTTTGGTCATCCTCACCCAGCTCTGAATCCTCCTTCTGTAAATGGCAGAGGGAGGAGCCGGAGCATCTCCTCTCCTACACAGCGCCCCATACCTCGTACATCCAGTGATGTCACCTTTGTTGTAGACGTTCTCTTTCCTCATCTTCTCCATTCGGACCAGACCGCCATGAAGATTTTTCAGCCATCTCTCGTCTCTGCAGAAATACAAACAGACATTAGTTTCCCACATTTCTATCATCTTTACATCTTCTGAACACCTCATCCTGCCACCCCCAATACTGTGCCCGCTGTGCTCCCCAATACTATACTGCAGAAACTGTTCCCTGAAAATACTACTACCACACAGATAGTGCCCCCTACAACAGTTATTGGCACACAGTGCTCTAAAAAATAACTGCACCTACACTAATGATATTATGCCAGGGTGCCCCCCAAAAGTAACAGTGCTCCCCAAAATCCCACCAATAGAAATAATTATCTGCTAGACCACACTTAGTAGTAATGATGTCCCCATACTAGACATCATGTTCCCCATAGCCCCCAGTAGTAGTAAAGCTCACAATAATACCACAGCTTAGTGCCCGCAGTTGAGCTAATGTCCCCATAATGTATACCAGTATAAAATACCCCTATATAGTGCCCCAGTAAATGCCCTCATAGTGCTCCTCTCCCCCATAGTGTTCCCCATAATATGCCCCTTCTTACTGCCCTTCACATCCCTTATAGTGCCCCTCTCCCCCATAACGTGCCAGTAAAAATTGCCCACTTAGTGCCAGATGCCATAGTGCCCCCTATAATTTACCAGTAAATAATGCCCCTTTAGAGCCACCAGATGCCCCCATAGTGCCTGCAAATGATGCCCCTATAGTGCTGCTCTGCCCAAAAGTACCTCCCATAATGTGACAGAAAAAAATTACCCCTTAGTGCCAGATGCCATAGTGCCCCCCCATAATGTGGCAGTAAAAAAGTGACTCTTTAGAGCCACCAGATGCCCCCAAATGAGGCCCCTATAGTGCCACCACATGCCCCATAGTGCCAATCTCCTCTATCGTGCCCCCTATAATGTGCCAGTAAACAAAATGCCCCTTTAGAGCCACCAGATGCCCCCATAGTGCCCCCAAATTATGCCAATATAGTGCCAAATGCCAGTAAAGAAATGGCACAGTACAGGGCAGGGGGCACGGTACAGGACAGGGGGCACGGTAGAGGACAGGGAGGCACGGTACAGGCCAGGGGGGAACGGTACAGGCCAGGGGGGCACGGTACAGGCCAGGGGGGCACGGTACAGGCCAGGGGGGCACGGTGCAGGCCAGGGGGGCACGGTGCAGGGCAGGAGGGCACGGTACAGGGCAGGAGGGCACGGTACAGGGCAGGAGGGCACGGTACAGGGAAGGAGGCACGTTACAGGGAAGGAGGCACGTTACAGGGAAGGAGGCACGTTACAGGGCAGGGGGCAAGGTACAGGGCAGAAATCATGGTACAGGGCAGGGGGCAAGGTACAGGGCAGGAGGCACGTTACAGGGCAGGGGGCAAGGTACAGGGCAGAAAGCATGGTACAGGGAAGGAGGCACGTTACAGGGCAGGGGGCAAGGTACAGGGCAGAAAGCATGGTACAGGGCAGGGGGCAAGGTACAGGGCAGGAAGCACGGTACAGGGCAGGAGGCACGTTACAGCGAAGGAGGCACATTACAGGGCAGGGGGCACGGTACAGGGCAGGGGGCACGGTACAGGGCAGGGGGCACGGTACAGGGCAGGGGGCACGTTACAGGGAAGGAGGCATGTTACAGGGAAGGAGGCACAGTACAGGGCAGGGGGCACGGTACAGGACAGGGAGGCAAAGTACAGGGCAGAAAGCATGGTACAGGGCAGGAGGCACAGTACAGGGCAGGGGGCACGGTAGAGGACAGGGAGGCACGGTACAGGCCAGGGGGGCACGGTACAGGCCAGGGGGGCACGGTACAGGCCAGGGGGCACGGTACAGGCCAGGGGGCACGGTACAGGCCAGGGGGGCACGGTACAGGCCAGGGGGGGCACGGTACAGGCCAGGGGGGGCACGGTACAGGCCAGGGGGGCACGGTACAGGCCAGGGGGGCACGGTACAGGCCAGGGGGGCACGGTACAGGCCAGGGGGCACGGTACAGGCCAGGGGGCACGGTACAGGCCAGGGGGGCACGGTACAGGCCAGGGGGGCACGGTACAGGCCAGGGGGGGCACGGTACAGGCCAGGGGGGGCACGGTACAGGCCAGGGGGGCACGGTACAGGCCAGGGGGCACGGTACAGGCCAGGGGGGCAAGGTACAGGCGGCAAGGTCAGCAGGGAGCACGGTACAGGGCAGGGGGCACGGTACAGGCCAGGGGGCACGGTACAGGCCAGGGGGGCACGGTACAGGCCAGGGGAGCACGTTACAGGGCAGGGGGCACGGTACAGGGCAGGGGCACGGTACAGGCCAGGGGGGCACGGTACAGGCCAGGGGGGCACGGTACAGGCCAGGGGGGCACGGTACAGGCCAGGGGGCACGGTACAGGGCAGGGGGGGCACAATACAGGGCAGGGGGGGCACAATACAGGCAGGGAGGGCACAATACAGGCAGGGGGGCACAATACAGGGCAGGGGGGCACAATACAGGGCAGGGGGGGCACAATACAGGGCAGGGAGGGCACAATACAGGGCAGGGGGGGCACAATACAGGGCGGGGGGGGCACAATACAGGGCAGGGGGGCACAATACAGGGCAGGGAGGGCACAATACAAGGCAGGGGGGGGCACAGACTGAGTGAGACTTACCATTTTTTCTTGCTCCAGCAGGAGGTCGGTCGGTCGGCTGGATGGCTGTGCTGGGCCGGCCGGGGGAACTCGGGGAAGGACTGGCAGAGTCACATGGGCTCTGCAGCCGGGCTCTCTGCTTGAAATCATTGGTGGAGAAGCAGCTTCCGCCCTCTGCTTCTCCACCAATGAGATTGTAGCAGCGCAGAGGAGAGGTAGGAGAAAAACCTCTCTCCCCTCTCCTTCATAGCGCTGCCGCCTGCCGCCGCCCGCAGTAAGGATCAGGGCCGCGCCGCCTGTGGCGATTGCGGTGCGGCCCTGAAGCATTAAAAAAAAAAAAATTCTTTATCGTTCTAGGGGGGGTCCAGACCCGCTGGACCCCCCCTGTGGGTGCGCCCCTGCCCAGTTTTACATATTAAAAAAAAACAATAAAAATCACATCACACAGGTATCACAGTAAATGCTTTAATTTTTTTGCTCCCCTTGTCCCCACAAAAAATCTAATAAAAAGTGGTCAAAAAGTCATATGTATCAGTTGCTAATAAAATAAGCGCACAGAAAGCCCTGTAGATAGAAAAAAAATAATATTTCACCACAAAAATAATTTTCTCCTCCTCTATTCTATGGCATATTACATGTCCTATGGCTATGTGAACAGAAAACTATAACTACAACTACAATATAGGCAAATTTCTGTGCTCGTATTGTGGTCAAAATGATGGTTCTGCTCACCTGAGTTAGCAAAATCATAGTTACTTATTATGTTCTTAAAGAAGCACTCCGACAAAATTTTTTATTCTCTGGCCTGTTAGAAAGGTGCATGATGTAAACTGCAGTGAAAGTAATTTTCTTAATAGTGACTGTATTTGTGAGTTATCCCCTCCCTTTTGATCCGTAGCATCTTATGTGTGGACAGTAAGTTTTTCTATGTATTCCTATGGAAGCCTCAATGTCAGTCTCATGGGAATGAGGGCACTGTAGGGGTGAATTATAAATACTGGGGGCATTATAAGTACTGAGGGCACTGCATGGGTGAATTATAACTACTGAGCTACTACAGGGACATTACAACTACCGCGGCTATTACAGGGGACAAAATAAATGTTTTAGGACAATAAGGGACAATATAACTAGAGGGGCTACTGCAGAGCACATTATAATTCCAGGAGGCATTGCAAGGTGCATTATATATACTTTGGGGCATTAAAGGGGCATAATAACAACAAGAAGTACTGCAGTTGGGCATTATAACAACAGAGGGCACTGCAGGAGGCATCACTAATACCAGGTGCACTGCAGGAGGCCTTATAAAGACTGGGGAAATAAAGGGGGCATTATAACTACCGGGGCACTACGGGGGGCATTAAACCTTTAAGTGGCTGCATGATTTTACCAGGAAAACAGCTTGTTCCACATGTAAAACTATATGTGATTGCACAGTTTTGCAACTGGAACTGCTTTTTCCCAAAAAATCATGTGGCCACTTGACAATTAAAAACCATGGTGGCAAGTGACCAAGTCAGTGCTGTCCCATGTGGTCCTACCCTTTCACTGCACTTTTTATTCCATTTTTTATTCAACAAATAAATGAATGATATAACCACTTAATCAATCTATGACCTTGGGTTTGAAATCGAACAAGACAACATCTACAAAGAGTTTGTATGTTCTCTCTTTGTGCCATACTCCAAAAAGTCTAAAAGCATACTGGTAGGTTATCTGGTACGTTACCCTATGAAAATGTATAAGATAGGGAAATTTCATTGTGTGTTTCATTGTGGACAGTGACTAATGTCAGTAATGACAAACACTATGGTGAAGCAGAATATGTTAACTCTATAAAAGCACTTATAGAAATGTCTACCATTATGAGATCACAAAATACCTACCATTATCACTAGAGATGAGCGAGCACTAAAATGCTCGGGTGCTCGTTATTCGAATTGAATTTTTCCCGATGCTTGGATGCTCATTTCGAATAACGAACCCCATTGAAGTCAATGGGAGACTCAAGCATTTTTTGCAGGGGACCGGGGCTCTGCCTACGGAAGGCTGGGTGAAAACCTGGAAACCTCAGAAAATGATGGAAACACCACGGAAATGGACAGGAAACAGCAGGGGCAGCATGCATGGATGCCTCTGAGGCTGCTTAATCCCACCATTACCCCAAATTCTCGGGCAACAGCCTGGTGGTGACCCTCAAGGCAATTGTGCTCACCCAAACCAAGAAAGGCGAGGCACATGCCCATCACGTGTTAGGAAAGCACCCAACTAGGTGCAACGAAGGTCCATCACCGCCTGCAGGTGACACCACTGCTTATGCTGGCACTGCTGTGCTATGCCCCGCCCCACGACGCAGGCATAAGCCTGACACAGCATGGTGACAGCGTAGTGACACCAACAGTGACCAAGTTAGATTGAGGTAGCAGGTGAACCAGCCGAAAATGTAGCCTGACACAGCATGGCGGTGAACCCATAGTGACCAAGTTAGACTCAGGTGGCAGGTGAAGCAACCAAAAATTTAGCCTGACACAGCATGGCAGTGACACCACCAATGACTTGGTCAGACTGAGATTGCAGTCAAATGTCTGTAGGTGAGCCTCCCAAAAATTTGTTTTGGAGTGTCTATAGTTGACCCTCCTGTAAAATATTTTTTTTGTTTTTCCTGTTGTTAGTTTATGTACAAGCCATGGCTGGCATCAGGGGAGTTGCTAGAACTGACTGGGCCCCACAGCAAAATTTTGTATGGTGCCCCCCCTTCATGACTATCCTGGCATCCTATATGTGCATATGTAAGGGAGAGTTCACAGGGCTGGGGGCACACACAGTGCAGCATGGGGGGCACAGTACAAGGCAGGGGCACAGGACAGCATAGTGGGCACAGTGCATTATAGGGCGTACAGTACAAGGCAGGAGGCACACACTGTGTAGCATGGGGGACACAGTACAGGGCAGGGGGAAAAATACAGCACAGGGGGTACAGTACAGGTCAGGGGGCACACAGTGCAGAATGGGGGGCACAGTACAGGGCAGGGGGCAAAATACAGCATAGGGGATACAGTAAAGTGCAGGGGCACACAGTACAGGCTGCGGGGGGGAAGTACAGTACAGCATATGGGGCACATGGCAGCATACGGGGTACAGTACAGGGCAAGGAGTACAGGATAGGAGGTACACACTGTGCAGCATGGGGGGCACAGTACAAAGCAGGGGGCAAGATACAGCATAGGGGGTACAGTACAGTGCAGGGGCACACAGTACAGGCTTCGGGGGGAAGTACAGTACAGCACATGGGGCACATGGCAGCATACGGGGTACAGTACAGGGCAAGGAGTACAGGATAGGAGGCACACACTGTGCAGCATGGGGGCACAGTACAAAGCAGGGGGCAAGATACAGCATAGGGGGTACAGTACAGTATAGTGCAGGGGCACACAGTACAGGCTGGGGGGGACACGCAAAGTACAGCATATGGGGCACATGGCAGCATACGGGGCACAGTACAGGGCAAGGAGTACAGTACAGGATAGGAGGCACACACTGTGCAGCATGGGGGGCACAGTACAAAGCAGGGGGAAAGATACAGCATAGGGGGTACAGTACAGTGCAGGGGCACACAGTACAGGCCGGGGGGGATGCACAGTACAGCATATGGGGCACATGGCAGCATAAGGGGCACAGTACAGAGCAAGGAGTACAGTACAGGATAGGAGGCACACACTGTGTGGCATGGGGGCACAGTACAGGGCAGGGGGAAAAATACAGCATGGGGTACAGGGCAGCATAGAGGGCACAATACAGCACAGGGAGTACAGGGCAGGGGGCACACATAGTGCAGCATAGGGGACACAGTACAAGGCAGGAGGCACACACAGTGCAGTGCAGGGGGCACACACAGTACTGCATAGGGGGCACAGTGCATGGCAGGGGGCACACACAGTGCAGCATAGGGGGCACAGTGCATTATACAGGGTACAGTACAGGGCAGAAGGCACACACTGTGTAGCGTGGAGGGCATAGTACAGGGCAGGGGGCAAAATACAGCATAGGGGGCAGGTGGGACACATAATACAGCATAGAGGGCACAATGCAGCATAGGGTACAGGGCAGGGGGCACACATAGTGCAGCATAGGGGGTACAGTACAGGGCAGGGGGCACAAACTTACCGCTGTTGGTCAGGCTGGCAGTGAGTCTGAAGGTCTGATGTATTGGCTGGCTGGCAGGCTGCAGCAATGCTCAGATGGCTGAGACAGCGCTGCCCTGGGTTGCTCCTGCTTCCTGGATGTCTGTTACAGCCAGAGCAGGAGGTCAGCTGGCACTACAAGGGAGGTGGAGGGGCAGGTAAGAGAGGCAGCCTGACGGGCAGGCAGGAGTGCAGAGGGTCACATGCAGGGTCCACATGGTGCTTCTGGAAGTCTGGGAGCGGGCCCTGTTTGTGACTGAAGTATTACTTGAAAAGATTGGTGGAGCAGCAGCTTCCTCTCACTGCTCCTCCACCAATCAGATTACACAGTGCAGCAGCGCAAAGGAGAGGTAGGAGAATCCCTCTCTCCCCATCCTCTTGTTGCAATGTGCAGCGTTACGATCCCACCCCACCCCTGCACCCCTGGAAAGAGAGAGAAATAGAAATATTACCCTGCTGATTTGCCACATCCCTTCTACAGCTCCCGGGCCCCTGCTGAGCTCTGGCCCCGAAGCAGTCACTTCCCCTGCTTCCTCTATAGCTACGCCACTGGCTGGCATAGTGGGAATATATAGGTTAGCTTCACAGACGGTCCACTGCACCGTTACATTTTCTTCATCATTGCCAATTACTTTTTTACCAACTGTTGATTGGCAATGATAAAGGGGAAGGTGAATCCACTGCCGAAGAAAAGTGTCATCCTCCTACAAGTCTCCACTTGTTCTCAATTGAAAAGGGGATGTTCTTGCCGTGGCCTTCCTCATAGTTGCCGCTTCTGCGAACGACAGAGGTGGTGTACCTACGGACATCCTGATCGAACATGATTGAAGACGGGGAGACACTCCCTCATGTAAAATTGTTTTTTGAGTGTCTGTATTTGACGCTACAAAAAAATTTATTGGAGAGAGGGCCTGTAGGTGGCCCTTCGTAAACATTGTTTGTATAGAGCGCCAGTTGGCCCTGCTGGTGTAGGGCTGGGACGGCACATCGGGAAAAATAGTGGTGGCCGGGGACCAAGTACCGAGGGACAGCCACCGCCATCAGGTTGCGGAAAGACTCAGTCTCTACCAGTCTATAGGGGGGCATCTCCAGGCTCAACAATTTGGAGATGTGGACGTTTAGGGCTTGGGCATTTGGGTGGCTGGAATTGTATTTGCGCTTGCGCTCAAATGTCTGCTGCAAAGACAGCTGAACGCTGCGCTGGGAAACATTGGTGGAGGTTGTGGAGGATCTTGCAGGTGAATGGGTGGTTGTAGGGCGGGAGGCGCTCGTGCCGGGGTTCTGGGCGGGTGGTAGACTCGCCGAGCCAGCATATGACACAGGGGAAGGGGCAGTGTTGTGACCCGCAGGAGGTGAACGGCCTTAATTCCACTGAGTCGGGTGTTTAGCACTCATATGCCTGCGCATGCTGGTAGTGGTTAAGCTGGTAGTGGTGGCTCCCCTGCTGATCTTGGTGTGACACAGGTTGCACACCACAGTCTGTCGGTTATCTTCACTTTCTTTAAAAAACCTCCAGACTTGTGAACATCTAGGCCTTGGCAATGGAACTTGACTCCGTGAAACATTTGCTGATCTACCTGCTCTGGCCCTGCTTCTCCCTCTGGCCACCCCACTGCCTCTTCCAACCTGTTCTGGTGCTGCACTTGCCTCCACTTCAGAAGCACTGTCTTGAGTTGGATTACCAACCCAGCTCGGGTCAGTCACCTCATCATCCACCAGCTCTTCCTCCGATTCCTCACTCTGCTCCCTCCTCCGACTTACTGCCCTGACAACAACGTCACTGTCTGACAACCATGTCTCATCCTCATCATCATCATCATCCGACACCTCTTCATGCACTACTTGCACTAATTCCACACTCTCATCACCCACAGACTGCGAAAGTTCTAAATTTTGGGCATCGGGACAGAGCAACTGCTCAGGTTGCTGTTGAGCAGTGGTTTATGTCTCTGGGTAGGGTCCTGAAAAGAGTTCCCGTGAGTATGCCGGATCTTAATCCATACTTTCCATGGGGGGGGGGCAGGCTGGGGGGAAGGTCTACTCCCTTGGTTAGCGTGGGTGGACTGCGTGGAAGACTGGGTGGTGGATAAATTACTGGACGCATTGTCCGCTATCCATCATCATCCGTCATCACCTGTTCGCACTGTTGTGGCTTCAATAGTGGTGTACCACGTGACCCAGTAAGTTGCGAGATGAAGCTAGGGAGCGAAACTCTGCAGCGTTCCACTGCTCCCTCATCAGCATGTACAGTGTCACCCTGCCCAGGACCACGGCCTCTGCCACCTACACTACTTGAACGCCCACGCCCTCGTCCTCGACCCTTAGACCTTGGGATAAACATATTTTATATTCACCAAACTGTCGAGTTAATATCTGAGGCCAAAACCATATTCAGTAGACAGTAGAATTACTATCTGAGGCAAAAAAAATGTAGTCTTTAAACTCCAGCTATTGCACCGCAAACCACTCAATTTTGCAATGGTCTGTAGTTTATATAACTGAGAATAAAAACGTATTCTCTAGACTGCGGCTAGTGTATCGCACACCTCACAATTGTTCATTGGACTGTAGTTCATATATTTGAGTGAAAAAAAATATTTTCTAGACTGCGGCTAGTGTATCACACACCTCACAATTGTTGACTGGACTGTAGTTTATATAATTAAGTGAAAAAAAATTATTCTCTAGACTGCCCCTAGTGTATCACACACCTCACAATTGTTGACTGGACTGTAGTTTATATAAATGAGTAAAAAAAATTATTCTCTAGGCTGCGGCAAGTGTATCGCACACCTCACAATTGTTCACTGGACTGTAGTTTATATAATTGAGTGAAAAAAAATTATTCTCTAGACTGAGGCTAGTGTATCGCACACCTCACAATTGTTTACTGAACTGTAGTTTATATAATTGAGTGAAAAAAAAATATTCTCTAGACTGTGGCAAGTGTATAGCACACCTCACAATTGTTCACTGGACTGTAGTTCATATAATTGAGTGAAAAAAATTATTCTCTAGACTGCGGCTAGTGTAACGAACACACCTCACAATTGTTCACTGGACAGTAGTTTATATAATTGAGTGAAAAAAATTATTCTCTAGACTGCGGCAAGTGTATCGCACACCTCACAATTATTCACTGGACTATAGATTATATAATTGAGTGAAAAAAAATATTCTCTAGACTGCGGCTAGTGTATCACACACCTCACAATTGTTGACTGGACTGTAGTTTATATAAATGAGTAAAAAAATTATTCTCTAGGCTGCGGCAAGTGTATCGCACACCTCACAATTGTTCACTGGACTGTAGTTTATATAATTGAGTGAAAAAAAATTATTCTCTAGACTGAGGCTAGTGTATCGCACACCTCACAATTGTTTACTGAACTGTAGTTTATATAATTGAGTGAAAAAAAATTATTCTCTAGACTGTGGCAAGTGTATAGCACACCTCACAATTGTTCACTGGACTGTACTTTATATAATTGAGTGAAAAAAAAATATTCTCTAGACTGCGGCTAGTGTATCGCACACCTCACAATTGTTCACTATACTGTAGTTTATATAAATGAGTAAAAAAAATTATTCTCTAGGCTGCGGCAAGTGTATCGCACACCTCACAATTGTTAACTGGACTGTAGTTCATATAATTGAGTGAAAAAAATTATTCTCTAGACTGCGGCTAGTGTAAAGAACACACCTCACAATTGTTCACTGGACAGTAGTTTATATAATTGAGTAAAAAAAATTATTCTCTAGACTGCGGCAAGTGTATCGCACACCTCACAATTATTCACTGGACTATAGTTTATATAATTGAGTGAAAAAAATATTCTCTAGACTGCGGCAAGTATATCGCACACCTCACAATTATTCACTGGACTGTAGTTTATATAATTGAGTGAAAAAAATTATTCTCTAGACTGCGACTAGTATATAGCACACCTCACAATTGTTCGCTGGACTGTAGTTTATATAATTGAATGAAAAAAGTTATTCTGTAGACTGCGGCCAGTGTATCGCACACCTCACAATTATTCACTGGACTATAGTTTATATAATTGAGTTAAAAAAAATATTCTCTAGACTGCGACATGTGTATCGCACACCTCACAATTGTTCACTGGACTGTAGCTTATATAATTGAGTGAAAAAAATATTCTCTAGACTACGGCATGTGTATCGCACACCTCACAATTGTTCATTGGACTGTAGTTTATATAATTGAGTGAAAAAAATATTCTTTAGACTGCGGCAAGTGTATCGCACACCTCACAATTGTTTACTGGACTTTAGTTTATATAATTTAGTGAAAAAAAATTATTCTCTAGACTGCGGCTAGTGTATCGCACACCTCACAATTGTTCACTGGACTGTAGTTTATATAACTGAGTTAAAAAATAATTCTCTAGACTGCCGCTAGTGTATCGCACACCTCACAATTGTTCACTGGACTGTAGTTTATATAATTGATTAAAAAAAATTATTATCTAGACTGCGGCTAGTGTATCGCACACCTCACAATTGTTCACTGGACTGTAGTTTATATAATTGAGTGAAAAAAATTATTCTCTAGACTGCGGCTAGTGTATCACACATCTCACAATTGTTCACTGGACTCTAGTTTATATAATTAAGTGAAAAAAATTATTCTCTAGACTGCGGCTAGTGTATCGCATACCTCACAATTGTTCACTGGACTGTAGTTTATATAACTGAGTGAAAAAATAATTCTCTAGGCTGCCGCTAGTGTAACGCACACCTCACAATTGTTCACTGGACTGTAGTTTATATAATTGAGTGAAAAAAATTATTCTTTAGACTGCCCCTAGTGTATCGCACACCTCACAATTGTTCACTGGACTGTAGTTTATATAATTGAGTGAAAAAAATTATTCTCTAGACTGCCCCTAGTGTATCGCACACCTCACAATTGTTCACTGGACTGTAGTTTATATAACTGAGTGAAAAAATAATTCTCTAGACTGCGGCTAGTGTATCGCACACCTCACAATTGTTCACTGGACTGTAGTTTATATAATTGATTAAAAAAAATTATTATCTAGACTGCGGCTAGTGTATCGCACACCTCACAATTGTTCACTGGACTGTAGTTTATATAATTGAGTGAAAAAAATTATTCTCTAGACTGCGGCTAGTGTATCACACATCTCACAATTGTTCACTGGACTCTAGTTTATATAATTAAGTGAAAAAAATTATTCTCTAGACTGCGTCTAGTGTATCGCATACCTCACAATTGTTCACTGGACTGTAGTTTATTAAACTGAGTGAAAAAAAATTATTCTCTAGACTGCGGCTAGTGTATCGCACACCTCACAATTGTTCACTGGACTGTAGTTTATATAACTGAGTGAAAAAATAATTCTCTAGGCTGCCGCTAGTGTATCGCACACCTCACAATTGTTAACTGGACTGTAGTTTATATAATTGAGTGAAAAAAATAATTCTCTAGACTGCGGCTAGTGTATCGAACACACCTCACAATTGTTCACTGGACAGTAGTTTATATAATTGAGTGAAAAAATTATTCTCTAGACTGCGGCAAGAGTATCGCACACCTCACAATTGTTCACTGGACTGTAGTTTATATAATTGATTAAAAAAATTATTCTCTAGACTGCGGCTAGTGTATCGCACACTTCACAATTGATCACTGGACTGTAGTTTATATAATATAGTGAAAAAAATTATTCTCTAGACTGCGGCTAGTGTATCGAACACACCTCACAATTGTTCACTGGACAACAGTTTATATAATTGAGTGAAAAAAAAATTCTCTAGACTGCGGCAAGTGTATCGCACACCTCACAATTGTTCATTGGACTGTAGTTTATATAATTGAGTAAAAAAAAATTATTCTCTAGACTACGGCAAGTGTATCGCTCACCTTACAATTGTTCACTGGACTGTAGTTTATATAATTGAGTGAAAAAAATTATTCTCTAGACTGCTGCTTGTATATCGCACACCTCACAATTGTTCACTGGACTGTAGTTTATATAATTAAATTAAAAAATTATTCTCTAGACTGCAGCAAGAGTATCGCACATCTCACAATTGTTCACTGGACTCTAGTTTATATAATTAAGTGAAAAAAATTATTCTCTAGACTACTGCAAGTGTATTGCACACGTCACAATTGTTAACTGGACTATAGTTTATATAATTAAGTGAAAAAAATTATTCTCTAGACTGCGGCTAGTGTATCGCACACTTCACAATTGATCACTGGACATTAGTTTATATAATTGAGGGAAAAAAATTATTCTCTAGACTGCGGCTAGTGGGTCGAACACACCTCACAATTGTTCACTGGACAGTAGTTTATATAATTGAGTGAAAAAATTATTCTCTAGACTGCGGCAAGAGTATTGCACACCTTACAATTGTTCACTGGATTGTAGTTCATATGATTGAGTGAAAAAAATTATTCTCTAGACTGCGGCTAGTGTATCACACACCTCACAATTGTTTACTGGACTGTAGTTTATATAATTGAGTGAAGAAAATTATTCTCTAGACTGTGGCTAGTGTAACGCTCACCTCACTATTGTTCACTGGACTGTAGTTTATATAATTGAGTGAAAAAAATTATTCTTTAGACTGCCCCTAGTGTATCGCACACCTCACAATTGTTCACTGGACTGTAGTTTATATAATTGAGTGAAAAAATTATTCTCTAGACTGGCCCCTAGTGTATCGCACACCTCACAATTGTTCACTGGACTGTAGTTTATATAACTGAGTGAAAAAATAATTCTCTAGACTGCCGCTAGTGTATCGCACACCTCACAATTGTTAACTGGACTGTAGTTTATATAATTGGGTGAAAAAAATAATTCTCTAGACTGCGGCTAGTGTATCGCACACCTCACAATTGTTCACTGGACTGTAGTTTATATAATTGATTTAAAAAAATTATATCTAGACTGCGGCTAGTGTATCGGCACACCTCACAATTGTTCACTGGACTGTAGTTTATATAATTGAGTGAAAAAATTATTCTCTAGACTGCGGCTAGTGTATCACACATCTCACAATTGTTCACTGGACTCTAGTTTATATAATTAAGTGAAAAAAATTATTCTCTAGACTGCGGCTAGTGTATCGCATACCTCACAATTGTTCACTGGACTGTAGTTTATATAACTGAGTGAAAAAATAATTCTCTAGGCTGCCGCTAGTGTAACGCACACCTCACAATTGTTCACTGGACTGTAGTTTATATAATTGAGTGAAAAAAATTATTCTTTAGACTGCCCCTAGTGTATCGCACACCTCACAATTGTTCACTGGACTGTAGTTTATATAATTGAGTGAAAAAAATTATTCTCTAGACTGCCCCTAGTGTATCGCACACCTCACAATTGTTCACTGGACTGTAGTTTATATAACTGAGTGCAAAAATAATTCTCTAGACTGCGGCTAGTGTATCGCACACCTCACAATTGTTCACTGGACTGTAGTTTATATAATTGATTAAAAAAATTATTATCTAGACTGCGGCTAGTGTATCGCACACCTCACAATTGTTCACTGGACTGTAGTTTATATAATTGAGTGAAAAAAATTATTCTCTAGACTGCGGCTAGTGTATCCACACATCTCACAATTGTTCACTGGACTCTAGTTTATATAATTAAGTGAAAAAAATTATTCTCTAGACTGCGTCTAGTGTATCGCATACCTCACAATTGTTCACTGGACTGTAGTTTATTAAACTGAGTGAAAAAAAATTATTCTCTAGACTGCGGCTAGTGTATCGCACACCTCACAATTGTTCACTGGACTGTAGTTTATATAACTGAGTGAAAAAATAATTCTCTAGACTGCCGCTAGTGTATCGCACACCTCACAATTGTTCACTGGACTGTAGTTTATATAATTGAGTGAAAAAAATAATTCTCTAGACTGCGGCTAGTGTATCGAACACACCTCACAATTGTTCACTGGACAGTAGTTTATATAATTGAGTGAAAAAATTATTCTCTAGC
>ONZH01025027.1:0-98686 GCA_900303285.1 Rhinella marina
GTACACGGCTGTGTACCTAGAAATATAAAAAAAATAGGCCTTTTCATTGGCACCTGTACTGTGCGTTCTCTTGCAAATTATTGTATATACGTGGTGTTAATACACACCGTCTGAACTGTTAGTAACGGCTGTGAAGGCAAAATATTGTAACCAAAAAAAAAAATAAAATGCGGAGGGGGGCTAGCGGAATCGGACGTGGACACGGGGGCGCGGAAATGCTGTTGGTGGCCTTGTTGAAGCCAGTGGGGATACAATGCGTGCTGGTGAGGGTCAGCCAGGATCCCACTCATCCAGAATCCCTGCCTTTATGGGACAGTTAAGCAGGGGGCGGGTTACAACCGCTGTTGAGGCCTGAGCAGGTTGAACAGGTGGTTGCAATGGATAGCCGATAGCGCTTCCACACAGTTGTCCACCAGCCAGTCATCCACACAGTCCACTCTGACCCTCCTTCCTCCACACCTGGCCAACAAGAGTCATCCCACATTGACCCCTCCAGGAGCTCTTTTCGGGTCCTTTTTCAGATGTGCCGGAAGAATCCCAGGAGCTAGCAGAGGAATTTGTTTGTAGTGATGCCCAAACACTTGAGTATTCGCCATCTCCTGCTGATGTGGTCCCTGAACCAGCATCTGTTATCATGAGCGATGATGATGATGAGACGCAGTTGCCATCAAGGGAGGCTGTTGGAATGTCCAGTGGGCAGCAGGAGGAGCAGAGTGAGGAAGTGGAAGAGGAGGTGGTGGATGACGAAATGACCGACCCCACTTGGCCAGGGGTGATGTCCAGCGAGGAAAGCAGTGGAGAGGTGGTGGTCTGCGCAGCACCGAAAAAGGCAGCAAGAGGCAGAGGGATGTCCACAGGCAGAGGGATGTCCACAGGCAGAGGGATGTCCACAGGCAGAGGACAGTCCAGACAGAGAAGTGAGGCCACAGCCAGCAGGGCCGAAGCTGTTCCCGGCAGCGGGCAGTCGCGCGAAGCTCCCCCATCGAGGCCTCGTACTTCTGTGGTGTGGAGATTTTTTAATGTTTGTGCGGATGACAAACTGAGCGTGGTTTGCACACTCTGCCACTCAAAACTGAGTAGGGGCTCTGAGAAGAGCAATCTGACCACCTCAGGCATGCGGCGTCACTTGGAAGTCAAGCACTGGGCTGAGTGGGAGAGAGCAAACACAATACAACCTGCGCAAGGTCTTCCTGCCACTGCCTCTTCCCCTTTATTGTGTGCTGCCACTGCGGTCCAGACCTCCAGCCAGGACACCTCCACATCTGCCTCTGCCTCGGCTACTTTGGGGCCTTCTCCTTCAGTCTCCCCTTCCCCCGCATCTTCGCCTGCACCTTCACACTCCTCGTCCCATCAACTGTCCATCTCGCAGGCGTTCGACCACAGGCGGAAGTACGCCTCGAGTCACCCCCAAGCCCAAGCCTTAAACTGCCACATCTCCAAACTGCTGGCCCTGGAGATGTTGCCGTTTAGGCTTGTGGAGACACAGGCCTTCCGCGACCTGATGGCGGCTGCCGCACCTCGCTATTCCGTCCCCAGCCGCCACTACTTTTCCCGGAGTGCCGTCCCCGCCCTGCACCAGCACGTGTCGCGTAACATCAGGCGGGCCCTGAGGTACGCAGTCAGCGCAAAGGTCCACTTGACCACCGACTCGTGGACAAGCGCTTGTGGCCAGGGACGCTACATCTCTTTGACGGCACACTGGGTGAATGTAGTGGAAGCGGGGACAGGGTCGCAAACAGAGATGGCCTACCTACCACCCCCACCCAAGATTGCCAGCATGGGTTCTAATAAACCCCCCTCCTCCTCCTCCTCCTCCTCCTCCTTCTCCTCCTCCTCCTCCTCTGCCTTAACATCGCCCTCAGCCGCTAGCTGGAAGCGTTGCAGCACTGGCGCGGGGAGACGTCAGCAGGCGGTGCTTAAGCTCATCAGCTTGGGCGACAGGAAGCACAGCGCCCCAGAGGTGAGGGACGCCATATTGCAGCAGACGGAGATGTGGCTGTCGCCGCTGCAGCTAGGACCAGGCATGGTCGTGTGCGATAACGGCCGTAACCTGGTGGCGGCTCTGGAGCTTGCCGAACTCAATCACGTACCATGCCTGGCCCACGTTTTTAATCTGGTAGTCCAAAAATTTCTAAAGACTTACCCCAACCTGGCAGAGCTACTGGTGAAAGTGCGGCGCTTGTGCGCTCACTTTCGGAAGTCAACTGTAGCTGCTGCTAGCTTAAAAAAACTCCAGCAACGCCTCCATTTGCCTGAACATCGGCTGTTGTGCGACCTGCCGACTCGCTGGAATTCCACCTATTCCATGTTGGCCAGGGTGTGTGAGCAGCAGAGAGCATTGATGGAGTACCAGATTATCAGAGTACCACACTTTTGTCTGCTTCACGGTGGCAGTTGCAGGAGGAGGAGGATGAGGAGGAGGAGGACGACGTGGAGGTGGCTGTGGAAGAGGAGGAGGATGCTGGCGGCGAGGGTAGCAGTCAGGCTGTGTGCGTCCCATTGGTTCAGCGCGGATGGGGCAGAGAGGAGGCGGAAGAGGAAGAGGAGGAAATGGCAAGTGATCCTTCTGGTGGGGGCAGTGACGTCATGCCTATTCAGAGTCTGGCACACATGGCTGACTTCATGCCGGGCTGCTTTTCCCGGGACACACGTGTTGTCCGGATAGTGGAGAACAAACTGTACTGGGTCTTCGCACTCCTGGACCCCCGGTAAAAAAACCGCCTTGGAGGTGCTTGCCTGCCCTGCCGCCAGCGTGCTATCAGAAAGGGTGTTCAGCGCAGCCGGGGGCATTATAACCGATAACCGCAGCCACCTGTCAACCGACAGTGCCGACAGGCTGACGCTAATCAAAATGAACAGCAAGTGGATTGACCCGGACTTTGCTTCTCCAACAGTGGAAAGCAGCCAAAAGTGAAGTGCCATCTGTATGAAGTGCCATTTCCTCCTCCACCTCCTCCTCCTTTACCGCCTTAGAATTGCTCCGTAAAAAAAAAATATATATATTTATGGCTCACCTCTTGGGCCTACAAACAATTTTTAAGAGGTCTCACCTCTTGGGCCTCCACATAATTTTTAAGAGGTCTCACCTCTTTGGCCTCCACATAATTTTTAAGAGGTCTCACCTCTTGGGCCTCCACATAATTTTTAAGAGGTCTCACCTCTTGGGCCTACAAACAATTTTTCTCATGCCTCACCTCTTGGGCCTACAAACAATTTTTAAGAGGTCTCACCTCTTGGGCCTCCACATAATTTTTAAGAGTTCTCACCTCTTGGGCCTCCACATAATTTTTAAGAGGTCTCACCTCTTGGGCCTACAAACAGTTTTTCTCATGCCTCACCTCTTGGGCCTACAAACAATTTTTTAAGAGGTCTCACCTCTTGGGCCTCCACATAATTTTTAAGAGGTTTCACCTCTTGGGCCTCCACATAATTTTTAAAAGGTCTCACCTCTTGGGCCTACAAACAATTTTTAAGAGGTCTCACCTCTTTGGCCTCCACATAATTTTTAAGAGGTCTCACCTCTTGGGCCTACAAACAATTTTTCTCATGCCTCACCTCTTCGGCCTAGAAACAATTTTTAAGAGGTCTCACCTCTTGGGCCTACAAACAATTTTTATTATGGCTCACCTCTTGGGCCTTAATACAATTTTTAAGAGGTCTCACCTCTTTGGCCTCCACTTAATTTTTTCGAGGGCTCACCTCTTGGGCCTCCACATAATTTTTTCGAGGGCTCACCTCTTGGGCCTCCATATAATTTTTTCGAGGGCTCACCTCAAGCTAACTTTGCGCACTCATTAAAATATTTTCACAACAAGGACCTAAGAGCCCTCGATGGGAGAGCTTTGTGTGGGGGCCTGTTATAGGGAAGAGATGCGGCCCTGCGGGCTCTAGCCTGCCTTCTCCATGAGCCTCTGGCCAGCCCACGGCCTCTTCCTGCCTTTTGCGGTCCTACGCATCCCTCAACATCCCACTGCTTTACCTGCTAGACATGACACTGGGCCAGGTCGGGTCACTGACTTCGTCATACTCAACCACCTCCTCTTACACTGCCTCACTTTGCTCCAACAGCCTCCCTTGCTGGCAACTGTGTCTCATCATCGTCCCTAATCATTTTACACTTTAGTGCCCGTTCCACACCACCATCAGCTAGAGATGGAGCTTGCTCCAGTGTTTGGGCATCAGAACAAACAAAATCCTCAGATAGCTCCTGCGATTCTTGCATGGGTGGGAACACTGGGTTGATAACATTGGGCAGGGTGGGAGGAAGGAGGGTCAGAGTGAGGTCCCTGCAGTTTCTGCAGGCTATCGACGAGACTGGACTTTGTGGACTTGACTGGGTGGTGGACAGATTTAAAAGGAGAATCTAGAAGGAGAAGGAGGGGTTTGCCGAGCTGTCTGTAAGGGTTGCGGAAATCCAGACAGAACCAAGGCCCAAAACCTGGGTGGGGGTAGCAGGTTTGCCCGTCCCCGCCTCCACAACATTCACCCAGTGTGCCGTCAGGGAGATGTAGCATCCCCGGCCTCAAACCAAAGTGTTGGTGGTCAAATGGCCTTTTGCAATAACCGTGTTACTCGGGCGTGGATGATGTTTTGGGACATGTGCCTGGGCAAGGCAGGGATGGCACAGAGGGAAAAATAGTGATGGCTTGATTGCTTTCCCCCTTGCCTATGCCATCTGTGGTTGTCATAGGCAACGTGATTTTAAGGGGTGCAGAATTTTATCTTCTTTTTTGTCTAGTTTGGCTTGGGGTCCATGGCAATGTAGAGGAAAGAAGGTTTCCTTGTATGGTCTCACTTTACAGAGAGGTTACATTGTCTTTGGAGTGTATTGTTGAGAGGCTGTGATAGTGGCGTAACAGTGCGACTTGGGCGCGTTATATGCACCCAGACATGCTTCCCCTGCTGTCCCAGTTGCATTCCAGCAGTGTTGGCATCCTTTTCTGAGGTTTCAGGGTAAACTTGGTGACCTCCAAGTGGTCGAATTGAGATTTCCAAGTGGCGAGCATTTTTTTCCCATAGACTTTAATGGGATTCGATATTCGGTCGAATAGTCGAATTTCGCGGTCTATTCGAATCGAATTTCGAACTTTCGAATATTTCACTACTCGCTCATCTCTAATTTTTAACAGACTGTTGTGGCTTTCTTTTCCTACACAGAATACAGGCTGATAGTATATACTGTTTTTCAGAGTAAAGATAGTTTTAAAAAAATCTTTTCTTGCTTCCTAACTCCTAAGTTCTAACTGCCTGCTGCACACACTACACAAGCTAACTCTCCTATGTCTTGTCTGGTTCCCTTCCCAATGCAGAATGAGGCTGAGGCTGCAGATCCTAGACTCCCTACCATAGGTCAATTTCGGTCACATGTTACTGCCAGCCAATCAGTGCTGGGGAGACATAGTGGCTGTTACATTACAGCAGGCGTTCCCACAGGCTTACCTTTGCTGCTGATTGGCTGAACAAAACGGGCATTTCACGCGGGCAGTGACGCGCGGATAGTCACGAGTCCGCGCTGCCTCGTGATGCCGAGCCGAGCCGAAGCGGGTAGTATTCGAGCGAATCCCGAATCTTGCTGCTTCAGCTCGCTCATCACTAATAGTTATTAGATCTCTCCTCAGTCGTCTTTTTTCTAAAGTGAATGACCCTAATTTTGATCATCTTTCTGGGTACTGTAGTCCACCCTTTCCAGTTATTACTTTAGTTGCCCTCCTCTGGACCCTCTCCAGCTCTGCTATGTCTGCCTTGTTCACAGGAGCCCAGAACTGTACACAGTACTCCATGTGTGGTCTGACTAGTGATTTGTAAAGTGGCAGGACTATGTTCTCATCACGGGCATCTATGCCTCTTTTGATGCAACCCATTATCTTATTGGCCTTGGCAGCAGCTGTCTGACACTGGTTTCTACAGCTTAGTTTGCTGTTCACTAAAATTTCTAGGTCCTTTTCCATGTCAGAGTTACCCAATGTTTTACCATTCAGTATGTACTGGTGACTTGCACTATTCCTTCCTATATGCATAACCTTACATTTGTCAGTGTTAAACAATTAGAGAAAAAAAGTAACGACAGCTTACCTGACATAAAATGAGAGGTTGGAACTGACTGTTTTAGAATTGTGTTTTTTTCACCACTTCAACACAATATTGTTTTACAGTTTCTCAATACATGATATAAACCATGTGAAGCCATTATATGGCTATGTCTATGGAAAAATAAAAAATAAATATTCTTTGAAGGTGGGGAGAGAAAAAATAAAAAGAGTCCCCCATAATGTATTTGGTCTCTAAGGGGTATTCATTTACTGCAATGAATTTACTGACCAAATGATAACCTGTATAATAATAATCTGTGTAGTTTTCTACAGGTTAAGTTTTTTTCTTTTCTTTTTTTTATTCTTTTAATTTTTCTACAGTGTTACTGAGCTGTTGTTCACAACATATTTACACACAATGGCATGAAGACTGATTATGCTGATTTGTACATTTCCACTCTGTATTTTTATGCTGCTTGATTACACCGAGCAACTAAATAAATGTTTTGACATTTATTTCTGTTTAAAGGTGAATTGGTGATTGGCAATGTCAAAAACACATTTGCATATTAACCAGCAGAAGTTTCTAAAGAACTCCAGATCACATAAGTGCCTCTTCCTGTGTGGCTCATGTTTAACACTCCATTTTCAGATATTTAGGACTAAGTAGTTCTTTCCTTGTATTGTCGAGAGGCTGATATTGTTTTCTTCTTCATTTCTTTCTTCACAGTATGTTCATCATGCACTAATTTGTGTGTAAGTATGATGTACTTTAAAAAATTGTTTAGCACTCCTTGATCAGGAGGAATTTTTAAACTCTTATTTTAATTCACTGTGTTCAATTTTACATGATTTAGTATGCAGTTTTCTATAACCTTAGCAAAGGGAGGCTATCAATCCCTGGCCTTTTACAGGGCTTCTTGGTCCACAGGGTCAAGGAACAGATTTAGGGGGCCCGATCCGGCAGATGATTTCAATACCTTAATTAAATGGATCCATTTTGATTTTGCACATCAGGATGCATCTGTTTTTTTCAGTATTAAAACACAAGAAAAAATATACAAGTGTGGTATCGTTGTAACCGTACTGACCTGGAGAATGAAGATAATAGTTCAATTTTACGGCGTAAAAAAATAAATAAAAAATTTCCGCTTCCCACTACATGTCATGTAAATGTAAATGGCGCCATTAGAAAGTACAACTTCTCCCGCAAAAAATAAGCCCTCATAAGGCTATGTGAACTGATAAATAAAAAAGTTAGGACTATGGGAAGGTGGGGGTGAAAAACAAAAACGCAAAAATGGAAAATCCCAGGGTCCTGAAGGGGTTAAAGGCCTAATTAGGCCTTTATGTTTTATAACACAGGGCTAAATTTCAATCTCAGTCCAACCTGAGATGATACCCTGCTCCTCTTTTTGCCAAATGACATCTAATGGACACACAGTGCCTGGGGTGACCAACATCTTTCAGTGTCAATAACAGCTAATCATGGGGCATTCTAAAAGATGGATTATTGCGGATCCACTCATCATTAAGGGATATGTTAAAACAGAGGTCTTCATACTGGGACAACCCCTTAAATGAATTTATTTAATTGCAATTTTTTATATAAATGAATTAATGCTTTAGGTATATATCTTACTCTATTTCTAAAGAGTCATTAAATTATATTAATGTAGGTTATATAATATTTTCCTCCACAGAACAGTTACATGATCCGCACAATGCATTGATAAGTAAAGTGCTCCTATCACTCCAAACGTTTTCTTCTTCTTTGTGTATTAATATTTAATTATCAAGCAGTTTCTCAGCAAATTAAAAGAAGACCTGTGTCAATGTTAGATCTGTCTCTTCCAGTATCTCGCCATTAAAGATAAGCCCAGAGCATTCTCCAGGTTATAGAATTTCTTCCCCAGATGATATTCAAGCCCTATATTTTTGGTATGTACTTGCTGATGCCAAGCCAGGTGAGTGGGCGTTTAAGATAAATCTTGCTAATTTGAAAAAGGAAAGCAAGAGAACAGGAGGTGATAAATGTAGCCTGCCTACTCAGGTTCTGTCACATAAGATGTCAGCTTTTTATTTTAATTACATTTTGTGCCAGCTTTTACAGAATGTAAGGCATTTTCACTGCCTATATCCTGACTATTATGTGTCATTTTTCTTGAAACCCAAGTATACTGTAATTTATAGCAAGAAGTAAAAGCCTGAAAAACAATGAGCAAAATAAGAAAATAACTTGTAGATTTTTATTTGGCTTCCACAAAACTAATTCTGCAAAATGTCACATAATGCTATGGCTGCCAGATTATTTTATAAAAATATTACTGCTTGCTATATTATTTTTTAAGGTGCAGTAACACGACATGAAAATTCAATGCAAATTGTACTTTCTATTTAACATATAGGCAATAATCCTAGCAATTCCATAACAGGTTTCCTGTTAGTAATAATTGAATGAGTTTAGTATGGCATCTTAGAACAAGAATCATAACTGTATAGTGAGCTTTTCAGGCAGTATGTTTCAATATACAGTAGAACTATGTCTCTTAACAGAATTATTGAAAGGGATATTCCAGTTGTTAAATGTTCTCTATCCACAGAATAGGGGATAACTATTAGACTGGTGGGTGTCCTATGGCTGGGACCCCCACCCATCATGAGAATGGGGATCCCATATCCTTCAGAGCACCCCCCAAAATAAAAATAAAAAATGAACAAAGCAGTAGCTCCATTCATCTCAACAGGGGTTCTAGAGACAGCTGAGTACAGTGCTTGGCTATTTCCAGATCTCCCATAGAGATGAATGGAGCGTTTGTATGCTCAACCATTCATTTTGGGGAGCTACGTTGGGTTTGGGGTACCTGTTCTCGTTCGGTTGGGCTCCCAGCAGTAGGACCTAATCTCATATTGATCTAATAGTTATTCCACATCCTATGGATAGCGGATAACTTCTAACAAACAAAATACTCCTTTAAACACAAACCATCCTTTATATTTTTGTATTACAAAATTCCATAGTAAACCTATCAGACTCCTGTCCCCTGTTCCTCCTACCTCATTCTCAATTCACGGGTAATATACATACCAACAAGGCAGAGATAACTGGGATTTTTATCTTTTTGGAGAAATCAGGTTACAGCTGCTGCCCAGTTTTGACCATTGCATCTGAGCGGTCATTTTGAGGAAAAGAGCTCCCTCTGATGACCGAGTGCCCTCCCCGTGTGATAAGGCTGCATCAGCCACTCAGTTACTATGGCAGCAGGAGCCTTGTGAAGGTTCCCAGGCTTGCCATTGTAAAGTTCCTATTAATCCAAGCCTCAGACAGAGCTGCACTTAACCATGTTGGGGACTGTCATCCAGTTGGGCACCTGGATCATCCAACTAAGTAGGGGCAGTGGTGTGGTTGGAATTTAGGGTTGCACTTTTCCCTTCCTAATATGACAGATGGATCTTGGAAGCCATGGAAGGCAGGGAGGGAAAAAAATGAAGAAAAAAAAATGTAAAAAATTGGCCCATCATTAAGGGGTTGGCAATAGCAATCATCAAATTTCTTTGATGTGATTCTAAAAATCTATCATAAAAATTAATTCAGGTCCGAATTTTACCTGAATTAAATGTGCTCCAATCAGTCTGAAAATTGGTGTATGACAAAAGCGGATTATAATAGGGCATTTTGGGCTCATCAATGTTACTGGTCCCCACATTTGAATTCTGCAGCAGGGTACTGGAGTTGATGGCTCCCCTCCCCACCTTTTGCAGCAGGGGTGTATGTGAGTGCAGATGTGGCCAGATGGACGTAGTAGTAGTTGTGCTCATGGTTCTGAAGCTACCTAGGCTAATTCAGTGATGGAAAGGGCACACTGGCTCTCCCCTTCTGGCACACTCCAGTTCTTTAGTTCCTCATGCCTGTTGGCAGTCAAGATGCCCATGGTGTTGATGGTTTTATGATGCAAGGCAGGGTCCATGTCATGACGCCAACACCTTGCAATGTAAATGTGGTACAAGAAGCAATGATGAGACAATTGTGCAGCAGAACTGTTCTTTACTGAATAATTCAAATTCAAACAGAAAAAAAGCTCAGGACAGTTCTTCCATCCAATGGACTGGCTAATGTGACACAGAATCTCCATAGATATTGCAGTTGTCACGGCTGCACAGGTAATCATAGTCCAAAAAGTGTCTCTGAAAGCTGAAGCATAAACATGTAGGTTGTAATACTTCAATTTAGGGAAGAACACATAACCAAAATGGGCATCCCCTCAGTGGCAGGCAAACACTTCTGCAAAATTCTTTGAACAGGTTGCTAATCTACCCTTCCTTCTTGAGATGAGGAGGTTTTCCACAGCAGGCCAAACTGTGCTTTGGTGTGCTCATGCGCTGGAGGCTTCTCCTGAACAAGGGTGCTGTAGAGTCAATAAAGTCCTTTTTAAGACTGGTTATCTCTACAGGTCTTTGTCTATACCTCTCTTGCATCTGGTCTGCTTTCTGGAGATGTTCTGGCTCTATGCTGGGTGGTAACAGGTCCAGGATGAGCTGGCCTGTCAGCTACATACATTTGCTTCCTTCTCCTAGCCCATGCTTGGCATGGCTTGTGGTTAATATGTGCATACAGAAATATAGTAAATGCATTAATGACAAAACATACAATTTTGTGCTTTGCAGTATACTGCCCCTCCTCTGATCGTCCCATGTTATCTACCATGTGATGGTACAAGGCACATATGGCTTTTTTGAAGATAACCTAAGACAAAACAATTTTTGGGACAAAAAAATTCTCCACTGGACAAAGAGCTTGCAGAGGGCGATGACTTGGTATATGCAAGCACACCAGAGAGAATGGGATTTTTGGAAGACTAGACAATGTTAAAGGTCATCTGTCAGCAAATTTGTGTATATCAAACTGGCTTACCTTTTGCTTCTAGGAGCATCGGGGGTGTTGCCGTTACTCTTAAAGGCTCAGTGCTCTCTACTATTTATGTGTACTTTGATTGACAGGGCCAGGCAGTGAAAACATCATCATGCCTGGCCCTGTCAATCAAAGTGGAGAAAGTATGGCAGTTGTAGTAAAAGCATCTAGGTGTAACAGCAATGCCTTTTGCCAGCATTTTTTTTATTTATTTTTTGTAAAAAAAAAACTTGTAAATTAGAACTTGGAAACAGTGATGGTTTGGCACATGTACACACACTGGAAAGAATGGATTTGGAAGAATTTAAAGACAATTTTAGTCAGTTTTCTGAAGACAACAATTTAAACAATGTTGGTGAAGACAAGAAAATCACAGAGAATGTTCATAAAAAAAAACACCTCATAAAGTACAGCTTGCAGGCATACTGGAGGGAAGAAAAGATTTTTTGGGAAGACAAAACATGTTTTATCAATTTTGGCAGGCTTTGCTTTGGGCAATGGGCACCTGGGAGTCATTTTGTCAGGGCTGGGATACACAGACAAGGGGGAAGTGATCCCTGAGCTAAATCCCAACCCCTTTCCCTGCCTATTGCCTACTCAGGCTAACCCCTGAGTCAACAACTTGAAGACTCGAGATACACTAGAAAAAGTGCAGGGGAAGGGAAAACAAACAAGACAGACAAACAAGAACAAATGGATAGTCAGATAGCCGCGTCAAAACCAGGAGAGTACGTCAGGAACAAAATCAGTAAGCCAAGAGTAGTCACAAAACACGCCGAGGGTCAAAGAACAAACAAGAATCTAAATAGCAGAGCACAAATGACAAACCAGGTAGTAGCAAGGAAACTCCAAACACTGGCAGCAAGGCTTACATTAGAAGTCCTTAAATACCTAGCAGACCCCACCCAACCAGCTGACTGGGAGGAGAAAGCAAGGAACAAAACTTAACTCATAAGATACCAGATAAATCAGAAAATAAACACAGACTATATTGCTCGCGTTTTCCGGCGACCAGTAACAGGCCGCGAGCGAGTGTGCGCACCAGCCACGTCCCTGGCACTTATGACCGTCGCGCGCGTCCCCTGCCTGGGACGCACATCCACAGCCAGAGACCGTCGGCTGGAGGAGGAGCCTGCCAAAATAGCGGACGAAGCCTGACCACGGGCAACCACCTCGCCACCAGAGTCAGAGACAGGACCAGCAGAATGGGTGCAATGACTGCCGGTCCTGACACATTTTTTCAGCATAATAAAAGTGCTTTTCCTAGACATGGAATAAAGACACACAGTGCACACAGGTATGTGTATGCAATCTTCTGTGGGCAATGCTGTTAGTTATATTGGTGAAAATGACATGACAGACTCCCTTTAAATGCAAAATGGCAAACACCATTTTGTGCGATTCATCCAAAGGGAAACGTTGAATATGTTTGAAAATGTTTGTGAAAATGTGAAATTCATGAAAAATCCAATTCATTTAAAGTCGATCCGATTCAACTCACCATTATGCACCAATTATATTATACTTCTGTATTATTGTCTAAGGTCAGTCTAAGGTGTTTCAATAAGTGCTGATTTTAAGCATCTCATTTGCGATTGCCCCCCACTGCAAGCGTATTGGTCTCAACTATTTAATGCGACTAATGCTAAAACTGGTCTGAACTGTCCTACTTCATTCAATATTGTGCTGCTGGATAGTCTTGGTGAAATCAGGGGGAAAGCGTACCCTGATATTGCACGTTCTACTCATTGCAAGAATTATTGTCACCATATTGTGACGCTTTGACAAAGTGCCCTTGAAGGGTGAAAAGTTTTGAGAAAATGTATTATCAAAGAATTGCTTACATCAATGGATAAGGATATGGGGTTGTTTGATGTGGTTCCCCCCACCTTTTTTTTTATTCTTCTCTCTCTATTGACTTTTTTCTCTTTAGATGTTTTCTGGTGATCCACTAATTTATAGTAAATAATATTCAACAAAAACATGAATGTCACTCAGAACAATAATGCAAGCTTAAACTTGAAGTGGCCATACACGTTAGACTAAGGTCTTGATGTACCTTAGGGGGCATGACTATAGCTTTGGGGATACTTTGGTATAACTTGCTTGAGTAGGGGATACTTAGCTTAGAAACATAGAGAGACTATTTTAAAATGTAACTTTTCTGATTTTCTGATGATATATTAGAGATTTGCGTATACTACAATTTCCTAATATGTACTACCTATTAAACTAATCACCCCATTCCAAGCAGAGAAGGATTCAGATAATAAATGTGAGGAATGGAGTTCCCTATAACTGCTTCTCCGCAACCCAATCAGTAGACTACAGCTGCCATTTACTGAGCCTGTATTCTATCAGTGGAGGCTGTCGTAATGCACTGAATGGCATAGAGACAGCCCATTTCCTATTATTCCCCTGACTCTTGACAAAAAGACCATTCCTGAGGATTTAATTTTGTACTCATCTATTACTCCCATTTCAAGTAATAAAGAGACCATCAGGTATATATTAGGAAATTCTTGTGAATACAATTCTCTAACTGGAAGCAAAGGTGAACATTCACTTTAAGAACTAAAGAAAATTATATTTAGTTTTAAAAATCTTATAGGCATGTCCCATAATAGGTTGAATTACAGATTTGCAGACAAGGTAAGTCTCAAAAATGGAATAAAAATCTGGAGAGTGTTCAAAATCCTTAGGTAGCTAGGACATTGAGATTTAGCAATGACATATTGAGATTTAAAGGGTTTTTCCACCTTTACCTTTTTGCTGTTCACCCCCGTCCTTCATCCCACCAGACCTGTGGAGAGAAGCATATTTATCTGCACCCTGTCACTCGGTTCCTACTCCTTCAGTCCATCCCTGTGTTTGCTGCTCTCCAGTCACTGCTTGTCAACCTGTGGAATGGCCAGTGATTACATGTGCTACTGCAGCCAATGAGTGGCCACAGTAATAACATGTCCCCCAAGCAGCATGTGATACAGTGACATGCAATGGTGGGACATGTGACCACTACAGCCAACTATTGGCTGTAGCAGCAATCTAGAAATTGACAAGTTGGGACCGGAGCACAGCGAACTCACTGGTGGACTCAAGGAGATGAAAATGAGCAGCAGGGAGTAGGTAAGTATGCTTCCCTCTACAGGTCTTGCAGGGTAGGGAAGTGGTGAAAAAATATTAAAAACCTGGAGAACCCTTTTAAAGATTTTATTATGTTGTTATGCATAGTAATCACAACACAGGAAGAACATGGCACAGTTACCTCCCTGCTTACTCTTCCTGCTACATTAAACTATACTATGGTGTTCCCATGTTTACAACAGTCTATCTTCATTACTACAATTTCTCATAAATAATGAATATAAAATTAATACTTTCCTGTGATTTGAAAATCTTCAAAGACCCTCTGTCAGCATGAGTAACCCTATTACCCTATAACAATATTGCCTAGTACGATTGATCATGCTGAGAACAGCAATATATTTCTTTTAAAGAAAAAAAGGGGAATTTCAGTCAGCACATCCCAGTGCGCAGGTGCACATTGCTATGGCTAAATTCACAAGGAAAGGAAAATATATACAATGCAATGGCACACTGCCAACCAGATAAAGCACAAAATGCCATAGTAATATGAGGTATTCTGAAGCTAATGCTATGCTTGTTTAGTAAATTAGAGATTCTTGGAAAATATATTTTGTACAAAATTATCTGGGCCCGTCCACCAAATCGTCAAGGTGATCTCTGTAGGACGGGAACCTAACACTATTTCCTACCTGTTATGTGCCAACCTTGGCTTCCGTATAATCAGGGGGTGTTGGTTCCACATGCATGCTGGGTCCCCTCTGCCTTTTGCCATTTCTGGTGCTTCAAAGGCCTCCACTAATAGAGGGATGCAGGTACCAACATGCATGCCGAGTCCGAGTAATATATTTCTTTTGTTTGTATCTTAAATGGCTGCTGAGAAATGTGTACTTTTATTTTTATGCCAATTAGCCAGTTGGAGCACCGAGATAGCCCTGTCTTCTCATACCCCTATGCCACCAATACAATTCCTCGTAAGTATAATTGTAAATCATACGTGGCAGTGTGTTCAAGCAAATCATGCATTCTACTAGGAATATATGCTGCTTATATTTCTTTGCCAGTGCTCATATGTGGCAGTGGAGTATCTACAGAAGAGAGCAAACACTGTACAGGGACAAGAAAATACTTTGTGTGTGATCCCCTCTGCTGTGCTGGCATGTCAGTCCACCTGGACGTGGAGGTGTCAGCAGCACAGTAAAAGACAGAAGTGCCACCTTGGAAAGGCTATGGTCACCAGTGCTTGTTTACATCACTCCCCATGGAAACTGTGGGCTGCAGGTTCTTGAAATTTATGTACAATAAAAAGTTGGCAATCTATAACAAATTAAGTGGTCTGGTGCAGGGGTGTAGCTATAGGGGGTGCAGAGGTAGCAGTCGCTACTGGGCCCAGGAGCCTGAGGGGACCCAAAGACCCTTGTGGTGCATAAGACATCAGTATTATAGAAAGTGCATGCAGGTCAAGTTACACCTCTGGCTAGAGGGAAGGGGGTTAAGTCAAGAATTTGGGGAGGGGGGCTGTTTCAATTTTTGCCTCAGGCAGCATAAAGGCTTCATGCTTCTCTTCCCCTGACCACAAAGCACTGAGGGAAGGGAGGCCTAAGCTGAACTCTTGCACCAGGACCCAGAAACCTTTAGCTACGCCCCTGGTCTGGAGTTTACATTCACAAAACAGATGACTTACAATTGACATCATGAACAATATATATCAATTATAATCAATTGTATTAATAATACATTGAACGTAACATAACTTGGACAATACTTTATGTTAAATTTTTTGTTTTCTTCTCTGTTCACATGCAAAGCTGAATTCACAATTCTTCTTGGTGACTACAAAAAGATTGCAGTGCATTGTGAAATGCTATACTCGGGTTCCTTTTGGAAGTCCTATAAAGATGAATGGAAAGGCAGTGTGCATGTTCGACCATCTCTCCATTCATATGGGGGAACACAAGTCCATCATTCTAGTAATCGTCCCAGTGGTCAGACCCTCAATGATCAGGCACCCAACGATCAGGGGATATGTTTAAAACTTGTCACTGAGTGAGCAGCACTGGCTCAGTGGTTAGCATTGGTGCCTTGCAGCAAACGCAAATTGGCTTTCTACGAAATTGAAATTGACCCTAGTGTGTGTTGGGGTTGAGCACCTATCTGGCAGCCACTGGCTTCCCAGGGAGTTGCCCAAGCCAAACAAATATCCCTGAGCTTTGAGTCACTGGGAGACTAAACACATATTGAAAATAGTTGCAATTATGGTCAGATGGACTTCTCCACAACAGCTCAGCATTCTTTATCCCATTGAGAAATCCTGTAAACACAAATAAATATGCATAAGATCATCTAAAAACTCAGTGGAGTCAGTCTCTGCAACCTAACACTCATAATAAATCAAGCCAAAAGGGTACAAGTCTCCGTAATCCACCCACAGAGATTAAAGTACAGGCAAGGTAAGCACATAGATTTTACAACTGTTTCTGACATTAGGTATGGGCTTGAACTTTAAAATCAGTTGGTTTGTGCAGTACTCCAGAACAGGGTTGATTGTTATACATTTATTTGGATAATTGAAACGTTCTGATTTGTTGTATTTGCCTACTCGGTAGTACTATATAGATACGTCAGGTTTAACAACTTCCCAGCATCCTCCATTGAACTGGGAACGCTGGACATATCTAAGGCCGTGAACTAGGTCTAGGTTTAGACCGAAACGTTGGCCAATGTCCACAGATTGAATCTTGGATGGATCAAATAAATTACTAAAAGTTTGAAATCTATTGAGTGCCGTGGTCTCTACTACATTTAGGTTTAACAACTTGACTCAGCCCCTTTAGATTGTTAGGAGATGGACCTGTGTCCCCTTCTAGTCAGTGTTAGTAGAGAGTCTAGTGCTAATGGAGGAAAAGTGAGGACCTACATGCGTTTGCTTCTAAGCACTAGACCTGAGTCCCACAGAGCCATCAGTTCTGAGAAATCTACAGCTGAAAAAGGTGTTTTATCCAAAGTTCTAGAGAGGGAAGGGTAGAAGGTCCAGAATCTGCATGGCCGTGCACAGGGTTGCCAACCGTCCGTTAATTTACGGACAGTCCGCAAAAAATCGCTGTTTTTCTCTGCCGTCCGTAGCGTCCGGCAGAAAAAAACAGCGTCCGTGAATTTTAGTGCTGAAAACCCGAAGTCTGTACTGCGTACGCAAATTACGCATACAGACTTCGGGCATTTCAGTCAGTGGTGAAAAGTTCCGGCGACGAGAGCGGGCGGGCCGATGCGCCGGCCGATGCGCAAAGATTTTAGTAATTACCTGGAGGTGGAGAAAGGGGCCGGGCTGTCAGCGCCACTGCTGATGCCAGGCGGTGCGTGCGGAGTCGGACCAGTGAAGACTGTGAAGAGGCAGATGCGGGGGGGCGAGCGCAGGCGCAGGCGCGGCAAGGCAAGGCAAGGCGTAGCAGCCACTGATAAGCTACAGATCAAAGGGGCTCTGCCTCTATATGGGGCCTATCTAATTACTGGGGGCAGTGCATTACAAGGGGCCATTTGAATTACTGTGGGCTCTAAAGCCCCCAGTAATGCCCTCCCCAACACTAGGGGGCTATCTGAACTACTGGTGGACATTACTGGGGGCTATCTGAACTACTGGGGGACATTACTGGGGGCTATCTGAACTACTGGTGGACATTACTGGGGGCTATCTGAACTACTGGGGGACATTACTGGGGGCTATCTGAACTACTGTGGGGCATTACTGGGGGCTATCTGAACTACTGGGGGACATTACTGGGGGGCTATCTGAACTACTGGGGGGCATTACTGGGGGCTATCTGAACTACTGGGGGACATTATTGGGGGCTATCTGAACTACTGGGGGGCTATCTGAACTACTGGGGGGCATTACTGGGGGCTATCTGAACTACTGGGGGACATTACTGGGGGCTATCTGAACTACTGGGGGGCTATCTGAACTACTGGGGGGCATTACTGGGGGCTATCTGAACTACTGGGGGACATTACTGGGGGCTATCTGAACTACTGGGGGGGGGCTATCTGAACTACTGGGGGGCATTACTGGGGGCTATCTGAACTACTGGGGGGCTATCTGAACTACTGGGGGGCATTACTGGGGGCTATCTGAACTACTGGGTGGCTCTAAAAGGGGGCTATCTGAACTACTGGGTGGCTCTAAAGGGGGCTATCTGAACTACTGGGGGGCATTACTGGGGGCTATCTGAACTACTGGGGGGCATTACTGGGGGCTATCTGAACTACTGGGGGGCTATCTGAACTACTGGGGGGCATTACTGGGGGCTATCTGAACTACTGGGTGGCTCTAAAGGGGGCTATCTGAACTACTGGGTGGCTCTAAAGGGGGCTATCTGAACTACTGGGGGGCATTACTGGGGGCTATCTGAACTACTGGGGGGCATTACTGGGGGCTATCTGAACTACTGGGGGCATTACTGGGGGCTATCTGAACTACTGGGTGGCTCTAAAGGGGGCTATCTGAACTACTGGGGGGCATTACTGGGGGCTATCTGAACTACTGGGGGGCTCTAAAGGGGGGCTATCTGAACTACTGGGGGCTCTAAAGGGGGCTATCTGAACTAGTGGGGGGCATTACTGGGGGCTATCTGAACTACTGGGGGCACTACAGGGGGCCATCTAAACTACTGGGGGCACTACAGGGGGCCATCTAAACTACTGGGGGCACTACAGGGGGCCATCTAAACTACTGGGGGCACTACAGGGGGCCATCTAAACTACTGGGGGCACTACAGGGGGCCATCTAAACTACTGGGGGCACTACAGGGGGCCATCTAAACTACTGGGGGCACTACAGGGGGCCATCTAAATTACTAGGGGCACTATAGGGGACTGTTTAAGCTATGGGGGCACTATAAGTGGTATTATAATTACTGGGAGCATGATAGCGCGGCCTTATAATTTCTGGGAGCACTACTGCTCAGGCACTATGAGAAAATTATTTCTATTATGGGGAATTATTACTACTACCAGGGGTACTATTGGGGGTGTTATCATTATTTGGTACAATATGGAGGGCACTTCTGCTAAAAGGGCTACTCGTGAAGCATTATCACTATTGGGGCACTCTGGGAGAGAATTATTAGTATTTGTGGGACTTTGGGGAGCACTGTTACTATGGGGGGGTCCTACATATATGGCACTGTTATTTCTACAGTATAATATCTGGGGACATTGGGGAGCACAGTATTGGGAGTAGCAGCAGGATAACAATGTCGGGGCACCACTGAGGAGGAGGAGGATAGAAAAGTGGGTAATCTAAGGTGTCTTTGTGGCATACTCTTCAGGGAGAAGTGGCTGAAAGAACTCATAATGGCGGTCTGGGCCAAATAGAGAAGATGAGAAAAGAGAACTTCTACATCAGGGAGACGTCACTGGATGTAAGAGGTATGTGGTGATGTGTCATCTTGTGTGTTTGGTATTGGTGAATGTAATGTCCATCCAAATATGTGTCACCTATTTCTTCAACGCCATTTTCTGCAGCTGTTAACTAACTGCAGCGGGTATATGGTATGTTACTGCTGCAGCCAATCACCAGTCAGTGGTCTAATGCTGAGTACTGGCTGCAGTGGTAACATGCCATACACCTGCACATCAGTGCCCGTCTTGCCCGTTAGATCCCTGTTAGTCTTTGTTGACATGGCAGCAGAAATGATGCCAGAAAGTCCAGCGTGTCACAGGCATCATCACTGCAGCCATTTAAACAAAGCACTCAGACTAGAAGCAGGGATGGAACAGCTGAGAATTGTGGATTTTTTTTCATATGCTGCTGCCACATTTTATTTTTAATTACTGAATAATCCTTTTTTATTCTGCAGTGTTTTTAATTCAAGGGCATTTTGAGGGCGTAAAAGGGGTGTGTCCTCTAAAAAATGGGAGTGTCCTCTAAAAAGGGGTGTGGTTTATTATGTCCGTAAAAATTTTGGGCTGTCCGTAAATTTTGGTTCAATTGTCCAGAAAAATTTGAAAGAAAAGTTGGCAACCCTGGCCGTGCATTGGACTCAGTCTGCAAGGTGCTGTGCACATTTAAATCTGATAGAGACTTTGCCACTATGAAAGGGAATATTGATAATGTGCCCTTCCACAATTTTGAGATGGTTTGGCCAGCCGCATCTTAATTCTGTACCCCTCAGTCCAGGAATTTCAGAACATCAGCCAAGAAACTCATTGCCAGCCTAAGGTTCTGCAGAGCAATAAACTTTAGAAAGACAGAGAGGAGTACCACAACCCCCATCATTGCTGTCCATACATTGATTTTTATTTTAGTAAAGAGAGACCGTATGCCAGCCATTGTACCTGTGTCCACACTCCCACCTTGCATTCTGCCAAGATACTTAACACCAAGGGCACCACTGCCACCATGATGAAGGAGCCCCAACACCAGGCTATGCCCTGAGGGAAGAAAGGGTGTGACCTCCTGCCACTGCATGGCCTTAGAAGGGTATTGGTGTGAGTACTGTCACTGTGATCCGTGTGTACACTCATTCTTGCAGGAGCCATTGCCACTCACGTCCTCCACTCTTTCCTGCCGGGTTGCCACTGAACTTGCAATATGTCCAGTCTAAAGATTCATTTAATTTATTTGTGTTTCAACATCTGTTGTCTATCACCTTCCCCATGATGAGGAGGGACATTGTCAATCACCCAGTTTCAACGTATTCAAATTCCAAATTTCATCTTCATAAAATGTTTAGAGACTGATATCTCTGCCTTTTCGGGAATTATAGTACTTTTATGGTTATTGACCCTAGTCCTAATCTCCATGGTCATCTCACCAATATTGAAAATAATTAGTTATCCAGCACTCTTCTCCTTAAAGACAATATATTCTTTATTTGAAGCCAGTTAAAACTGACTATTAACTTATTTTAAATTAAGAAAATACTGTTTTATGGAGAACAGTGCCAGATAAACAATTATTTTCAGTATGGAAACTCAAAGTCGACATAGATAAACTGTGCACCACTCCATTGAAACAAGAGGACTGTGAAACTGTTTTTAAGGCTGAAACAATTTTTATTCATTATTTGTGCATATGTCTCACCAATATACATCAGCTCACAAGGCTAAAGGAACATGTATTATATAACTTGAATAGAGATGAGTGAATCAATTCTAAACTAATTTCAGAAAAAATTTACATGCAATCAAATACAAATATTTAGCAATTCATTATGGATGAATCACGCAAAATGGCGCATACCATATTATATTTTAAATTCAGTTGATCAATTCAATGATCAACCACTGATGTGATAAGACATGTCTGTCCTATCTGCATTTAGACACACAAAAGACAGCCATTTTTGGGTTTTACAGGGACAGGGAAGATATTTTTAAGAAGGTAGATTGAATTTATAAAAAGTCAGGTTTTATCATTAGGGACATGATAGGGAGAGATAGTGTATTGTCTGTTTGTTACAGCCAGGGCTGGAGCTGTTCATAACTTCATATGTGTTACACTGCACAACACATGAGCTTTTAACCCCTTAGCGACCACCAATACACTTTTTTATGGCTGTCACTAAGGGGTCTTAGGATGGGTCGCCTCCCTTTTATGGCTGTCCAGTCTAAGCACTGCACGAGTCTCCCGTGCAGCAGAGTGCCAGAGTGCTCTCTCATGTGAGCCGCACTCTTAATTTAACGACCCAGACCAGCAGGTGTGCCAATCCTAGCCGTTTAAACCCTTACATGGCGCCGGCAAGGCATAATTGGTCTATTAAAATGCATTTATTGCAAACAACGTAGAATACTATTAAAAATATATATAAAGTCGTGTATATCATATAAAATGGCAATCACATAGAAATTAAAGCAGATAGTCTTATCTCTCTCCGTTTTGAATATAATTCTCATGCTCATACAGAATTAGCTGCATGAAGTCATTCCAGCCATATGCGATAGTTAAAAGTAGCTCACTGCAGCGCTTCTCCAGAATAGGTAAGTATATAGCTGGGGATTTTGTTTGTTGAATCAATGCTGTGGGATACTTTTATAGTTGTAGGATGATGCTGTAGCTAGCTAGCTTGTTCAAAGACTGCAATTGCTACTAAGGAGGGGGACAGTTCCCTGAAACATGTCAAGCGTATTTTCAGTCTCTGCATCATATCTTACTCCGGTGAAAAATAAAGCAAGACGTGCATAATACAGATACCAACTAAATCAAAGGCACCTAACCTCCAAGAAGCGACAAACGGAGATAAAAAGGATTGCGATCCTAGGTAACACAAGCCGCTGGGCGGAGCATGGCCCGAACGATACAAGAAAGTCAAGGCCTGAAAGGACTGGCATTTCAGGAGACTATACAGCATCATCCGACAACTGTAAAAGTATCCCACAGCGCTGATTCAACAAACAACATCCCCAGATATATACTTATTCTGAAGAAGCGCTGCAGTGAGCTACAGCTGAAGAAAAAACCTGAGCGGGGCACAGTCAGTAATATCCACAAAAGCGATATATGTGGCAATATAAATGGGACGCTTATAAAATACAATGCACTATAGAAATAGAGCAATTTATTTTAGAATCATAGTTCCTTTGTGGGACTATTAAATGGTTAAACCAAAAAAAATCATTCATTAAAAAAAATTCCAAGAAAACCAACACTTTTATTCCATTGGAAAAAAAAGCATTTAATGGGAAAAAAGTGCAAAAATAAAATCTCCTTCACATTATTAGTATAGCCACATCCATAACGACCCACACAATGCAATTATGATGTACTTTATCTCATACAATGAACTACGTAAAAAAAAAGCCAGAATTGCTGCTTTTTCGTTATTTGCCATCAATAAAACGGAATAAAAAGCAATCAAAAAGTGTTTTGTACGCCAAAATGATACCAGTGAAAACTAAAAGGTGTCTCACAAAAACCAAGCCCTCACATAGCTTGCATTTTTTTGCACAAAAGTAGTAAAACATAAAAAACACTATGGAGGTCATTTATTATTAGATATACACCAATTTTTTTTTTATCTCAATAATTTTTATTAAGTTTTGTTTTGTTTAATAAAACCAAACATACGGCCGGGAATGGCCTAACTAAACCATTTGTAAAGCAAACTTACAACATACAAAGTACATAAGACATTGCAAAGTTCTATGATGATTCAAGTAGACATACTGTCGAATTGTTAACACAAGAGTTTTATGTATAAACAATTAAATGCAAACAGCATATGTTGAGGTATACCAGGCGTCCCACATCCTCCTGAATTTAGGAAACGTAGAAGTGGCATATGCCATAGTTTTTTCGTATAAGCAGGTGGTTTGAACTCTAGACAATACTTCGCTTTCTAAAGGTATCTGGGTACTTTTCCAGTTTTTAGAGATTGCCAACTTTGTGGCCAGGAATAGATGGGTTAGAACAATTCTATATTTATAACGAATAGAATCCATTCGTATTAGAAGTAAAGCCATCTCTGGTTTGGGGGGAATGTGTGTTTTAGAAATATCCGAAGCAATTGTAAATATTGTTCGCCACAGAGGAGTCAGATGTGGACAGCTCCATAGAATATGGAGGAGGGTGCCTCTGCTTCCGCATCCCCTCCAACAGAGGTGGGAGACGCCTGGAAGATATACACCAATTTTTGGCATATATTTGTCGAAGATTTGGTCGCAAAGGGGACTTGTGGCTGAATCTTTGACCTTTCCTCGCTCTTGCCAGGTCCACAAGGGGGCGTGGTGTGGGAGGGTAAGGGGATGGGCCGGCCTGTCTCATTTATCATTTTTTACATCTGCATGATCTAAATTTACATCAGCAAGGGAGCTGGCGTAGATTTAGGCTGGCGGTGGATATGCCTAAGTTATGTAGAGGCTAGCACCTCTACATAACTTAGGCGCATCATGCACCAGCGCAAGGGGTATTTAGACCAGCGGCTAAAACTTCCTGATACTGTGGTTGCATGCATGTCAAACCTAGGACATGCTCAGCTGCTGGTAACTCTGTGTATCTTTCATATAGCATTTTTTCTCCACAGGGCCTTGCAAAACCATTGCCATTTGTAAGATCTGCAGGATAAAAATAAGCTGTGGGCATTCAAACACAAACATAGCCAGCATGGCTCTATTGTAGCACATGCAACGGCATCACCAAATCCAGTGGGAAAATAGAACTGGCCAGCAATCAGAACAGGACTGTTCTTCTTATCCTAGTCTTCTTTCTGTAGTTATCACTCTGCTCCATCATCAGTTAGGAAATAACTATAAGCTCCTGGGAATCCTTTATGTGTAAACTTAGCTCCCACCCGGCCAAGTTGCTGGTAGTGCTGTTGCTGCCGTAGCACTTATTGGACGTGCTCAGGATACCTAACCAGCATTATTTTTTTTAAAAAAGCCACCCATGCCTTCTAGACTTGCATATCAGAAAACATGGGCCGCTCCTTGGAATTGTCATTACACATCACCGTCACTTCTGGAGCAGCAATAATGGCCAGGGACGATACATATCTTTCAAGGCCTAATGGGTCAATGTTTTGTGCCGCAGTGGCCATGCAGAACCACAGCAACAAAGCCAGGTCTTGTTGACACCTCCACTTTGTTTGATCTGGTTCCAACTCCAGGCACTTATCCACCTCTTCCACATCCTCCTGAATGGACATCCTCCCACTCCCAATAGAAACAGAATGGTGCTTGCACTTCCCCTCCATTGTTTCATAGATGTACCAGATGCTATGATCAATCTGCAAATTTCCCACTGGATGTCTCCCTGCGAACTACAACTGCGCAAAACAAAAAATAAAGAGCAATAGAGAGCATTCATAGAGAGCATTCCTTAATGCAGATTTGTGTCCTTTAATCCAGGTGTGACCTTTGAGCTAATCAAAGCCTTGTTCAAGAACTCACATACAACTAAATGTTTATGCCACCATTTTTCAAAAAGGGACTACCATAATTTTTGATACAGCCATTAATGTGTCAATTAACATGGCCACTATTGGTTGACACAAGTTTCTGACAATCTGATTAGTCATTATGCTTTATATACGAGAATTAGGTTACCCTTAATAAAGACCCTGAAGGTGTATGATATGGAGATGCCACAAAAGTGATTTATTAAGGAAGAAGCTGATGAATTACTGTTTCTTATGAATATGTAACCTTGACGAAGGTATGGGTTGGTCCACTGTTGCATCTGATAAATATGTGAGTGATGGCCACTCCACCTGTAGTTATTGAGTAGATTTGACTGATCATATAGTTGTATGTGGCTATTAGGAAATGTATCCATTTTGGAAAAAAATTTACTAATAGATTGTATATTTGAACCATAAACAACATCTCTGCATAAAACTGCAGACAATGATCAGCCAAAAGGTCCTGTGGCATTTTTCCAAATTATCAACTTTATTTTTCTCAGACGCTTAATGAAATTGTTTCAAGTTTTGTCAGTTTTTCAGGAACACATAGTCTCTCTTCATAACTATCACTGTAGATATAATTTTAATTAAAACAGAAGCCTTTGTAAAAGAAATGGAACAATTAGATTCAGCACGACGAGCATATTATTAAGGAAAGAATTTGTTGAAACTTAATTGCATTCCAAGAATATGTTAAGAATATTCAGGTCCTGGATTATTTTTAGTTTGGATGATTTTTCATTTTTCAGATACTTCTGTGTTTGCTTTGTCAGTGGTTATTAAACTGGACTGAACAAGATGATTCATAGACGTTGCCATAGACGTTAAAGTGTTTTCTCTGTTTAGTCTTCTACAATATATTGTACAGAATAGAAGTACAATGCACAACATAACAGGCAATTACATGGACTGATAATGAACCTGTACTAATTCCATCCCTAGGTGGCCCAGTAATTAATATCTAGCTACTGTACGTCACTTACTTTGGTCAGTAATTTACCTGTTTGTTTTTCATGGTTAAACACACAATACAAAGCTGCTAGCTGAATAAATAGCAGTGCTAACGTTGATTCAACACTACTAAAGCATAAATTAGCCTCACATTATAGTAACAGATATAATTCTCTCTAATAATACCGTATATTCAATTATAATACAGCGATTTACATTTCAATATAGTAGAAAGTGCCAAACTAGGATAAAATAAGGCTATTAACTAGAGATGAGCGAGCACTAAAATGCTCGGGTGCTCGTTATTCGAGTCGAATTTTTCCCGATTTTTCACCTCAGAAAATGATGGAAACACCACGGAAATGGACAGGAAACAGCAGGGGCAGCATGCATGGATGCCTCTGAGGCTGCCTAATCCCACCATTAACCCAAATTCTCGGGCAACAGTCTGGTGGTGACCCTCAAGGCAATTGTGCTCACCCAGACCATAAAAATTTATCGTGGCCCTGTATGGCTGTGACTACAGAGTGACCGAGTTACAGTGCAGGAGCAGGCGAAGCACATAAAAATTTATCGTGACCCTGTATGGCTGTGACTACAGAGTGACCGAGTTACAGTGCAGGAGCAGGCGAAGCACATAAAAATTTATCGAGGCTCTGTATGGCTGTGACTACAGAGTGACCGAGTTACAGTGCAGGAGCAGGCGAAGCACATAAAAATTTATCGAGACCCTGTATGGCTGTGACTACAGAGTGACCGAGTTACAGTGCAGGAGCAGGCGAAGCACATAAAAATTTATCGTGACCCTGTATGGCTGTGACTACAGAGTGACCGAGTTACAGTGCAGGAGCAGGCGAAGCACATAAAAATTTATCGAGGCCCTGTATGGCTGTGACTACAGAGTGACCAAGTTACAGTGCAGGAGCAGGCGAAGCACATACAAATTTATCGAGGCCCTGTATGGCTGTGACTACAGAGTGACCGAGTTACAGTGCAGGAGCAGGCGAAGCACATAAAAATTTAGCGTGACCCTGTATGGCTGTGACTACAGAGTGACCGAGTTACAGTGCAGGAGCAGGCAAAGCACATAAAAATTTATCGAAGCCCTGTATGGCTGTGACTACAGAGTGACCAAGTTACAGTGCAGGAGCAGGCGAAGCACATAAAAATTTAGCGTGACCCTGTATGGCTGTGACTACAGAGTTACTGAGTTACAGTGCAGGAGCAGGCGAAGCACATAAAAATTTATCGAGGCCCTGTATGGCTGTGACTACAAAGGGACAGAGTTACAGTGCAGGAGCAGGCAAAGCACATAAAAATTTATCGAAACCCTGTATGGCTGTGACTACAGAGTGACCGAGTTACAGTGCAGGAGCAGGCGAAGCACATAAAAATTTAGCGTGACCCTGTATGGCTGTGACTACAGAGTGACCGAGTTACAGAGCAGGAGCAGGCGAAGCACATAAAAATTTATCGAGGCCCTGTATGGCTTTGACTACAGAGTGACCGAGTTACAGTGTAGGAGCAGGCGAAGCACATAAAAATTTAGCGTGACCCTGTATGGCTGTGACTACAGAGTGACCGAGTTACAGTGCAGGAGCAGGCGAAGCACATAAAAATTTATCGAGGCCCTGTATGGCTGTGACTACAGAGTGACCGAGTTACAGTGCAGGAGCAGGCGAAGCACATAAAAATTTATCGAGGCCCTGTATGGCTGTGACTACAGAGTGACCGAGTTACAGTGCAGGAGTAGGCGAAGCACATAAAAATTTATCGTGGCCCTGTATGGCTGTGACTACAGAGTGACCGAGTTACAGTGCAGGAGCAGGCGAAGCACATAAAAATTTATCGAGGCCCTGTATGGCTGTGACTACAGAGTGACCGAGTTACAGTGCAGGAGCAGACAAAGCACATAAAAATTTAGCATGACCCTGTATGGCTATGACTGCAGAGTGACCGAGTTACAGTGCAGGAGCAGGCACATAAAAATTTATCGTGGCCCTGTATGGCGGCGGTGACAACAGAGTGATCGAGTTAGACTGAGGTAGCAGGTGAACCACCCAAAAATTTAGCCTGACACAGCATGGCGGTGACACCACCAATGCCTTTGTCGGACTGAGATTGCAGTCAAATGGCTGTAGGTGAGCCTCCCAAAAATTTTTTTTTAGAGTGTCTGAACTCGACCCTCTGAAAATTTTTTTTTTTTGTGTCTGTGGTTGACGATACTGAAAAATTGTTTTAGAGTGTCTGTAGTTGACGCTCCTGAAAAATTGTTTTAGAGTGTCTGCAGTTGACACTCCTGAAAAATGGTTTTAGAGTGTGTGTAGTTGACGCTCCGGAAAAATTGTTTGGAGAGAGGGCCTGTAGGTGGCTCTCCGGAAACATTGTCTTAAAAGAGTGCCAGTTGGCCCTCTAAAAAATTCCCTTTTGGGTCAGCGTTTGGCAATGAAGAGAAGGAGGAGGAGGAGTAGAGGAGAGGAATCGGATACATAAGGAATTTTATTCTTTAGCTGCTTTCCCCTGGAGGAGATTTGAATTCCGGTGAAATTCAGGCTTTGTTCATTTTAATAAGCGTCAGACTGTCAGCGCTGTCAGTTGACAGGCTTGTACGCTTATCGGTGATGACACCACCAGCTGCACTGAATACCCGCTCTGAAAACACGCTAGCGGCAGGGCAGGCCAGCACCTCCAAGGCGTACAGCGCCAGTTCAGGCCACGTGTCCAGCTTTGAAACCCAGTAGTTGTATGGAGCAGAGTGATCGGTCCGGACGTTGGTATGATCAGCTAGGTACTCCCTCACCATCTTTCTGTAAAGCTCACCCCTACTCTGCCTAGACTGGGGACAGGTGACAGTGTCTTGCTGGGGTGACATAAAACTGGCAAAGGCCTTGGAGAGTGTTCCCCTGCCAGTGCTGGACAAGCTGCCTGCTCGCCTCCTCTCCCCCGGTACTTGGCCCACAGAACCACGCCCTCTGCCGCTAGCGGCGTCAGATGGGAAAGATTGTTTAAGCTTGTGCACCAGGGCCTGTTGATATCTATTCACTCTCATACTCCTTTCCTCTACAGGGATGAGAGTGGAAAGGTTCTGCTTGTATCGTGGGTCCAGGAGAGTGAACACCCAGTAATCAGTGTTTGAAAAAATGCTTCTAACTCGAGGGTCACGGGATAGGCAGCCTAACATGAAGTCTGCCATGTGCGCCAGAGTCCCAACACGCAAGAATTCCCTCTCCTCACTGGCCTGACTCTCCATTTCCTCCTCCTCCAACTCCTCCTCTTCAGCCCATACACGCTCAAGAGTTAAGAAGGACTGAGCATTGGTACCCTCTTCTGTCTCGCCAACATTCTCCTCCTCTTCCTCCTCATCCTCATCCCCCTCCTCCAATACGCGCTGAGAAACAGACCAGAGGGTGCTCTGGCTATCAAGTGACATATCTTCTTCCCCCATCTCCTGTGACAAGCGCAAAGCTTCTGACTTCATGCTGAGCAGTGAGTTTTCCAACAGGCAAAGCAGCGGGATGGTGAGGCTGATAATGGCGGCATCGCCGCTGACCATCTGTGTTGACTCCTCAAAGTTGCTCAACACCTGACAGATATCAGACATCCACGTCCACTCCTCATTGTAGACTTGAGGAAGCTGACTGACCTGACTACCAGTTCTGGTGGAAGTTGACATCTGGCAGTCTACAATTGCTCTGCGCTGCTGGTAAACTCTGGATAACATGTTTAATGTTGAATTCCATCTCGTGGGCAAGTCGCACAACAGTCGGTGAGCTGGCAGTTGTAGGCGCCGCTGCGTTGCCCTGAGAGTGGCAGCATCTGTGGTTGACTTGCGGAAATGCGCACAGATGCGGCACACCTTGGTGAGCAAATCAGACAGATTGGGGTATGTCTTGAGGAACCGCTGAACTATGAGATTGAACACGTGGGCCAGGCATGGCACATGTGTCAGTCTGCCGAGTTGCAGAGCCGCCACCAGGTTACGCCCGTTGTCACACACAACCATGCCTGGCTTGAGGTTCAGCGGTGCCAGCCACAGATCGGTCTGCGCCGTGATGCCCTGTAACAGCTCTTGTTACACCTAAATGCCTTTTGTCACCTAAGCTCAGCAGTTTGAGCACCGCCTGCTGGCGCTTACCCACGGAACTGCTGCTGCGCCTAGAGCTACCGACTGAAGGCGCCGTGCCCACGGATGGTAATTTGGAGGAGGAGGAGGGGTTGGAGGAAGAGGCATAGTACATCTGAGAAACCGTGACCGAGGTAGGCCCCGCAATCCTCGGTGTGGGCCGTATATGAGTGGCTCCAGGGTCAGACTCGGTCCCAGCCTCCACCAAGTTAACCCAATGTGCCGTCAGTGAGATATAGTGTCCCTGCCCGGCAGCACTTGTCCACGTGTCCGTGGTTAGGTGGACCTTATCACTAACCGCGTTGGTCAGGGCACGGATGATGCTCTCTGACACGTGCTGGTGTAGGGCTGGGACAGCACATCGGGAAAAATAGTGGCGGCTGGGGACCAAGTACCAAGGGACAGCCACCGCCATCAGGTTGCGGAAAGCCTCAGTCTCTACCAGTCTATAGGGCAGCAGCTCCAGGCTCAACAATTTGGAGATGTGGACGTTTAGGGCTTGTGCATGTGGGTGGGTGGAATTGTATTTGTGCTTGCGCTTAAATGTCTGCGCTGGGACACATTGGTGGAGGTTGTGGAGGATCGTGGAGGTGAAGGGGTGGTTGTAGGGCGGGAGGCGCTCGTGCTGGGGTCCTGGGCGGGGGGTTGACTCGCCGAGCCAGCATGTGACACAGGGGAAGGGGCAGTGGTGTGACCCGCAGGAGGTGAACAGCCTTGGTTCCACTAAGTCGGGTGTTTAGCACTCATATGCCTGCGCATGTTGGTAGTGGTTAGGTTGGTAGTGGTGGCTCCCCTGCTGATACTGGTGTGGCACAGGTTGCACACCACAGTCCGTCAGTCATCCTCACTTTCTTTAAAAAACCTCCAGACTTGCGAACATCTAGGCCTCGGCACGGGAGCTTGACTCCGTGAATGAGTTGATCTACCTGCTCTGGCCCTGCTTCTCCCTCTGGCCACCCCACTGCCTCTTCCAACCTGTTCTGGTGCTGCACTTGCCTCCCCCTCAGAAGCACTGTCTTGAGTTGGATTACCAACCCAGCTCGGGTCAGTCACCTCATCATCCACCAGCTCTACCTCCGATTCCTCACTCTGCTCCCCCCTCGGACTTACTGCCCTGACAACAACGTCACTGTCTGACAACCGTATCTCATCATCATCATTATCATCCGACACCTCTTCACGCACTACTTGCACTAAGTCCACACTCTCGTCACCCACAGACTGTGAAAGTTCTAAATTTTGGGCATCGGGACAGAGCAACTGCTCAGGTTGCTGTTGAGCAGTGGTTTGTGTCTCTAGGTAGGGTCCTGAAAAGAGTTCCTGTGAGTATGCCTGATCTGAATCCATACTTTCCGTGGGGGGGGGCAGGCTGGGGGGAAGGAGGTTGAGCTGGAGGAGACAGAGGTCTACTCCCTTGGCTAGCGTAGGTGGACTGCGTGGAAGACTGGGTGGTGGATAAATTACTGGATGCATTGTCCGCTATCCACGTCATCACCTGTTTGCACTGTTGTGGTTTCAATAGTGGTGTACCACGTGAAACAGTAAATTGCGAGATGAAGCTAGGGAGCGAAACTCAGCGGCGTTCCACTGCTCCCTCATCAACATGTACTGTGTCAACCTGCCCAGGACCACGGCCTCTGCCCCCTACACTACTTGAACGCCCACGTCCACGCCCTCGACCCTTAGCCTTTGGGTTCAACATTTTGTATGTTCACTGCACTGTATGATATATAACTGATATATAACTGAGAAAAAACGTAGTCTTTAGACGGCGGCTATTGTACCGCAAACCACTCAGTTTTTCACTGCAATGTATGATATATAACTGAGAGGAAAAACTTATATTTTCTACACTCTGGCTAGTGTGCAGCACACGACACAATTTCGCACTGCACTGTAGTATATATGACTGAGAGGAAAAATGTAGTCTTTAGACGGCGGCTATTGCACCGCAAACCACTCAATTTTTCACTGCACTGTATAATATATAACTGAAAGGAAAAACTTATATTTTCTACACTCTGGCTAGTGTGCAGCACACGACAGAATGTTTCACTGCACTGTATAATATATAACTGAGAGGAAAAAATTATATTTTCTATTTTCTACATTCCGGCTAGCGTGCAGCACACGACAGAATTTTTCACTGCACTGTATAATATATAACTGAGAGGAAAAAAATATATTTTCTACACTCCGGCTAGTGTGCAGCACATGACACAATTTCGCACTGCACTGTATTATATATGACTGAGAGGAAAAACGTAGTCTTTAGACGGCAGCTATTGCACCGCAAACCACTCCATTTTTCACTGCACTGTAGGATATATAAAAAAAATGTATTCCCTAGACTGACGCTACTGTACAGCACACTACATAATTGTTCACTGGACTGTAGTGTATAGAAATGACAGAAAAACGTATTCCCTAGACTGACGCTACTGTACAGTACACTACCTAATTGTTCACTGGACTGTAGTGTGTTGAAATGACAGAAAAAACGTATTCCCTAGACTGCACTACAGATATCAGCAAGCCAAGGTACAGCAACAGCAAAAATAAGTACTTTGGGCAATTTATTTTGGGTCTGTGTAGACCACGTGCTGTCCCTTCTGCCACCAGTCACTGTGTACAGTATGCAGCCAACATGGCGGTAGCTGCTCTACAAGTCCCAGCCAGCAGCCTGGAGGAGACCAAAAAAAAAGGTGCTTGTAAAAAAAAAAAAAGGGCTGTTGGGTTCTTTGTGGGTGATTCCTGCCTAACCAACATCTAAATTCAGGTCCTAACACTCTCCCTGACAGACAGCAGCTCTATCCCTAATCTCATGCAGACGGCATATGACGCGAGCAGGGCGGGACCAGATTCTTATATTTCCAGGTCATCTGATCTGGTCAGCCAATCCCAGCTATCGACTTGTAGGGGCCCCACGTGATGCTAGGAGGTACCAAAGACTCTCCTGCATTTTGATTGGCTGAAAAAAAGGCGGCTAACATGCAGGAAGAGGAAGTTGCCATTTCCTCGAGGATCGCAATATGCTCGTCCGAGTAGCGAGCATATGCGAATACCCTAATGCTCGAACGAGCATCAAGCTCGGACGAGCATGTTCGCTCATCTCTACTATTAACCTGTTAGTGACAAGCCTGTTGTTGATGTAGCTTGTTTTTAATTTCAAAAGGTATTTATTGAATTGATGACAAAAATGGAGAAATCTTAAATACAGTACAAAAGTACATATATCAAACAGAGTTCTCCTATGGTTACAGGCGTACAAAGAATATAATGTAAATATGAATCAATTGTAAGAACAAAACAGTTACATAACATTAACCCCTTCCCGACCGGCGCCGTACATGTACGGCGCTCGGGCGGTGCGGGGACATGACGCTCACTCGCCCGTGCGGCGGGCGTCATGGCCGGCAAGTCTCTGCTGTTACTAACAGCAGAGACTTGCGGCTACTTACCGCCATTGGCGGCGGCTTCTGATGGGCTTCTTATTCCTTGTGGGCCCTTCTGAAGTCTTCCGGTGGCGTCTGAACCCGGAAGCGGTTCGCTTCCGGGTGATGTACAGACGACCCGATTGGCCAATCGGGCCGTCTGTACACGCTATGAAAGCTGTAATCCTCGCTGGTGAGGATTACAGCTTTCAAAGTGCAATTCTTATTCTGGCCACTAGATGGCAGGCCAGGATAAGAAATGAGCAATCATGAGTTTTAATTCAAGATTAAAAATCAGAGATTGCTCATAGTGAAAAAATAAAAAGTACAATATATTAGCTCATATTTGAGCTTTCAAATAATAAAAAAAAAATTTAAAAAATGTTAAAAAATATATAAAAAAATAAAAAAATATAATTAAAAAATAAATTTCCGTATAATTAAAAAATAAATACCTAAATAAAAATAAATATAGACATCATGGGTATCACCGTGACCGAAAACGCCCGTACTTTTAAAATAAAAAAAAAATTCCAACACGGTGAATTGTGTGGTGGAAAAAAGCGTCAAAATGGCGATTCGCTGTTTTTTGTCGCTTTTTTTTTCTAAAAAAAAATTAAATAAAAAGTGATCAAAAAGTCATACACACCCCAGAATGGTATCAATAAAAACTTCAGATCACCCCGCAAAAAATGAGCTCCCATACAGCTCCGTGCACATAAATGCCAAAAAGTTATAGGGGTCAAGATATGACGACCAAAAAAAAAAAAAAAAAAAACTTTATAATTTTTTTATCACTATCAAAACACAAGAAAAACTATACATGTTAGGTACCGCTGGATTCGTACTGACCTGTAGAATGAAAGTAACTGGTCAGTTTTAATGAACAGCGAACGCCGTAAATAAAAAACCCGGAAAACTGTAGCGGAATAGTGTTTTTTTTTGCAATTTCACCCGATTTGGAATTTTTTTCCCGCTTCCCACTACACCATATGCAATAATAAATGGTGGCGTTTGAAAGTACAACTTGTCCCGCAAAAAATAAGCCCTCATACATTGACATATATGTCAGAAAAATAAAAAAGTTATGGCTGTATGAAGGCAAGGAGCAAAAAACGAAAACGCAAAACCGAAAAAACCTCCGGTCGTGAAAGGGTTAAAGAGTCATTAATAAACATGAGTTGTCTAATTCAATAAGGACTATATCTGAAGAAAATGGTCCTCGGGACTCCCCCGGTCAGAGAAAATTAGGGAAGGAAAGGGGACAGGGACATATATTGTGGTCCTCCATGGCCTAAATTATCTGGTTAGAGAGATAAGTAGTATTATAGGTTAGGAGAGTAATAGAAGTTCAGCCAGGGGTTGCATACTTGTAGAGAGCGTTCTCTGGCATCGTTTAGCGTAGCGTTTAGTTTTTCATATATGGCAATACGATTAACCCTATGAATGATTGCTGATACTGAGAGAGAGCAACGAGGGCTTGTTTTTAGCTGGACAAGTTGTAGTTTTTAATGCCACCATTTTGGGGTACAAATAACTTACTGATTATAAAATTTTTATTAAAATTACATGTTGTAACATATATTTTAACATGATAACTTTATTCTATAGGTGAGTGCGATTACAGCATATCAAAACATATAGTTTATCAAAATATATGTCAAACCTAGAGATGAGCGAGCACTAAAATGCTCGGGTGCTCGTTATTCCAGTTGAACTTTTCCCGATGCTCGGGTGCTCGTTTCGAATAACGAACCCCATTGAAGTCAATGGGAGACTCGAGCATTTTTGCAGGAGACCAAGGCTCTGCCTAGGGAAGGCTGGGTGAAAACCTGGAAACCTCAGAAAATGATGGAAACACCACGGAAAAGGACAGGAAACTGCAGGGGCAGCATGCATGGATGCCTCTGAGGCTGCCTAATCCCACCATTACCCCAAATTCTCAGGTAACAGCCTGGTGGTTACCCTCATGGCAATTGTGCTCACCCAGACCAAGAAAGTCGAGGCAAATACCCATCACATGTTAGGGAAGCACCCAACTAGGTGCAACGAAGGTCCATCACCCCCTGCAGGTGACACCACTGCTCATGCTGGCACTGCAGCTGACATCAAGTTTAGTATCTGTTGTTATCAGTTGCTGTGGCTGTTGGTGGTAAAGTGGTGAGTATAGCTGCTTCCCAAGCAGTTGACCTGGGTTTGATTCCCGTCTATCGCAAGAAGCAATTAAAAGAGGAAAAAATAAAAATCAGTATAATATCTAATATGTCCCCTATAAGGGTAAATTGTTTGGAGAGAGGGCCTGTAGGTGGGGGGCAGTCTGGGGGGAAGGAGGTTTCGCTGGAAGAGCCAGAGGAGTGCCCCCTGGGCTAGCGTGTGTAGTGGTGACAACAGCCGGATGGATTTGGAAAAAGTCTTGCATCAACCGGTATGGTATCGATTCTTCTCAGTTTAATACCGTATACGTCCCCTATCTTGGGACCCTATATTTCATTGGGGTTCGTCACTTTGATGGCGAGCTGTGTCGCTCTCTCCACAATGGTCTTTAGGTTCGTAGATGGAGACGTTGTGGGCGATTTCTTTACAGAAGGACTTGTTGCTCATCAACAGAACCTCGAGCTCCTTGACATTGTGGACCAGGAATTTGCGGAACCCTGTGGGCAGCATGTGTTTGGTCTTCTAGTTGCTACCAAATCCAATGTTGGGCAATATAGATACGCAGGTAATATTATTTTTCACACCTATCCCAAAAATAAAATTTACGCAGTTTGCGCAAATAAAACTGGAAACTGGAACTGGAGAGAGGGCCTGTAGGTGGACCTGCGGAAAAATTGTTTGGAGAGAGGGCCTGTAGGTGGACCTGCGGAAAAATTGTTTGGAGAGAGGGCCTGTAGGTGGACCTTTGGAAAAATTGTTTGGAGAGAGGGCCTGTAGGTGGACCTCCGAAAAAATTGTTTGAAGAGAGGGCCTGTAGGGGGCCCTCCTGAAAAATTGTGGTAAAAGAGTGCCAGTTGGACCTCTGAAAAATGGCGTTTCTTTGGTCAGCGTTAGGCAAAGACGATATGGAGGAGGAGGAGTAGGAGGAGTAGAGAAGAGGAATCGGATACATAAGTTATTTAAATCTTTAGCTGCTTTCCCCCGGAGGAGATTTGAATTCCGGTGAAATCCAGGCTTTGTTCATTTTAATAACCGTCAGCCTGTCAGCGCTGTCAGTTGACAGACGTGTACGCTTATCGGTGATGACGCCACCAGCTGCACTGAATACCCGCTCTGACAGCACGCTAGCGGCAGGGCAGGCCAGCACCTCCAAGGCGTACAGCGCCAGTTCAGGCCACGTGTCCAGCTTTGAAACCCAGTAGTTGTATGGAGCAGAGTGATTGCTACGGACGTTGGTATGGTCAGCTAGGTACTCCCTCACCATCTTTCTGTACAGCTCCCCCCTACTCTGCCTAGACTGGGGACAGGTGACAGTGTCTTGCTGACTGACCTGACTACCAGTTCTGGTGGAAGTTGACATCTGGCAGTCTACAATCGCTCTGCGCTGCTGGTAAACTCTGGATAACATGTTTAATGTGGAATTCCATCTCATGGGCACGTCGCACAACAGTCGGTGAGCGGGCAGTTGTAGGCGGCGCTGCGCTGCCCTGAGAGTGGCAGCATCTGTGGTCGACTTGCGGAAATGCGCACAGATGCGGCGCACCTTGGTGAGCAAATCAGACAGATTGGGGTATGTCTTGAGGAACCGCTGAACTATGAGATTGAACACGTGGGCCAGGCATGGCACATGTGTCAGTCTGCCGAGTTGCAGAGCCGCCACCAGGTTACGCCCGTTGTCACACACAACCATGCCTGGCTTGAGGTTCAGCGGTGCCAGCCACAGATCGGTCTGCGCCGTGATGCCCTGTAACAGCTCTTGTTACACCTAAATGCCTTTTGTCACCTAAGCTCAGCAGTTTGAGCACCGCCTGCTGGCGCTTACCCACGGCACTGCTGCTGCTCCTAGAGCTACCAACTGAAGGCGCCGTGCCCACGGATGGTAATTCGGTGGAGGAGGAGGAGGGGTTGGAGGAGGAGGAGGCATAGTACGTCTGAGAGACCGTGACCGAGGTAGGCCCCGCAATCCTCGGTGTGGGCAGTACATGAGCGGCCCCAGGGTCATTCTCGGTCCCAGCCTCCACCAAGTTAACCCAATGTGCCGTCAGTGAGAATAGTGTCCCTGCCCGGCAGCACTTGTCCACGTGTCCGTGGTTAGGTGGACCTTCTCAGAAACAGCGTTGGTCAGGGCACGGATGATGTTCTGTGACACGTGCTGGTGTAGGGCTGGGACGGCACATCGGGAAAAATAGTGGCGGCTGGGGACTGAATACCGAGGGGCAGCCACCGCCATGAGATTGCGAAAGGCCACGGTCTCTACCAGCCTATAGGGCAGCATCTCCAGGCTAAGCAATTTGGAGATGTGGACGTTGAGGGCTTGGGCATGTGGGTGGGTGGAACTGTACTCCCTCTTGCGCTCCAGCGTCTGCTGTAAAGACAGCTGAACGCTGCGCTGGGACACATTGGTGGACACTGTGGAGGATCGTGGAGGCGAAGGTGTAGTTTTACGGCGGGAGGCGCTCATGCCGGGGTCCTGGGCAGGGGGTTGACTAGCAGAGGCAGCGAGTGACGCAGGGGGTTGACTAGCAGAGGCAGCGAGTGACACAGGGGAAGGAGCAGTGGTGTGACCCGCAGGAGGTGGTGAACGGCCTTGGTTCCATTGAGTGGGGTGTTTAGCACTCATATGCCTGCGCATGCTGGTGGTGGTTAGGCTAGTAGTGGTGGTACCCCTGCTGATCCTGGTGTGGTACAGGTTGCACACCACAGTCCGTCGGTCATCCTCACTTTCTTTAAAGAACCTCCAGACTTGCGAACATCTAGGTCTCGCCACGGGAGCTTCACTACGTGAAACAGTTGCTGCTGATGCACCAGCTCTGGCCCTGCTTCTCCCTCTGGCCACACCACTGCCTCTTCCAACCTGTTCTGGTGCAGCACTCGCCTCCGCCTCAGAAGCACTGTCTTCACTCGGCATATCAACCCAGCTTGGGTCAGTCACCTCGTCATCCTCCGATTCCTCAGTCTGCTCCCCCCTCGGAATTCCTCCCCTAACAACAACTTCACCACTGTCTGACAACCGTGTCTCCTCATCGTCTGATACCTCTTTACAAACTTCTTCCACTAACTCAACATTGTTATCATGATCATCATCATCACCCACAGACTTGGGCATCGGGAACGAGGTCAGCAGCAACCTGAGAAGTGGTTTGTGACTCTGGGAAGGGTCCAGAAAACAGTTCCTGAGAGTATGCCGGATCGCATTCCAAATTTTCCTGGGAGGGGGCAGACTGGGGGATAGGAGGTTGAGGTGGAGGAGCCAGAGGAGTGCTCCCTTGTCTAACGTTGGTGGACTGCGTGGAAGTCTGACTGGTGGACAAATTACTTGAAGCATTTTCCGCAATCCACGACATCAGCTGTTCGCACTGTTGTGGTTTCAACAGTCCTCTACCACGTGTCCCTGTAAGTTGGGACATGAAGCTAGGGAGTGTAGCTCTGCGGCGTTCCACAGCTCCCTCATCAGCAGGTACTGTCTCACCCTGCCCAGGACCACGGCCTCTGCCCCCTGCAGTAATTGAATGCCCACGCCCTCGTCCTCGACCCTTATCCCTGGGGTTCAACATTTTCTGTATATAAGTGTATGATATAAAAAAATAAATAAATAAACGGGCCTGGTGTACTGAAACCCACAAACTTGTTCAGTCTGGTTTAATTAAGTGACGTACAGAAAGTGTCACCTGGACAGAATATATGGATTGGAGTGAGTGTGCTGAACTGTGACACACAGAAAGTTTACACGCAGCTGTGTGAAATGGATTTGTATCACTCAACTAAAACAACAAATACAACTAATTTTTTTTATATATTTTGTTTTCTATATTTTTTTTGTAGTTTTGTTTTTTTTGGAATGTGACGTGCAGAAACTATCGTAGAGCTGACTGACACCCTACTGACGGTGGCTATTTAGACCCAGACAAATGTCGCACAGAGATTTTTAGGATCAAGCTGTATACGTGACAGGTAGCAAATGACTTGGTTGTATTCTGTGACGTACAGAAAGTGTCACCTGGACAGAATATACGGATTGGAGTGAGTGTGCTGAACTGTGACACACAGAAAGGTTACACGCAGAGAGGAAGGTAGGTATTTATGCAGGAAGATATCCCACCCCCAGGTTCTGAATGGAGTATTAACCCTAAGTAGACAAACAAAACATGAAGATGGGCGTTGGCTCCAAAACAACCCCACAGTGTGAACATGGTTAAAGGCAAGGCGTAGGCACTAAACAGAAACACACAAAAACTCAGAATACCAAGCAAAACATAGAAACCTATGTTCTCCGGTGACCAGACCTGACACCATCCAGTTCAAGAAAAAAATCATATTAACTAGGGAACGAAAAAAATGGTGGTGACCTCTGTTTATCTTTTCAGCTACTTATCTATAGATTCCTGGGCTCCTCTTCTGTCATCCAAGATGGCCACATCACACTGTGCATCGGCAGTCCAAGTCACTTCATGCTTGTCCAGACCTGCTCTTGGACTGGCCAGTACAGCCCACATGAGTCATGCTGGCCAATCTGAGGGTGGCAGGAAGCATCTTGGGCTACAAAATGCACAGTATGCACCAGGTAGTCTCAGAAGAGGTGCAGCCGCCTTGGCTGGCAGAAGAGGAGCAGAGGAATTGGCAGATCTGCAGCTGAAAAGATGAAAAGAAGGTTACCTGGTAAGTGTTCTATTCATTCCCTAATGTGATTTTTTTATTTTAACAGAGGGTCGCTTTGAAACATTCTGCTAAACCCCTCTAATCCTCATTTACCCTAAAACCAATTATTTGAAAATTATAATTCCTTTGTAATGTAAAGGGTGGAGGTGTATACATATATCCATACAACGTCTGCTTGACAACTACAAATACATGTGTACATGTTGTATATGTTGTAGTAATCAGAATTGCAACAGTAATCGCCTATTTGGAGAAGATAAAAATGTAAAATGAATTCATGCCACTATAATAACTCACTGATTTCCAAGTACAGGATGTATGTTTGTGCATTGCTTAGAAGAGTGGGTAACAGTTTTATTTTCCTCTCTGTGATTGAAAAGAAAGTATTCAGGAATTGCCAAGCAACACTGGGAATCTTTTATGCCAGGAAGATAGAAAACAAAAGCTGCTTTAGAAATATTCAGTATATGAGTGTGTCCAGTTTACTTTTCAGTAAGAACGAATGGCTACAAGAATGTGTCAGAAAAATGATTTATTAATGTTTATTAAAAAAAATGTGGCTATATGGCAACCATGACCATAACCTAATCTTGACTATAACCTTGGCACAAAAATACGACTGGGTCACACCTATAACAGTGATCACATGGTAATTGTGGGCAGTGGCATAGCAATAGGGGTAGCAGCAGTCGCAGATTTGACCTGGCCAATTACCATATTTTTCCCTTTATACGATGCAGTATGTCTTATAAAGCGAATAATTTTCCATTATGGAAGCACTGACTAGTCTGCAGGAGGCGGGAGAGCGAAACACTGTGATTGCTGTACTCATCCCAACCCCTGGGTCTTCTCTGGGCCACGCTGCACTGTGCACTATGACCTGACATTGCAATGCGATCCGGAGAAGATCAATGAGCGAAGAATGCAGGGGAGACCGCTGGACCTGAAAGAGGAGTCGCAGAGGTGGAGAGGTAAGTTACTTTATCTATTTTAAGGTCTGATCTGAGGTCTGATTTGGGGGTCTGACATCTAAAGGGGTCTAATTTGAGGTCTCAAACTGGAGTCTGATATGGGGGTCTGACATGGAGGTCTAAAGTGGGTCTGATATGGGGGGGTCTAACATGAAGGTCTGATGGAGGTTGTATCTTAGGTTTGATATGGGGTCTGATCTGAGGATCTGATATGGGGGGTCTGATCTGATGATCTGATATCGGGGTCTAATTTGAGGTCTGATATGGGGGTGTGATCTGATCATCTGATATAGGGTTCTGATATGAAAGGTAAGGGGATATTTTTTGTACTGACACAAAATATAAGGGAGCATTTTTTGTATTGGCACACATTATAAGGGGTATCTTTTGTACTGGTGCATGTTATAAGGGGGTATTTTTTGTACTAGCACACATTATAAGGGATTATTTTTGTACTGGCACATATTATAAGGTGTTATTTTTGTACTGGCACATATTATAAGGAGAAGGGTTAGTACTGGTGGGCTATGGGGAACATAATTTGTGTATGGGCAGAATGGGGGCATAATTACTATTGGGGGTACTGTTAACACTATGCACTCTGGGAGATAATTATTTCAATTGGTGGGACTTTGGCGAGCACTATTATTGAGGGGGTACCCTTGCACAGTATCAGCTTAGCACAATTTGGAGGGACATTATGGTTACACTATTAGTTTCAGGGACACTATTTGCTTGGCGCAGTTATTTTTGTGTGCTAATAATTATTGAAGGGGCACTATCTGTGTGGTACTAACATTTTCAGGGGGACTTTCTGCTGTATAGTATTGGGGAGCACAGTGGGCACAGTATTAGGGGTGGCAAGATGCAGTGTTGAGAAGGTGTGAGGATGATGGAAAGGTAGACAACTAAGATGTCTGTCATACTCTGGTGAGACAAGAGGCGGCTGAAAGCAATCATCATGGCGGTCTGGTCTGGATGTAAGAGATATGTGTTGCTGTATTACCCTGTATGTTTTCTAACACTGTATGTAATTTAAAACCTGCAAAATGAATCTGAGCACAGGATCATGAATGATCATTGGTCATGAGATGAGCATTCCAGGATTGTCTCCCTCTTTAAATGGGCCCCTTATTGTTTGGGACCTAAGTAATAAATAATCGTACTCACTTGCTCTCTGTCACATTCCAAGACGTAAAAAAAAAATATATATTTTTTGCCACTGATGTCCCCATGTATGCTAGTTTCTTGTGGGATGGGTTTTCGAAAGAAAAATTAGCAATTTTGTCATTTTTTTTTACATTTTATTTAAAAGGTCAGAATGATCACGGTGGTACCAAATATATATGGTTTTATTTATGTTTTAGTAGGTTTACACAATAAAATACCTTTATTTAAAATGTATTTGTTATGTTATTCATAAAAAAATGCATATTCTGAAAGTTTTTTATTTTTCCATCAGAGAAACTGTTTAATGTTTTTTGGGATGAGTTATATTGTACTTTATTGGGTTATTTATGGCTTTTTGATCACTTTTATTCAATTTTCTGGAAGGTTGGATAAGCAAAATGATTAAATCTAGCATTGTTTTTTATTTTTATGTTTTACTGCGTTCACCATGTAGATTAACCCTTAGGATACCAGCGGCGTACATGTACGGCGCTGGAAGCCGGGACTAAAATCCCAGCACCGTACTGCTACGGTGCTCTGATCGGGCGGGTGCAGGTGCTGCGGTCGCCCGATTAGCTGCAGGGGTTCGGCAGTGGCTGATAGCCGGACCCCTGCTGTATGCACCGGCAGCGCTGACCGCTGCACGTGCTGTATCTTAAGGGGTTAAGTTGTGCCATCGGGTCCCCACGCTGCTGTGACGGGGACCCGATGGCCAAGGAGTTTTTTTTTTTCCCTGGCTGTGACACTCTCCGATGTGATTGGATCGCGGCACAGCCAGGGAGAAGGAGACGCCCATTGAGAAAGCCTGGTGTCTCCTACTCTCTGTTCCAATGCCCAGTATTAGCATACTGAGCGGTAAATATACAGGGGGCCACAGCGGGGCGCAGGAGCGATATTTTGAAAAACCTGAATGGGTGCCGGCATCAGCTGGGGGTGCCCTACCAATCAGTGGCGTAACTACAACTAACTGGGCCCCACAGTAAATTTTTGAATGGGACCCCCCCCAGAAACTTCCTCGCAACCCCGAACTCACATGCAACCCTCACTCTTGTGGCTAGTCAAGATTGAGCTCTCCCAGACAAGGCCTGACAGCCGCTCCATCCGCTTTCTATAGTGTCACTGTATATAATGTCATTGTATAATACTGTTGAGGGGGGCCTGACAATAAAATCTTTTAGTCTCCCTCCTGAGGGGGCCCCTTGTGGGTCTGGGCCCCAAAGCAGCTGCTTCCCCTGCTTCCCCTGTTGCTACGCCCCTGCTACCAATAAAGGTGTTTAGATAGTGTAAGTTAAAACAATGAAAGGTCCTCTTTAAACCTGAAAGGACAATCTACTATATTTTGATACTATCTGAAATTATGCTGATCTGTACACATTGCTTCCCTGTGTATAACGATATGCTAGTGGTGTAGTGGCCTCTAACCCTCCCTTTAAAGAATTTGTTTAAAAAAAGTCTCCAGGTGAATGTAGCTTGTATTATTTGCACAGGCCAATACAGTATATGGACTATATGGCACTGACACAGAAATCCATGAAGTTTGTAATTATTCATGTTGTGTTTCATTGCATATAGAACACCTCAAACCAGAAGACAAGGGAAGTATATGTTATGAATGCAATGCATCTTCAACATTATCATTCAGAGAGCACAATGTATAAATGACATAAATGCCCTGGACTGAATAGGCTTTTTTCACTGCTCGAGTTAATCATCAAGGTTTCAGGAAAACTCCATTGACTTTCCATGTGTGGCAGAAGAGGTTCTTCAGGTTAGTATATTTCTGTTACTTATCATGGAAAATGAACTTTGGAGAACTACAAAGGGAAAGTATATCGTTCACGAAATCATCAGAGACGTGAAGTCGGAGGAAAATTAACTGAACGTTTTATGACTAGATCTGAAAGTCAACACAAGGGCAAGAACAAAATAATTAGATTTTACAAGTGTCCACCACTTTACAAGGTAATATTTCAAGATGATATTATACTTTCCTTCATTTCAACATCTAATTCTTTAGACCTTTCTGAGATAAAGATTTTGTTCACTTGTGTTAATAAATGTTAGTTTGATGTCGAAGAACCCAAGAACAGACTGCACAGGCATTCCATTCTTCAACGCCAGTACCCACAGTATGTGCTGTATTATACAGTGTATACCTGGACCCGGCAGTGAGGTGCGCATACGTAAGATTTCGAGAACAGAGGAGAGTGACAATCAGTAGGATACTGGGATGGCTTATAGTTACACAAGGAAGGAGGTAAAGGGGGTCTTGGGCACTCGTAGCAGTTGCAACCTCATTTACATAGAGTACAGACCAAAAGTTTGGACACACCTTCTCATTCAAAGAGTTTTCTGTATTTTCATGACTATGAAAATTGTAGATTCACACTGAAGGCATCAAAACTATGAATTAACACATGTGGAATTATATACTTAACAAAAAAGTGTGAAACAACTGAAAATATGTCTTATATTCTAGGTTCTTCAAAGTAGCTACCTTTTGCTTTGATTACTGCTTTGCACACTCTTGGCATTCTCTTGATGAGCTTCAAGAGGTAGTCACCTGAAATGGTTTTCACTTCACAGCTCTGCCCTGTCAGGTTTAATAAGTGGGATTTCTTGCTTTATAAATGGGGTTGGGACCATGAGTTGTGTTGGGCAGAAGTCAGGTGGATACACAGCTGATAGTCATACTGAATAGACTGTTAGAATTGTATTATGGCAAGAAAAAAGCAGCTAAGTAAAGAAAAATGAGTGGCCATCATTACTTTAAGAAATGAAGGTCAGAGAGTCCAAAAAATTGGGAAAACTTTGAAAGTGTCCCCAAGTGCAGTCGCAAAAACCATCAAACGCTACAAAGAAACTGGCTCACATGAGGACCGCCCCAGGAAAGGAAGACCAAGAGTCACCTCTGCTGCGGAGGATAAGTTCATCCGAGTCACCAGCCTCAGAAATCGCAGGTTAACAGCAGCTCAGATTAGAGACCAGGTTAATGCCACACAGAGTTCTAGCAGCAGACACATCTCTACAACAACTGTTAAGAGGAGACTGTGTGCAGCAGGCCTTCATGGTAAAATAGCTACTAGGAAACCACTGCTAAGGACAGGCAACAAGCAGAAGAGACTTGTTTGGGCTAAAGAACACAAGGAATGGACATTAGACCAGTGGAAATCTGTGCTTTGGTCTGATGAGTCCAAATTTGAGATCTTTGGTTCCAACCACCGTGTCTTTGTGCGATGCAGAAAAGGTGAACGGATGGACTCTACATGCCTGGTTCCCACCGTGAAGCATGGAGGAGGAGGTGTGATTGTGTGGGGGTGCTTTGCTGGTGACACTGTTGGGGATTTATTCGAGATTGAAGGCATACTGAACCAGCATGGCTACCACAGCATCTTGCAGCGGCATGCTATTCCATCCGGTTTGCGTTTAGTTGGACCATCATTTATTTATCAACAGGACAATGACCCCAAACACATCTCCAGGCTATGTAAGGGCTATTTGACCAAGAAGGAGAGTGATGGGGTGCTACGCCAGATGACCTGGCCTCCACAGTCACCAGACCTGAACCCAATCGAGATGGTTTGGGGTGAGCTGGACCGCAGAGTGAAGGCAAAAGGGTCAACAAGTGCTAAGCATCTCTGGGAACTCCTTCAAGACTGTTGGAATACCATTTCAGGTGACTACCTCTTGAAGCTCATCAAGAGAATGCCAAGAGTGTGCAAAGCAGTAATCAAAGCAAAAGGTGGCTACTTTGAAGAACCTAGAATATAAGACATATTTTCAGTTGTTTCACACTTTTTTGTTAAGTATATAATTCCACATGTGTTAATTCATAGTTTTGATGCCTTCAGTGTGAATCTACAATTTTCATAGTCATGAAAATACAGAAAACTCTTTGAATGAGAAGGTGTGTCCAAACTTTTGGCCTGTACTGTATGTCTTCAGAGTTCATTTTTGGAGCATCACAGCCACAGAAAAGTTAAAATTGTACCACTTGGCAATTGTGTATGTAACCTACCATGTGATTTAAGCAATTTAATATGACAAAGGTTGATGATAGACTCCCTTTAAGGGGGTTGTACCATTAACACAATTAGAGCCTGTGTTCCTGCGTTTGAATAGAGTGGTAGTCAAGCATGCATGTTGCCACTCCATTCAATTTTATGGGTCTGCTGGAGATATCGTAGCAGAGCGCTTGCACTTGACTATCTTTGGCAGACCCATAGAGTTGACCATTGCAGCAGACACAGTTGTCTGGCACTCCTTTCAAACGCGGAGCACGGGCCACCAATCTTGTGATCAGCAGGGCTCCCAACAGTCTGATCCCTGCCTATTAGACTCTTAACTCCTATTCTGCAGCACTGCAGTGGTCTCCAACCAGTGGCTCTCCAGTTGAAACTACAACTTCTAGCCTTACATCATGAGACTACTGCCTTACTGAATAGTAGCATGTAAATGAAATAAAAGATCTCGTTAACATGGATTTCTGATTCTACCAGGGTAGGAAAATGTTATTTATTAAAGTGATTCTATCTCAAAAAGGACTCAAATAAATAAATAAAAATGATACCACACAGATCCCCTGCTCTTGCCATTCTGCCACTGCCCGGCTCACTACTTTTTCTACTTCCTGCTCTCATGTCAACACCTAGGAAATGCCTGGTCAGTCAATCATTAGCTAAGGTGATCACCACTGCAGCCAGTGATGTGCTGAGAGTGTTTTTCTGCGTGTAGGGAGTTGAGAGCAGCAGTGACCCAAGCAGCATTTGAATGACAGTGAAGGGGGTACCGGTTCTTTTATGCTTTTAAGCCAGTCTAACCTGACTGTCACCATTTTTTTTTGAGAGGGAAACCCGTTTAATAAATAAAATTTTCCTACCCTAAAAGATCCAGTTTAATGTCCGATGGAAGTCAGAAATCCATGACCTGGAAAACGTGCATGATTAGAGAAAGATGTAGAGAATTACATCAGTGATTTACCTCACTGTTTATGTGCAGTAAAGCAAATACTCAACATCTTACAGTTCTGATATAAGAGGTTAAATATTTCCATTCCTCATATGAAAAAAATGGGAGACAAAATCTTCAGGTAACTGCTTACATTTACTTATGGAGTGGGATCACAAGAATCAAAAAAATGCAGGGTAGTTTAGGTAGTTATATACTGTATTTACATGAACATAAAGGATTATTGAAGCTTTTAGATATTGATGACCTCTGCTCCAAATAGGTCATCAGTATCAGACTAGTGGGGGTCCAACACCTGGTACTCCCACCGCCCAGCTGTTTTGTGTGCCAGAAGCTAAACAGTGGATGGGACCAGAAGCAGAAGGGGCCATGTCTATGCAGCACAGTCCTCACTCACTGATACTGATGAACTATCTGGAGGTTAGGACATTAATATCTATAACCTGGAATATTCTTTTAAGTGATCATAAAAAGTAATATCTATAGTATACCATACTGCCATGCTCCTCACACATTTTTAGGTCATTGGACAGGAAATAATGCAGTTTCAAGAAACGGTGAAGTGATGGAGAAAGAAAGCTTGTACCTTATGCATATCCGTGTGTTCAGAAGAAAGCAAAGGTATTATGTGAGATACATTTTAGGACTTATTCACACAGTGCAGTTATGGAAGAAATTTGTATATTTTTCTGTTTGAAAATAAAGGTATGTTTATACTCTACAGCAACCTCTATAGAATTGGAGCAAATCTGTCTATGACTGGAACTCCATTGTATACATTTAAATGGGCTGAATTCTGCAAACCCCATTGAGATAAATGTGACAGACTTAAAAATGTACTCTTTTCCTACAGATCTCATAAACTAAAAAAGGGAGCATTTGCTCATATGGACCCAATTCCAGGTATTTTTTTTTTCATTCTGTGGACAACCAGTTGTATTTTTGTTTGTACTGTATATACCCATTCCTACCTACTCAAAATGTATAATAGGCCACATGGTCGAGAACTTGATAACCTTTTATTTCCTATAGCTAAGGCAGCAGGTCTCATTGAGCACCACTGAATACACAACATGACTGGTATTGCTGTAATTAAGCTCTCAAGGCAGTGTTTAAGATATGAAATATGTATGGCAGAGTGGATAGGGAGAGGAGGTGCTCATGTCCAGTATACAGAACACTCACTCCTGGGCCCGGGCTGAGCTGTAGAAGCTGCACACACTACTCTGTGGTGATTTTCACCCTACTTACAGAGCTTTGGATTTATTATTTCTGTAAAGTGTGACTGAAGTCAGGCAGGGCCTAGTAGCAGGGAAGCATAACTAGGGGTGGTGAAAAGGTAGACCAGGAAGGGTCAAAAGGTGGGCAGTACTTGCAAGCCCTGTAAGAATAGTGGTAGTCAGTGCGGTCCCACAAACCTGCAGTAAAATGCACTCAGTGGACTCTTCTTTGAGTCTTCTCCATTATGTGAGTGAGCACCGGAGTCCACTGAGTGCATTTTACTGCAGGTTTGTGGGAGCACAGCGTCAGAATGGAAGCGAGTATGAAGATAAAAATTACATAACCGGACTCAACGTCACTTACACTATACACCGCTTACTCTAGTTCACGGGGTGTTTTGGAGATGACAGGTTCCCTTTAAGCTTTCCCACCCACCCAGTCTTACTTATAATGAGATTTTTACTTCACTATTGTCATAGCAGCAATGGTATGAAATAGTTGAGTCATTTGAAGGTAGATGATGGGAGCCCAAGGACATGTATCATGGATTCGGAGTGTATGCCCAATTAGCAATGGAATAGAGATGTGAGGCTAGTGGTCATAGACAGCCAAAATCTCTACAAGCGGGCACAACCAAGTATTTACCTTCTTTGCTGCTCCAAACTGTGCTATGTTGAAGGTCATCCCTTGCGGCATGCATGTGCTTTCCTCCTGGATCTTAAAGTTACAGAACATGCATTGTATAATCTGTCTACATCCAATGGTAGTATTCCCTGTGGCATATAAGGCAGGTTGTCCTATGGAAAGGTGTTTGAGCTTGTCTTGTACTGTGAAGGTGTGCTATTTATACTGGTCAGACCTTCAATGCCTGACCTGTCTGGCTTGTCAATTGACCACTTTCTTGTCAGTCCCCCTGGTGTCACCCACCTGGATCAGCAACCTCTGAGTGGAGACTACTCCTAGAGGCAGTGGTTTGGTGACCCCTGCAGTGCAATTCATATCCCCGTACAGGGGTGAAAGAGTGAAAACCAGGGGTCCTGCTTGAGAATGACTTCAGGAGTAGTCCCAAGTTAAATCTGTTCAGTAGGAAGAGTGAGTCCACACCTGTTGCATTACAAAAGAGAAATTGTACCTGCTGAGTTCAGGACGGTGTGCGCAATGTGTTACATTCAGCTGAGGGCAAGGAGTGTTAAGTAAGGTGTGGTTTATTAAGGGCTCTTCTTCTGTAATTTGTATATCAAAAGGTGTTTAGATTGTGTACATGGTTTAAGTATTTTTATACAATTTGTTATTTTTTAACTTGTTTAATTAAGAGGCTTCAGTGGCCGTTCAACCCAGTCACACAGTGTTTGTTTGCTAAGCCGGGTAGTGTACAGCTCAGAAAAAAGGGCGGAAGAGACATCTACTGGGGCACTTTGTGGCCATCTACCATGGGAGGGGGGGACACAATGGGGCCATCTACTGTGGGCACTTTGGGGACATTGAGGGAGGTAGAACTATGGGAGCATCTACTGGGGGCACCATGAGGACATTGTGGGGGGAGAGCACTATGGGGCCATTTTCTGAGGGTTCCATGGGGACCTTAGGGGGAGCACTATGGAGGCATCTATTGGGGCACTATGGAGACATTGTGGGGTGAACACTATGGAGGCATCTAGTGGGGGCTCTGTGATTACATTGGGAGTGGGAGGAGCACTATAGGGGCATCTACTGGGGGCACGACGAGGACATTGAAGGGAGAGAGCACTATGGAGTTATCTACTGGGGGCAGTGGATGTAGGATGTATGTGGCGCTGTATTCTCCAGTATGTTTTTTAGCACTGTGTGTAATGTTTTCCAAGTATGTCTTTAAGGCCAGACACACATTAGTGTGTTGAATGCGATAAACTCACAGTGTGTGTCAGTGAGAGTTCCCATTCTGGCCTCTGCTCCTGTGACAGGATCGCACAGCATTATGTCAGTGTAATATGACACATTCCAGGACTCTCAGTATTACATAGCATTATAATGCTGTGGGATCCTATCAGAGGAGGGAAGGGGAGCCCAAGCTAAACTCTTGCACCAGGGCCCATGAGCCCTTAGCTACACCCCTGCCTGTAGGGCAACAGAGTGCTGGGGCTGGAGAAATAGGTATGCCAGAGCTGATTAATATTCTGTGGCTACTGTGAAATAACCTGCAGGAGATTGCAGACCAGAACAGCAATAATATGCATATTGTGCCCCCACCTAACCAGCCAAACCCCATACCAGCAACAACCCCTGTTTATAGGTGGCATTTGGGAATTAACAATGAAGAGGGACTATACAGTCCGGTCTTCATTATTGAATGAAAGGCAAATGCAGGCTAATTGTGCAGCATGGTCGCAACCTGCTCGCAGCACGGCCACTCCATGTGGACGTACCCTAAGACAAAGTGGCCTGGGTATACCTGATTTATAACAATTCGTGACAAATTTGTAACAAATCTAATTTCTTGGCTAACTTCAGCAAAGTTGCCGAATAGAATCTTTCAAAACTTTGTTCATCGCTAATTATAAATTTAAGTGCTTATGCAGTGCCAAAGATTTTCTGACCAAAGATCTAATCATTATGAAGAGTTCCCTTCAGCTATACTGACATGACTATCTTACTCTATGAAATAATGGTTCTGCAGCAATTGCTTTTTCAGAACTCTGCAATCCTCTTGTCAATGAGTCAGGTCCCTTTAGACTTTGATATGGTTAACAATGATTGGACAACGTCTGACTATGTAGGGACATGCTCGATGGACAAGTGCAATAAAAACAGTTTTCAATATAGTCATACATCGTTGGATAACAGAGGTCAGCGCTGTGCAGAAAGATGAGGATTGTTATTTTATGAGGAAACAGATATGTCAGGGAGATGCCACCTGGGATTGAGCATAATTAATAGGCACTCTCTCAGACATATACCTTACTGTGAATCTTCAGGGTAATATAGTATGAAAGGTTTTATAATATGAAAATGCAGACACCAGCTGCATAACTTCCTTCATATCCTGAATCACTTTGCAAGGACAAGAAGCTATTTTCTCCTCCAGTATCTCAGGAGTAGCCTCTGGGACAATTACACTCACAGGGACATTGTTTAGTACTAGGAGCACTTTTAGTGTTCAAGGAGTATTCCAGGGCTTTAATATTGATGAGTTATCCTTAGGATGGGTCATCAATATAAGATGGAAGTTAGACGAGGTCCTACTCAAGGCAAGACAATCACTTGAATCCTGAATGGCACTGAGCTTGCTGTATAAAGATTTGCTAGTTCTGGCTCACCATTATTCCTACAAACAATTGATTGGCAGGTGTCCTGGGAGTCTGACCCACTTTGATCTGATATTGATGACCGATCCTAAGAATAGGTCATCAATATTAAAGTCATTGATTTTCCCTTTAAAGTAAGTTAAAGGTATTGACCCACAATTGACATCTATCACCTATCGAGAGAATTGCTCAGAACTCCACCATTCACTGAAACAGTGGTCTTGAACAACCCCGCACCCCCACGTTTCTCCTCACTGCATGACTGTAGTGCGGAGCAGTTTGAAAAGAGTGGTATTCAAGCATATGGGGACTAACGGAGACAGCCTAGTACATTGCACATACTCAACTGCCACTCCATTCATTCATGCAGTGAGGGGGATTGAGAGTCTAATCTTTTTATGGTCTTTATCTTTAGCACCCTATTACTTTTGAGTTTATTATGTTTATTAGCGGTCAGATGGCCCCAGGAACTGCAAGTCATGTCTGTCATTTCTGGACATAAGAAAGATAAATGTAACAGAGAAAACAGCAGTGCAAGCCAAGATGGCATAATAAGAATAAAAATAAGAAGCAAAAAGCTTTAACCCCTTAAGGCCAAAGCTACTTTTACACTTAATGCCGAAGCCACATTTTTTAAATCTGCCATGTGTCACTTTATTAATTCATAACTTTGGGATTCTTTCACCGATTCGACTGATTCCAAGATTGTTTTTTTCGTGACACATTGTACTCCACGACAGTGGTAAATTTGAGTCAATATAAATCACCTTTATTTATAAAAAAAAATCCTAAATTTACAGAAAATTTAGAAAAATTTGTAATTTTCAAACTTTGAATTTCTCTGCTATTAAGGCAGATAGTGATTCCTCACAAAATAGTTATTACTTCACATGTCCCATATGTCTACTTTATGTTGCCATCATTTTGTAGATGTAATTTTATTTTTTGGGGATGTTAGAAGGCTTAGAATTTTAGAAGCAATTCTTTAAATTTTTTAGAAATTTTCCAAAACCATTTTTTTAAGCACCAGTTCAGTTCTGAAGTCACTTTGTGGGGCTAACATAATAGAAACCACCATAAATTACCCCATTTTAGAAACTACACCCCTCAAGGTTTTCAAAACTAATTTTGCAAACTGTGTTAACCCTTTATGTATTCCACAAGAATTAAAGGAAAATGGAGATGATGACATTTCAAAATTTCACTTTTTTTGCAGATGTTCCATTTTAATCCATTTTTTTCCTGTAACAAATCAAGGGTTAATAGCAAAAAAAACCCTTAAAATCTATTATCCTGATTCTGCGATTTACAGAAACACCCCGCATGTGATTGGAAACTACTGTATGGCCGCATGGCCAAGCGCAGAAGGAAAGGTGCGCCAGATGGTTTTTGGAGGGCGAATTTTGCTGGACTGGTTTTGAGACACCATGTCCCATTTGATGCACCCCTACAGTAGAAACAACCAAAAAGTGCCCATATTTTGGAAACTAAGGGATACAGTGACAGTGTTATTGATACTATTTTGGGGTACATATGATTTTTGATCACTTTATATTACACTGTTAGGCAAGGTAAACAAAAATGGCTGTTCTGGCTCAGTTTTTATTTTATTTTTTTTTACTGTGTTCACCTGAGGGGTTAACTAATGTGATATTTTTGTAGAGCAGGTTGTTACGAACGTGGCAATACCTAACATGTATAGTTTTTTTTATTTATTTAAGTTTTACACAATAATATCATTTTTGAAACAAAAAAAATCATGTTTTAGTGTCTCCATTGTCTGAGAGCTGTAGTTTTTTTATTTTTTGGGCAATTGTCTCAGGTAGGGGCTCATTTTTTGCGGGAAGAGGTGATGGTTAGATTGGTACTATTTTGAGGGGCATACGCCTTTTTGATCGCTTGCTATTACACTTTTTGTGATGTAAAGTGACAAAAATGGCTTTTTTGACCCTGATTTTATTTTTATTTTTTTACGGTGTTCGCCTGAGGGGTTGGGACATGTGATATTTTTGTAGAGCACGTCCGGTTGCCATGGTAACCATCAAGATGCTGCCACAGCCACAGATGGGAGGGAGAGGGAGCTTCCTCCCTCTCTTCTGGCCACACCATCGGCGCTGCCAGCGCACCACAGCGCCCGATGGGAGAGGGAGGGAGCGCTCCCTCCCTGTTAACCCCTTCCATACAGCGGTCCCTACGGACCGAAGCATGGAAGGGGTTAAACTGCTGACATCGGTGCCAGCACCGATGTCAGCAGTTTCAAGCAGAGTATCAGCTGTATGCTGATACTCTGCTTGAAAACCGCTCGCCATCCTGAAAAATCATTGCGGGCGGCACTCCCGCCGCAGCCGCCCGCACATCGCCCGCACATTATATCCCCCCCCAATCGGCCATCAGAGAAAACAGTAGGGTGGGGAGATATATATATAAAATATATTCTTACATTTAGTTATTTATTTATTTTAGTGTTTATTTCAGATGCGATCGCTGTGATTGGCTAGTCTGAACAGACTAGCCAATCACAGCGATCGCTAGCCCGGGACCGCCCCCATTGGTCCCGGGCTGGTTAGCTGAGACCCCTGGCTGTAAGTAACAGCCGGGGTCTCAGCACTGTCACCATGTCATCAGACATGGTGACAGTTTAATGCCATGACGGCTTATCCCGTCATGGGGCGGCAAGCGGCTCCTGCCCATGACGGGATCAGCCGTCATTGGGCGTTAAGGGGTTAAACAGGTAAGGAAAGGCAAAGCCTAGGTCAAGGAAAGCCACAAATATTCATTCAAGGTCTTAGGTACAAGGCATAGTCTGAAAATAAGCACAGATATTGCAGGCAACAGATATCAGGCACCAAAAATGAGATGCCTTTAAGGAAATCTTGGTGCAAAATATTCAATGAAAAGCCGTGGCGGTGCCTGTTCAATCTTGATCAAAACCTGATTGTGTATGAGCATCTTAAGGCCTCATGCACACGAATGTATTTTGTTTCCGTGTCCTTTCTGTTTTGTTTTTGCGGATCCACACACAGCGTGTGCTGTACGCATCCATATGTCCGTTCCGTAGCCTCGCAAAAAAGATAGAACATGTCCTATTCTTGTCTGTTTTACAGACAACCATAGGCATTGTTACAATGGATCTGCAAAAAAATAACAACAACAAACGGATGCAATATTGATGCAAATAGACGTCATCCGTATTTTTTGCGGAACCTCGCTTTGCGGACATATGGTCGTGTGAATGTAGCCTAATGCTCGAGAATACCTTTACATTGGAAGGTGCATCTGCTTCTGCATTTCATAGTACACCTCTGGAGCTGAGAGAGGTAAACATATTAGATTTATACATGTTATCATGACAATTTAACACAAATTTAAAAGTTTCTTTTAACTTCTGTATCTGGTGGACTTATCTCTTCCCTTTCTGTGTATGGGCAACCGTTTGTCAGATGACACCATCTCCCAGATGAATTTCAATTAGCTCTTGTTAATCCCTTCCTCCCCTCATAGAAAATAGTCTCTCACATATGGCCCCAGAGATACATGGTATGTAATTCCCCATCATTTCCTTCTCCGTTGTCTAGAGACAGATGTAGCTATATACTTTTATTTATTTTGAAGTACCAATGAAGGTATGAAATGTGTGTGGCCCACTTTACCTGCTCCTCTATGAGATTACTACATCAGCACTGAGTGGGGGCAGGGAGCAGGGTACATACTGAGCATGTTAGTCTACCTCTGAATGCAGGATAAGGTGGATCAGAAGAATAAACAGCAGGGGCGCTACCAAAGAGGTAAATGTAATGTACATAAAATAAACTTGCAATACGTTTATTGTATGTATATTGCAATAATTTAATTGAAACGCCCTGTTCATTGCACAGTAATACTTTTCTTATGGATAATCCCTTGAAAAGCCAGGAAGACTGATAGACTAAACTATGAAGGTAGTACCACATGACCATTAGAAGTCTATATAGCTAATTAAGTCTACATTGAACTTTCCTCTTTTGTAATAATGTTATAGGAACAAATAAATGAAGGCACACAAAGTAAAAAATAACATAAATCATAGCCTGAATAAAGTAAATCAGTCACATAGATTGTCGTTGTCCCTTTCAATGTCACATCATGCCATTCACTTTGTCAGACTTGTTGGCATGCAGGCAGGTATCAGCAGGAGCAGCTGGCAGACAATGATGATGAGAAGGCTGTGTTAGTCATCTCCTGAATCTGAAGATGGTGGCTGAATTTTTTATTGATCTGATTTATATTCAGTGTAATATATGCCTGTTTCTTCTCACTGCTGCTGTGTAATTGCATCCACTGGTGTGATTGATAACTCCGGCTGATAGGCTATAGACTCTTCCTGGCAGGCGATATATGGAGAAGGTAACTGACCAGTTTGGGCTGCTGCTTATTTGTTTTTCTGGTCATTTTGTAGTTAGTCAATTAAAAGTGACAGCAACATTCAACTTTGTATGCTAAATACAACCAAATTTCATCCACAAGATGCCAAAAAAATCTGCAGTGAAATAAATCTGCAGCATGTCAATCTAACCCCCAGATTTCCACCATGGGCTTAACCCTTTACAAAGAAAAGGGTCATTTCTGTGGCAATTCTACAGCACAGTCCACTACAAGTATGTACTGTATGTACACATTGTTTTTTTGTCCTGGCACTTTCTTCGGCCAAAAAATGCATTCAATAATCCCTCAATTGGGCAGCATATTTTGTAGCATGTTTTAGGCATCTGTGGCATTATGGGACAAATAATGTGTCTGGATGCCTGGCATTTTTGTCATGTCTTGCGATCTTATATAGAAAAGTATGTACCGCCCTTTAATGTCACTTTCTTTGTAAAGCAGCATGGAAAAAATGCATTGGTAGAAGAAGTGCCATTTTAAGAAGCAACATACTGCATATTGGCATTTGTGTTTTTTTCAAGCAGGGTCGGAAAATAACGTATTTCTTTGGAAAAATGCCATAATGTGGGGAAATTGCCACACTCAGAGCTTTCTAAGATTTTCAAAAAAGCAAAAAAGCAATTGATGTACCTCGAGTATCAAAAAAGATCACTATAACAAAACTTTTTTGCCGTGTTTTCAATAATCATCCATGTCACATCCATAGTTGGTGTTTCTTAACTAAAAACTGCAGAAAAAGTGCAAGTAAAGAAAAAAGTGCAAGACAAAAACTAAAGACACGGAAACAATGGAAATATGAGGAACCCAAGAATTCTGTATGGCAAACTCTACAGAGACAGGGTGTGGCTGACAGAAGTCATCCTTATGGTGGTCTGGGCTGAATGAAGAAGATGAAGAAAGAAAATGTGTATAGTTAGAGAAGATGTCTGTTAGATAATGCTATAATCACCATCCAAACCACTACCAGTGAACCCCAAAACTACTACCAAACTTCCTAAACCACTGTGTGTAGTATGAGATTAAGGCTACCCCTAGGTTGTTCACCAGGGCCTGCTGCAAGGTAGAATGGACTTGCCTGCTATGAACCAAGGACAAATCGGTAGACCTAATAACTGAATACCTGTGCGGGCACACAAGTAGAAGCCATTCCAAAATGACCAGGGAGGAAAAAGAAAAATCAGCAAGTGCTATATGGTCCTGTATGTTTAGTAGTAGTGTTGAGCAAATCAAAGCCAAATGAATTCGCAGCAAAGCCTAATTTACTCGTGCTTCATGGTAAAGAATCTATTTTTCCTGAAATGGTGGTAAACTACATATATATATATATATATATATATATATATATATATACAGTACAGACCAAAAGTTTGGACACACCTTCTCATTCAAAGAATTTTCTGTATTTCCATGACTATGAAAATTGTAGATTGATACTGAAGGCATCAAAACTATGAATTAATACATGTGGAATTATATACTTAACAAGAAAGTGTGAAACAACTGAAGATATGGCTTATATTCTAGGTTCTTCAAAGTAGCCACCTTTTGCCTTGATTACTGCTTTGCACACTCTTGGCATTCTCTTGATGAGCTTCAAGAGGTAGTCACCTGAAATGGCATTCCAACAGTCTTGAAGGAGTTCCCAGAGATGCTTAGCACTTGTTGGCCCTTTTGCCTTCACTCTGCGGTCCAGCTCACCCCAAACCATCTCGATTGGGTTCAAGTCTGGTGACTGTGGAGGCCAGGTTATCTTGCGTAGCACCCCATCACTCTCCTTCTTGGTCAAATAGCCCTTACACAGCCTGGAGGTGTGTTTGGGGTCATTGTCCTGTTGATAAATAAATGATGTTCCAACTAAACGCAAACCGGATGGAATAGTATGCCGCTGCAAGATGTTGTGGTAGCCATGCTGGTTCAGTATGCCTTCAATTTTGAATAAATCCCCAACGGTGTCACCAGCAAAGTACCCCCACACCATCACACCTCCTCCTCCATGCTTCACGGTGGGAACCAGGCATGTAGAGTCCATCCGTTCACCTTTTCTGCATCGCACAAAGACACGGTGGTTGGAACCAAAGATCTCAAATTTGGACTCATCAGACCAAAGCACAGATTTCCACTGGTCTATGTCCATTCCTTGTGTTCTTTAGCCCAAACTAAGCTCTTTTGCCTGTCGCCTGTCCTTAGCAGTGGTTTCCTAGCAGCTATTTTACCATGAAGGCCTGCTGCACACAGTCTCCTCTTAACAGTTGTTGTAGAGATGTGTCTGCTGCTAGAACTCTGGTGACTCGGATGAACTTATTCTCCGCAGCAGAGGTGACTCTTGGTCTTCCTTTCCTGGGGCGGTCCTCATGTGAGCCAGTTTCTTTGTAGTGCTTGATGGTTTTTGCAACTGTACTTGGGGACACTTTCAAAGTTTTCCCAATTTTTCGGACTGACTGACCTTCGTTTCTTAAAGTAATGATTGTCACTCGTTTTTCTTTACTTAGCTGCTTTTTTCTTGCCATAATACAAATTCTAACAGTCTATTCAGTAGGACTATCAGCTGTGTATCCACCTGACTTCTGCCCAACACAACTCATGGTCCCAACCCCATTTATAAGGCAAGAAATCCCACCTATTAAACCTGACAGGGCAGAGCTGTGAAGTGAAAACCATTTCAGGTGACTACCTCTTGAAGCTCATCAAGAGAATGCCAAGAGTGTGCAAAGCAGTAATCAAAGCAAAAGGTGGCTACTTTGAAGAACCTAGAATATAAAACATATTTTCAGTTGTTTCACACTTGTTTGTTAAGTATATAATTCCACATGTGTTAATTCATAGTTTTGATGCCTTCAGTGTGAATCTACAATTTTCATAGTCATGAAAATACAAAAAGGAAAAAGGTGTGTCCAAACTTTTGGTCTGTACTGTATATATATATATATACTCACCTCATCCATTTGCTTGAGGAGAGGCCATCACGGCCATCTTGATTGGAAATACCGTGCTAATATATGACGTCAACACGGCCGGCCAGTGTGATGACATCATGACGTCATCAAGTCACTGCTTGAGATACGCTGTGTCTTCAGTCAAGATGGCCGCGACAGCCTCTCCACAAGTAAATCGATAAGGTGAGTATGTTTTTTTTTTTTTTTTTAAACCGGGTTAACCCCTGAAAGGCCTCAATTGTAGCATCAGATTCCAAAATCAGAGATGAATGCAGCATCTGAGGGGTTCAATGACGGGAGGGCACTCGATTGCCGTTCCTTGTTATTGCGCCCGCTACATACACAAGGGTTGGATTAAGAATCTGGCACATATTAATTGGGGATTGGGTCTCTGATCTTCTTAGACCCTAGCAACATCCCTGGTACATTGAATATGATGCAACAGCAAGTTTCAAAAGTATCAATGCTTTTTAAATTCTGCAGCAGGACAATGAGCCCAAACAGTGTCATTAAGAACTATCTTCAGCATAAAAAACAAGGAGTCCTGGAAGTGATGATATGGCCCCCACAGAGCCCTGATCTCACCATCCTCGAATTTGTATGGGATTACATAAAGACACAGAAGGATCTGAGCAAGCCTACATCCACAGAAGTTATGTGGTTAGTTCTCCAAGATGTTAGGAACATCTCTCCATGCTGAGTTCCATCAAAAACTATGTGCAGGTGTACTGCTGATGCTGTTTTGAAGGCAATGATGTTCACACCAAATATTGATTTGATTTAGAGTTCCCTTTTGTTCATTCACTTTGCATTTTGATAATTAATACTTCTATTTGTGATAGCATTCTTACTTTGTTACGAAGCTGGGTAACCCAACAAAAGAATTTAAAATACACGTTTTTTTATTTGTCATTTGGTTCAGCATCCAGTTTAGTGAGGCTTAGGATCCACATTAACGAACACGTTTCACATTCCATTCTCAGTGTCAAAGGAAATCTGAATCCAATGTGACACAACAAGCTATACATGGCTGCTCGTACTCTAAACCCAATTGTTAATGAGGCAAAAGCAACAGCTTGCCATCTGACTGCATAAATGTCATGGATGAGTGCGACCACTAGCTAAGGAAACAATATACTTTTAGGAAACAACTGGCGACTTGGTCATTCACATTTATTAGAATCAGTAAAAGTCCTGAAGAGGAAAAAGAGAATGAAATGTTTCACTTTAATAATACCATTATTAATATTACAGTATATTCTAATAAAACTAAGAATAAAGTGACATACAGTGCCTTGCGAAAGTATTCGTCCCCCTGGAACTTTTCAACCTTTTACCATATTTCAGGCTTCAAACAAAAACATATAACATTTTACATTTTTGGTAAAGAATCAGCTGAGACATACCCCAAGCGACTTGCAGCTGTAATCGCAGCAAAAGGTGGTGCAACAAAGTATTAACCCCTTCGTGCCCAGCGACGTACATGTACGGCGCTGGGGCGATGCGGGCACATGGCGCCCACTCGTAAGTGCGGCGGGCGTCATGGCCGGCAAGTCTCTGCTGTTTCTAACAGCAGAGACTTGCCGCTACTTACCGCCATCGGCGGCGTCTTCCTGGGAGTTTAGATGCCGTGATCACACGTGATCACGGCATCTAGTTGCGTCTCAACCCGGAAGCATTCGCTTCCGGGTGGTGTAAAGACAACCCGTGTGGCCAATCGGGGTGTCTGTACACCATATGAAAACTGTAATCCTCGTTGGTGAGGATTACAGTTTTCAAAGTGCAATTCTTATTCTGGCCACTAGATGGCAGGCCAGGATAAGAAATGAGCAATTCTTGGATTTCTGAGTCTATAAAATCCCTGATTGCTTATAAATAAAAAAAAAAAAGCCACAATATATAAGCCCATATTTGAGCTTTCAAATAGTAAAAAAAAAAATTAAAAAAAAATGTTAAAAAATATATAGAAAATAAAAAAGATATAAAAGTTCAAATCACCCCCCTTTCCGTATAATTAAAAAATAAATACCTAAATAACAATAAATATAGACATCATGGGTATCACCGTGACCAAAAACGCCCGTACTTTTAAAATATAAAAAAAAATTCCAATACGGCGAATTGTGTGGCGGAAAAAAGCGTCCAAATGGCGATTTGCCGGTTTTTGTCGCTTTTTTTTCTAAAAAAAAATTAAATAAAAAGTGATCAAAAAGTCATACACACCCCAGAATGGTATCAATAAAAACTTCAGATCGTCCCGCAAAAAATGAGCCCCCATACAGCTCTGTACACATAAATACCAAAAAGTTATAGGGGTCAAGATTTTACAAGGAAAAAAAAAAAAAAAAGGGCAACTTTCTAATTATTTTATCACTATGAAAACGCAGGAAACACTATACATATTAGTTATTGCCGGATTCGTACTGACCAGTAGAATGAAAGTAACGGATCAGTTTTAATGCACATCGAACGCTGTAAATAAGAAACTCGTAGAACTGTAGCAGAATAGCGTTTTCTTTGCAATTTCACCCGGTTTGGAATTTTTTTCCCGCTTCCCACTACACCATATGCAATATTAAATGGTGGCATTGGAAAGTACAACTTGTCCCGCAAAAAACAAGCCCTCATACAGCTATGTGAACAGAAAAATAAAAGAGTTATGGCTGTTTGAAGGCATGGAGCGCAAAACAAAAATGCATAACCGAAAAAACCTCCGGGCGCGAAAGGGTTAATTCAAGGGGTCCGAATAATTTTGCACACCCCACTTTTCAGTTTTATTATTACAAAAAAAGTTTAAATGATCCAATAAATTTTGTTCCACTTCACAATTGTGACCCACTTGTTTGAAGCCTGAAATGTGGCAAAAGGTTGAAAAGTTCCAGGGGGCCGAATACTTTCGCAAGGCACTGTATATACTGTAAAAAACTTTGACAATGGGAGGAAAATGTACAGCATGGGAGGTAGGAAGGACTGGTAAATTGAACAAGCAGGTTTAGTACCATAAATGTGGCACCACGCTTGTTCGGTAACCTGCTGGTTCACTGCTAAAGGGTTAATACCACTAAAGAGTTAATACCATAATGTAATGGCTCCCTGTTAAAGTTGTTAGAATGTTTACTGAAAGGATTAACTATGCACCATCTGCGATACAAGTGATTCATGTAAATTTGCTATGCACTGGGTAGTTGGTGGGTAGTTGGTGGGTAGTGGGCTGGTCCCATATCCCCTGGTTAGTGGAGTCTGCTAGTTAGCATGCCAGAAATAATTCCTGTCTTGTGCATGCTGCTGCAAAGTAGGCCAAGAAAGCACACTTCTCCAGAAAGACACCATTCCTGTGAGTGAAAGCTGCCAGAAAAGCAACTTTGCTGAGAACTAACCTGAAAGAAACACTGAATTATTACAGAAGGCTAAAGACCAAATTAAGGCTGTGCTAAGTCAGGAAAGCAAACTTGGATACGGTTGTAGACTTTGCTGCACATGGTTTTGACTAATATTAGTTCTGGCATCAGCCACACTACTGGCCACCCGATTTAGGATGCACCCCACAGTTGGGCACTGCAGAGAGATACTGACTGATTGCATGTCTTTGGAAAATTGTTAGTACCTATAAAGAGAAACTCAGGAGGGCCACCATCATAGCCACCTCCTATACATAGCCCTTTGGAAAAGCCTACTCTGTGAAGTACTCGAGAACTGTACCTACTGCCTGTGTTTGTACTGTAACCCCATTCAATAAAGGAGAGACTTTATTTTATTTTAATCAAGGCAGCCTGGTCATTGGTCTCCATACATTGTGTTCCCTTCCCTGTTCTCCTGCCTTGCTCCCTGCTGCCCGTCTAATAGCGGGCACCCCAGCCACCGCCAGAAACGAGACCGGGAAAGTCCAGGGTGTGTCCTGAGGGTAAGAAGTGTTGCTCCCCTCCAAGCACTGCACCCTTGGACTGGGAAAGCACTGTAGTAGGATTACCACAGTTTTAGGGTGGTGTCATACTACATTTATTTTGCAAAAATGCTGCATTTTACCAAAGCTTTTTATGTGATGTTTTTATTGCAGTGGAAAATGTTGCTTCCAGATGTTACATTCTGGGCAATAGTAAAATAAAAAAAAATACTCCCTAGAAATATAGAGGGTCATTTACTATCAGATATACGCTTTTTAGCTTTTACCAAGTGTTTATTGGGGCGTACTAGCAGTGGCCCACATTTACTAATGTGTTTCTATGTTGTTGTTGTTTTTCTATTTCAAGTGAAAGGACTTTAGTTCACAGTAAACTTAACTGTAGCAACCAGTGTCAGGCAGCCGCTGTCAAAGCCAATAAGATTATGGGTTGCATTCTAGTTACTATAATTCTGGTGAAGGGTTGTTAATCCAGTGAGTTATTCTGATTGCCTTATTGGAGTTGGGAAGGAATTTCTTCCCCTAGAATGAGAAAAATTGGCTTCTGCTTCATGATAGTTCCTTGCCTTCCTCTGGATAACAGGTTGAACTGGATGGACTGATTTTTTTTTTTTTTTTGCAGTCTTATAATCTATGTTACTATGACCAGTGAAACATGCGATATAAGAGGCCACTGTAACATCAACTGTGTGATGTCACAATCACCATAGCCCTATATAACCTGAGTTCTAATGGGTAAATGCTTGGTTCAAATGACCAATGAAGAGAGTAGAGGAGGCAGGATACAGGTAAGAACATTTCAGTTTTTAATGAGTTACTAAGAATACATGTCAATTTCGGTCGCTTTGACCAAAGATCACTGTGTAGCACTAACTGAATTATAATTAAAGGGGTTATACCAAATATGAACATTATCCCCTATCCACAGTATAGGGGATAACTAACTGATCGCTGGGAATCTGATAACTGGGACCCTCATTGATCCTGAGTCCCATGGTCCTGTCCAATGGAGAGTTGTCAAGCATGTGTCCTGCTGCCCCATTCACAGGAGCATGGGACTGCCAGAGATTGCGGAGTACATTGCTTGGCTTGCTTGAACCTATAGCACAACTCCTTATCTAGTTGTCATCTTAAAACATGGAAGTTAAGGAGAATAGGGAAATTTATTTCTGGACCACTCCTAAAGCTACTACTACTACTATAGCTCTCAGCCAGTTTTTCTGATGTAGAAAATTTGCAAATTTTGTTGCAAGTGCCAGTTTTTGACAAGAATTATGACTTAGCTTTCTCCGACACCCTTGACACTTTTCCAAGAAGTCGGATCGGAGGGGGCTGGATCTCAGAAGCCCACCTCATTTAAAATATGTGTATTAAAACCTGCACACATTACACAAGAAATCTACTCCAGCTCCTGGCTGGAGTAGATTTCATTACTTGTGTACAGGCATCCTGACATGCACCACAATTATTAATAATTGTGACACATCTTACACCAGTGCAGGATAAATTAAGACCGGTACACACAATACAAATCTTAATCTCCGCCTAAATAGCATACACTAGAATGACATTTTAGCATATTTTGCATGATGTGACATTGGTAATTTGTCATATAATTATATGATATATGATTTTAATAATTAAACTGATCACTGATATTACTTAGTTTACTTTCTGGTATACAATAGATTCCTACATATATATTATAGATATATTCCTTTGGAGAGTTTAACCGCTAATAATGTACCAGCCTGTATCTGCCATGCAAAACAATCTTCACAGAACAAGGCAGAAGTCCACCAGAAGGGCTTTGTAGTTGCCAAGATAATCTTTGACTACTAACCAGAATAAAATGTGCAGGAACAGTTCAAAACACAGCATGTACCTTACAATAAAATAGCAGATGGACTCTCAGATACTAATACTGGTTCCTGGAAGTGGATCAAATCAAGAGTGACAATGAATCTATTAAAAATCAACCTGTATTAGAATGCTATTAAAAGGTATTCAAACCCCTCCAGATGTCTTTTCATCACTAGAGCAAGAATCGTGTATATCAACCCCCCCTTAGGTAACACATTATACAACAAATACTCATACATTGAATTTATCCTGCACACGCATCAATCACAGAACAAATATTGGACACACACTACACACACATTGGACACAAATCATTTATAGCAACCCCCCCCCCTTAAGTGACACATCATACAACAAATACTCATTGTCCACACATCAAATGTATCTGATACACACATCAATCACAGAACACATATTGGCACACACTACACACACATTAAACACAAATCACACAATCATAGAAAACACACCAAACTACGACAATAATGAGCATGTTAATTATTGTATGAACTACACAGTGGATTCCCAGCAAAAACAATGCTTTACATACTCACTACATACCAATACTGACTTCCTGCAAGCGGAATCCTTCAGCACAAACTGTGTACCCACCGGTAAAGTGGGCTAATGCGTACTAATTTATAAAATGCGTACGCATTAGTGTACATACTAAAATATGCGTAGGAATTGCGTGCGGATTTTGAAAAAACGCACGCAATTTCCACCCGAGCATGCTCGGCCAAGCATGCTCACTCATCTCTATTCTTAACCCACTCCTGCTTTTTGTCAGGGGCGTAGCTATAGGTGGTGCAGAGGTAACAGTTGCTACCGGGCCCAGGAGCCTGAGGGGCCCCAAAAACCCTTGTCCCGCATAAGAGGACACCGTTATTATAGAACGCGCATGCAGGTCAAGTTACACCTCTGGCTGCAGGGAAGGGTTTAGATCAGGAATTTGGAATGGGGTGGAGGATCCATTTAAATGTTTGCCTCAAGCAGCACAAAGGCCGCAAAGCACTGAAGGAAGGGGGGCCCAAGCTGAACTTTTGCACCAGGGCCAATGAACCTTAAAGGGGTTCTACAAGTTAAATTTATTGATGACCTATCCTCAGGACCCGGCATCCCCGCCAATCAGCAGTTTGAAGAGGAGGCGCGCGCCGTACCAGCGCTGCCTCCTCTTCATTGTTTACATCCTAGCCGTAACATGGGTAGCGGTGAGAAGCTGTAATTATACCTAACCGTCCCATTCATTCCAATGGGAAGGCTCGTTCCCATGCAAGTGTGTGGGAGCGGACCGCAGTTTGCAGTGCACAGCATGGGCCCGGCAGGCACATGGTCGTGTGCATGAGCCCTTATTGCGATGAATTATTAGTTACTGCTATTCTAGATATAATATTAGGGTAAGAAACCTTAGCTATTTTGGGGCCAACGGAAAAATGTCAACGTTGAGTGGGTCCAGAAATAACTCTGAAAACACATTTCCGAATGCCCTCACTGACTTTGCAACTGCAGAGAGATTGTGTAGAGAAACCCCAATCTGGTAACACCCAGTTATACTTTTTTTCATTACGAAAGAAATTAAGTAGTTGTTGAACAGAATTTTGCTAAGTTGTATTTAATTAACAAATAGTCTACATCTTCTTACTAATCTCCATTAGATACCACTTTATGCTCATAAATTAATATGAGTCACCATCACTTGATTTCTATAGGAAGTTAGCTAGTCCATGCAAAAAGAGGAACTTGGCGGAACTTGATATATTTGGGCATGGAATTTTCCCGATGAGTACTGCATTTGTGTCTGCGTGTCATTAACCATTACCATTTTTTTTATTTGTTTTTTCTGTATACTTGTATCCTTGTAATTGGATATATTAAAATTAATGGCTAAAGGGGGGGTGGCTAAATCCACCATGTACATCTAATAAAATTGGCTCTCTGGGCTTAGCTTGGGAGAGAACCGTTTGACCAGCAAGCTGTCTGGGTGTGCGATTCTTAGGCCAGCCGCATCCCCTGGCACCTGGGGACATTATTAACATAATTTGAATCCCACAGACAACAGAGTGAAGTCTCCTAATTTGGGACTTGTCCTAAATTGCAGCGACATCATAAACTCCTAGCAGGAATAATACAGGAATGGCATATCATAAAGTCATGAAAACAGATGCTCCAGAATTGTTATTACATGGGGTGATGCAAGTATATTTTTCCACTGTTAACTTCTGCCTCAGAATTTAGGAAAGAAATTCAAGGCTGGCCCTTGGGTATCTTCCATGATTTTGCACCTCGAAAGCAGTGGTTATACCCACAGCTTTAGTCCCATTCAATGTGGACCCCATCACATTTTCTAGCAGTTCTTTAGATGGGACATGATCCTTCTGGATTCAGTCTGGAAAGCAACAAGGAAATATTGCAGCGGTATTTATTATCAGAGTGAACTACTGGAAGGTGGTTTCCCTTCAAATTCTGTGAGGGTTTCAATGAAGAATCCTCACAGTAATCTGTATGCAAAAAATGCACTCTGAATGAGCCCTAAAGGTACAAAAATACAAAATTAAAAAAATACCTCAGCTAGCCAGTCTCTAGCTCTGTTCCAGCACCTGAAAACTATAAAGGGAAACATAAAGGGGGTGCAATTAAAAAATGTTTAATAAAAAAGAAAATCCACAGCATTGTTTTTTTGCTTTGGATTTCTGCTACACATTTCACCATTTGCAATGTGGAGAAGAAATCCATGGCAATTCTGCAGCAAAATCGGCAACAAATGCACTGTGACCTTCCAACCTGACAAAATATGAGTACAATGGTTCCAGGTCTGAAGTTCGAGGGTTAGTCTAAAATTATCTGCACTCTGACTGTAGAATTTATTTTAATAACCTTTCAGAAAAGACAAATACATCATATTTCAACATAATCTCCCTGTTTTCGATACATTTTACCCATCTGTCGACAACAGGGTTGCCAACCGTCCAGAAATTTCTGGACAGTCCGTAAAAATAGGGGACTTTTTTCCTCTGTCCGTGAAAAAAATAGAGGTGTCCGTGATTTTTTTGAGGCTGGTGATACTTGACTAGATTATTTTGGTGGTAATTATAATCATTTTACAGCTCCCAGTAAATGCCTGTAATGAGTTCTGATCAGTATATGTAGTTATAGATATATATTGCTTATAATATTTATCCTTCATTATGGTTTTCCAATTTGTCCGTAAAAAATGTTGGCCGTCCGTGATTTTGGGATAAGTTGTCCAGAAAAAAAAAAAATTCTGATTGGCAACCCTGGTCGACAAGCGTGTGTACTCCCTCATTAAAAATTTTAGGTTGAGCTGTGAGCCACGAATGCACGTCTGTCTGTCTGTCGTGGATTATTGCATAGACAGAGCCATGGTTGATTTGCAACTGATTTGCCCCATAATCCAATGTCACTCATCTATCCAACAGAATCACTTCCCATGTGTGCTCAATGTTTCCCTCAATCGTGGACGGGCTTCTGGCTCCTTCTTCATGGTTGACACTTCTGCCACCTTTCTTGAACTTCTCTATCCATTCTTACACACATCTTCATGACAAAACACTTTCTCCATACTGTGCCCAAAGTCTTCGATAAATATTGGGACCAGACATACCCTCAGACCACAAAAATCTAATCATTACACGCTGCTTTTCTTTCTCTTTCATGCAAATGACAAGTCCAGCAGCCATTGTTTCTTGTACCGTAGTCACAAATGAACTGACGTAACATGTTCAGACCTGCACAGCAGTGACTAGGGAGATTATGTTGAAAAGATGTATTCATCTTTTTTGAAAGTTGATTAAGATAAATTCTACAGAGTGCAGATAATTTTTTACTTACCCTCGTATATTGACCCAGATCTCCTAATCTATCTGAAAGGGTAGGGCCTAGTGCGAAAGAGTGTGACATAGTGGGAAAGGGGTGTGACCTAAAATAGAACATTTTGCTCCAACAGTGCACCCCAATTCTGGTGTAAAATTATGTGTAAGTACAAATAGTTGGTATAAAGTTAGACAAAAGTGTCTTGCCTAGCACCAAATTTCTCATCCAGCCTATACTACTGTGATACATTTGGAACAGGTGTAGACAGCCTAAATGTATGCCATCAATAGGTTGAGTAAATCTGGGCCTTTGTTTTATTGAATATACAGAGAACACAATATACACCAGGGTTGATTTATTCTGTATAGACCCCAAGAAACAAGACATACTAGTCTGTGTTAGATGATTGCTCAGATGTATAGTGGTCGATATCATAGGAGCAAAAACAGGTGTATGGGGAAAGAAAAAAAAGCTTGCACCCCTTTCAAATGTATCCAAGTTCACAGGGGATAAAGTTGAATATAATGGAGGAGTCTGTCATATATTCCTATAGGCTGAAGGCAACTTTAGTCATGAAGAACACAACACAGGCCACACAATGTAGTAATGTCATTGATCCTGCCTGTGCAAGCCAACAACAGCACAGGCCACAGGTCAGGAAAGGCTTGTAACTAGAGCAGCTCCATTCATTGTGGGAACTGGGTTAGGTGAATATTGATCTTATTATTCTGTTTTTACTAATGGGCACTATGATTGTGTAGCAGAAGTACTATTGTGTGGGGTAATGGGTTCTCTCTGTAAGAAACTGTCATGGTAGTCTGGTCCAGATGAAGAAGCAAAGAGATTGAAACCTACAATCAGGGAAGACATCACCTGACTGGATTTAAGTCTACTGTATTCATACTGTCTGCAGAGAACCTATGTAGATGAATATATGGTCACTGTATTGGTCTTAATATATTAGTTTTATTCAGTAACAGTGTTATAGTATTATACTGTCTATATATGGTGGTAATATCTGATCCTGATGTGGAGGAATTATTTGGTAACAGTATTGGGGTATTATTCAGACACTATGTGAGGATAATGCAGTATGTGATCCTTATGTAGAGGTATCATTTGGCTCTTGTACAGTGGTATTATATTGTAACTGTATGGCTGTATTATTTAGAGGTTATGTGCAGCTTTATTTCTCCCTGAACACCAGCAACCACATACTGTGCACAGAGCCTGCAATACTGTACAGCCTGCCCAGTCTAGCACCAGGGGGAACACTTGATAACTACTAACTACCAGTGGCGTGTCTAGGGTGTTTGGCACCCGGGGCGGGTCCTTTCTCTGACACCCCCTCACAGTAGTATTGCCCTCATTGTACAACCTTCACAGTAGTTTTGTCCAGATATGTGCCCCCTCTTGGTAGTTATGCCCATATTGTGCCCCCTCATAGTAGTAATACCCATTGTGTCCTATTCATAGTAGTAATGCCCATAGTGCCCCCTCCACAGTAGTAAATACCCACTGTGCCTACTTCATAGTAGTAATGCCCTCTGTGCCCCTTTGTAATAAAATTGCCCTCTCTGCCTCTCTTTGTAATAGTATTGCTCTCTGTTCCCTCTTTTTAGTAGTAATGCCCTCTATGCCCCCCTCCACAGTATAAATGGCTATTGTGCCCCTTCACAGTAGTACAGCTCTCTGTGCCCTCTCTGTGCAAGAAAAAAAAAACACAGTAACTACTCACCTTGTCCTGTTCCTGAAGCTCAGATCCAGCTCTCCCCTGCAGACACAGATTGCTCTGCAGCAAAGTGTGGGCAGAGCTTAAGCAGGTTCCTGGGATGCAGGGTCCTCCCATACAGGCCAGCAGCACGATATGGGCAGGCTGAATAGTGGAGCAGGGAGAAGTCTTCCTGTTTCATCATTTAGTACTGGAGAGACGAAGAGCGGGGAGCTGAGTGACAGGACCGCAGTTCCTGGCGCTCCATCAATGAGCTCTTCCCTCTGTATTGATGGAAGCACTCATTGCTTCTGGGCAAGTGGGAGCAGTGCGGTGACCTTACTGTGGGCGCTATAGGGACATTACTGGGGACAGTGAGGGAACATTACTGGGGACAATATAGGGACATCACTATGAGCTATGTAGAATACTATGTAGCATGATCTGTCTATTATATTCAGCAACATCTATAATACATGCAGTTTCATTGCCGCGAGTGTTGTGCAAAATTCCACAATGGGGCCCCTGAGACTTTATCGCCCAAGGGCCCACATGAACCTGCCCTGTTACTGTCCTCCGGCCAGTGAATTGCTTGATCCTCGACAACTCTATTTTTATTAGAGGAAGCTACTCTGCCACCTGTGCAATACCTTTTCGCTTCTGCTATTTATGCATTACAAAATAAAAAATTATATATACCCATCAACCAAAGTGCTGTTGATCACAGTATATAAATCGCATTAGAATACAACAAAATTGACAGCTGTAAGCCACCGAAATAGAAATTGGTGCATTACCTTCCAGTAATGTTTTGCAAGTACATGTGATTAATGAATATCCTCCAGCCTGAGCCTGAGGTCACATGCTTCCATATACTGTGTGACTAAACAACATAACAAACAATAATAATAATTGTTTTAACCCCTTCGCGACCAGCGCCGTACATGTACGGCGCTGGGGCGATGCGGGCACATGGCGCCCGCTCGCGGGTGCGGCGGGCGTCATGGCCGGCAAGTCTCTGCTGTTTCTAACAGCAGAGACTTGCCGCTACTTACCGCCATCGGCGGCGTCTTCCGGGGTGACTAGATGCCGTGATCACACGTGATCACGGCATCTAGTTGCGTCTAAACCCGGAAGCATTCGCTTCCGGGTGGTGTACAGACACCCCGTGTGGCCAATCGGGGTGTCTGTACACCATATGAAAACTGTAATCCTCGCTGGTGAGGATTACAGTTTTCAAAGTGCAATTCTTATTCTGGCCACTAGATGGCAGGCCAGGATAAGAAATGAGCAATTGATAGATTTCTGAGTCTATAAAACCCAGAATTGCTCATAAAGAAAAAAAAAAAAAGCCACAATTTATAAGCCCATATTTGAGCTTTCTAATAGTAAAAAAAAATTAAAAAAAATTAAAAAAATATATAAAAAATAAAAAAGATGTAAAAGTTCAAATCACCCCCCTTTCCGTATAAGTAAAAAATAAATACCTAAATAACAATAAATATAGACATCATGGGTATCACCGTGACCGAAAACGCCCGTACTTTTAAAATATAAAAAAAAAAATTCCAATACGGCGAATTGTGTGGCGGAAAAAAGCGTCCAAATGACGATTTGCCGTTTTTTGTCGCTTTTTTTTTCTAAAAAAAATTAAATAAAAAGTGATCAAAAAGTCATACACACCCCAGAATGGTATCAATAAAAACTTCAGATCGTCCCGCAAAAAATGAGCCCCCATACAGCTCTGTACACATAAATACCAAAAAGTTATAGGGGTCAAGATTTGACAAGGGAAAAAAAAAAAAAAAAAAGGGCAACTTTCTAATTATTTTATCACTATGAAAACGCAGGAAAAACTATACATATTAGGTATTGCCGGATTCGTACTGACCAGTAGAATGAAAGTAACGGATCAGTTTTAATGCACATCGAACGCTGTAAATAAGAAACCCGTAGAACTGTAGCGGAATAGCGTTTTCTTTGCAATTTCACCCGGTTTGGAATTTTTTTCCCGCTTCCCACTACACCGTATGCAATATTAAATGGTGGCGTTGGAAAGTACAACTTGTCCCGCAAAAAACAAGCCCTCATACAGCTATGTGAACAGAAAAATAAAAGAGTTATGGCTGTTTGAAGGCAGGGAGCGCAAAACGAAAATGCAGAACCGAAAAAAGCTCCGGGCGCGAAGGGGTTAAGGGAGGGCAGCCACCTAGCAACAGCTATTGGGTGCAGGCGGCAGCCTGTCCTCTGCAGTCAGAAAGACCAAGAACTTGTGAGATTTGAAATGCTCGAGTTCTCGCTGGAAAGTCTGGTACTTTCCTCACAAATCTTTCCAGCTGCAATGGAGAAAGATGTGTGCTCTGTTGCATAATCAGTGTCTGTGGGGATATACCCACAAACTATTCAGGGGACTCCCAAAAGATTTAGGGAGTAGTCCCCATCATTAGTGTTGAGCGAAGCATTTGAAGTAGAATTCGGTCCAAAGTTTATGAAAGCTTAGATTCGCAATGAATCAGAATTTCCTCGCGTTTTGTGGTAACGAATCAGGTTTTCCTAAAATGGCGGTTGCACGTGTTACAAAGCAAAACTAAGGGTAAAGGAGACAAGCCCAGTAATGCAAAATCATCCACAATGCCATGCATCCAGCCAATCTGCAGATAGCCATCCCCTTGTGGGTACAGCCCCTGATTAAAGGTGCACTAAAGGTGTCAAGCAGCCATTAACAATGAAAGCCGACTATATAGTGCAGTCTTCAATATTAAATGAAAGGAAGCTGCAGGCTAATTGGCCACGCAGTTTTTCACCGGAGCATGACTACAACCCGCCTACAACAGGACCGCTCCATGTGGCCATACCCTAAGGCCCTTTTCACACGAGCGGGAGACTCGGACGTCTCCTGCAACATGTGCTGTGTACTGACCTCCCGGCCCTGAACGGGGGTTGCATAGCATTATACTGATTTATGATGCTATGTAACCCTTACAGTTCTGGAATGTGTTGAATAACACTGTCAGCATTATCCAACACATTCCAGAACTGTAAGGGTTACATAGCATCATAAATCAGTATAATGCTACGTAACTCTTGTTCAGTGCCGGGAGGTCAGTACACAGCACACATTGCTCGTGTGAAAGGGGCCTTAGGCAGACTTGCCTGAATATACCTGGCTTATAGTGATTCGTGACAAATTAATTTGTAACAAATCGAATTTCTTCTGGAACTTCAGTGAAGCTGCCAAATCGAATTTTTAAAAACTTTGCTCATCTCTACCCTTCATCATCTTCCTCAGAAGAGGAACATACTGTATATTTAAAAAGAAAATGAGGGCTCCTGTACATAATGAAATTACTGTGTTTGGACAATTACCTTTAGATTGTAAGGTATTATCCCATTAGAAAAAGCCCAAACCTTGCTTTAGGTGTTATGAAAGGATAAATCATGGTCAAATAAACACTACACCTGCTCTTCTCAGTGAAGCGCTTTTGAGCAAATTTTTGCATGGCGCAATGAGATGTTTGTCTCGGGATATATTTCAACATAGCTGCTTGGAATCTCTTTCTGAGGTGGACTGAGATTCAGAATACAAAACACGTTCCGTGACTCCCTCAGAGTGGGAAAAATGGAGTTGGGTTTGCAGGAAGATTTCATCAGATGGGCTATATGTGACACTTCTTGGTTAAAGAGGACAACTTCGTTCTCAGTAGGTTTATAGGGATCCCTGATATTCAGGCCTTAATTGCCCCAGGAATTGCTAATAGAACTGGATTTCCTAATGATACTACTGACCAGACATTAAAAAATGTGCAATTTAAAGTAGCAGTTGCAGTAGGTCCATTACATTTCATGTTAGCAGAACAGGAGGGTGAGGTGTCATCTTCACAGAACATGAAGAACCTACTCTCATCTAAATTAGCTCTTGTAAAAGCAATTAGTAGAGCTGTCCTAACTATGGGACAATCTTTTAATTATGCTACAAATATCAGAACAGCCCATTGGCTCATTTCTGCAGGAATGGCAGATTTATCCCCAAAATATCATGAATACACTAACCTGCCCTACATAATAAAAAAAAAATTACAAAAATTCAAATCACCCCTTTCTCCAAAATGAAAATAAAAATACATAAACAATAAAAGAAATACACATCATAGGCAATTCCACAAGGGAAAACTTCCATACTTTCTAAATATTTTTAAAAAATCTAAATGGCTGATTTGAAGTTTTTTGGTGGCTTCACCTCCCACAAAAATGAAATAAAAGGTAATCAAAAAATTATATAACTCAAAATGGTATCTATGAATAGTACAGATCATCTCGCAAAAAATTAAGACCTCACACAGCTCCATACACATAACAAAAAAAAAGTTATAAGGGTCAGAATATGGTGAGGAAAAGAAAAAACAATTTTTTTCAAGGGTTTTATTCTTCCAATTTCATCCCATTTGGAATTTTTCTTCAATGGTGGAATTAGAAAGTACAATTAGTCCCACAACAAAATAAGCCCTCATACAGCTATATGAATGAAAAAATAAGTTATGGCCCCAAAAAGGCAGGGAGTGAAAAACAAAAATGCAAAAATGAAAAATCCTCCTTGACTGAAAAGGTTAAAAAGAATGACTATAACTGCTCATATAGACCATCATCCAAAAAAACTGAATTTAGTCAGATATTCCACAGAAAAGGGACAGCCACCTAGCAACAACGACCCTCCCAATACCCTACTCATTTGGTGTTTTCCATTTGTTCTCCTAGGCCAATAAAAGGCTCAAAAACAAGATCCTCAATTACAAATGGATCAAAAGAAGTAGAGGATTGCAATTTACTAGAAGCATAAGACTTCGCCTCACGAGGGTTCAGTCTGAGTCATCAGCCTCATGGATCGACAATTCTTTAGAAGTTTTCACGGAACTACACAGCTGTTATACAGTGAAAGGACTTCTGTCAGCAGATCTGTGAAACTGGCTGACCTGTGGCTTTTGCTCCTCTCAGCTGAAGGTGTTTGTGTTGGTCTCATATGTGCCCACATTGCTGAGAAGAATGAAGTTTTGATATATGCAAATGACCTTCTGCAGCGCACAGGGAGCCCGTCCCCAGAGGCTCTAGTAGTTCCAGGGTTAGGATGCCAAGTGATGGTATGGCTATGGGGGGGGATGTCACGGTGCTTCTACCTGGATCTGGCACTCTGAGTTCAGGCAGCCTAGGGGCTATGCAGAAAGTTTGTAATTGGTAGGAACTGAAATGAGTAAGGTCCAGACTTTGATGCAAGTTGAGTTGATGTACTCGATACTGGCATACGGGTAGCAGCTCCTATAGAATCACAGTAGCTCTTGACTCCAGCAGTTTTTACGGTGCACTGGCAGGGGAACTGGGTTCTATTCTCTATTACCGCTGTCCTGAACTCTCCTTCTTGTCTGCTATCCCTCTTTTCTTAGAAACAAAAGGCATAGTGGTGTCACACGTTGGTTAGGCATAAGCGGGAGTAGCAGGTTGTAGGAATGGTAGAGCCTGTTCTGGGGTACTGCACTTCTAGGAGCAAAGCGGGTATTGCTGTTACTTCTAGAGCCTCAGTTTTCTCTTCAACTGCCTCTGACTGAAAGGGCCAGGCCTTGCAAATGTGATCATGCCTGGCCATATCAATAAAGAGGAGAGTATGTGTAAATGGTTTAGATGGCACTAATTTAGTAAAAGGCGTGGGTTTCAGGAGACAGTTCCCGGACCGACTTGAATATTAAAGAAGACTCCCGTACTCCACTGTGTTGTGTAATCTCTCATGTAAATTTATTAAAGTGGGTTATCCCATATATTATAATTCAATAAACTTTTTGGTCCCAAGGGCGCTTGGTCCTGCAGGGTATTAAGCGTTGCTCACAGCGCCATACAACTTGGGCAATTTCCCCTTACAGCAGCGCTTAATACCCTGCAGGACCAAGCGCCCTTTTACTTCAAATGTTTATAGCAAGTTAATGTATATAGCCAGTTATTCCGATGAACGCCAGTGGACCGAAAACGTTTATTGAATTATAATAGACTGGATAACTCACTTTAATAAATTTACATGAGAGATTGCACAGCACAGTGGAGTACGGGAGTCTTCTTTAATAATAAAATGGAAAGGGGGGGAAAGCTGCAGGAAGAGCTCAGCCTCTATGAGTAATAGCAATACACCCATTGCACCTACAGGCTTGTTTGCATACATTAAAATATAAATTATATATTTCTTTTTCTCAGCAATGTGCAATGCGGGCACATATGTACAAATCTCCTGACAGATGTCCTATAAGCTTCATTTAGACGCTGTGAGTAGCAGCCGATTATCAGGAAAGAAGTGCTCCTTTCCGACAACAGCTGCTCCTAAAGTGGGGGCAAAACGCTGCATTTCTATGCAGTGATCACCTCTACAGTATGAGAACAAATGATGGCTGCTGCTATTGCTCATCCCCATACAAAATCATTGTACCTTGGCAGCAAAGTGCTATTTAGACAGCCCAGGAACAATGATTAAGGTGTCCATACCTCAGATTATTTCACCTGATGAATGAGCGTTTCACTTCAGGTGACCTTTACACAGACCAATTATCGGGGTGCTCGTTCCAGATACATAGCACAAATGCAGTTTAGGACTTATTCTTATGGCTGTGAGTGTTTTGCGGTCCGCAAATTGTGGTCTGCAAAACACAGATACTGGCCCGTGTACGTTCAGCATTTTGTCTATCGCACATGGCCAGCCCTATACAGAAAATGCCTATTCTTGTCCGCAATTGCGGACAACAATACGACATGCTCTGTATTTTTTGCAGGGCTGCGGAATGGAACTACGGATACAGACAGCACACGGTATGCTGTCCGCATATTTTGCAAACCCATTGAAATGAATGGGTCTGCACCCATTCCAAAAAATTTCAGAACGGATGGGGACACGTATCTAAGGCCATGTGACTGAGCCTTTACTCTGAGCTAAAGAGTTGATTGCAGTTCTTTCTGCTTTCAGTTATTACACTGTTCAAACTGTTCAAGTCTGATTGTATTTTGTCTTAAAGGGAGTCTTTCACCTGTTTTTCACCTATATAACTAACAGCAGTGCCCCACAGAAGATTGCATACACATCCCAGACATACCTGTGTGCACTGTGAGTCTGTATTACATGTCCAGGAAAAGCACTTTTATTCTGCAGGAAGACAGCTCCCAAGTGCCCAGCTGAAAGTAAAAACAGCTTTCACGCCGGACTCGATTTCTAACAGCTATACCTTCTAATATTGTGGATATAATGCGATTCTGGTATCATTTGAAAGCTTGGAATGCCAGCTTTCAAAGAAGGTCAGAACCATTTTTCTATCTGCTACCAATTCCAACATATGAGTAGCTAAAGCAGCCCTCCCCTCTTCAGTCTGGTTTGCTTTGGGTACTTGCAGCAGCAGAGCTGGGCACTTGGGAGTTGTTTTCCTGCAGAATAAAAGTGCTTTTCCTGGACATGGAATAGACACAAAGTGCACACAGGTATGTTTGGGATGTGTCTGCAATCTTCTGTGGGGCAATGCAGTTTAGTGATAACATAGTCTCAGGTTGAAAGGATAAAGGTGTCATCACTCCTCTCAAGGAGATATACCTTCCTGCAAGATCTTGCTTGAGCAGTTCAACTCTCATGAGATCTTACAAAAGAGAGGTGGCCGCCTCTATTTAATAGCTGTTACTAGGTGGCTGTCCCATCCCTTGAACAAAAACTGTTTGCAGATCGTAGATTCCTGAAATTGCACTCACAATGTAACAATACATTTCATAATACAATACAGGCATGTTTCTTATTAAAGAAATCATTCATACCATATTTATATAAGATTTATATTCCCATCTCACACTTTCGCTGCTAATAACACTGAATTAAAATACATTGGTTGTTTTTCATCTTTTCTCACATCACAACTTTTAATAAAACTGCTTTTCTAGAATAGATAGACTCAAAAACACTTGGAATTTTCCCAGCATGTTTTATTACCAATCATGAATTAGCTCTGGCAATAATTAACTTCCTTCAATATTATACATCAATTTAATTTACGGAATTTAATTTCAGAATAAATTAAGCAGTTTCTTTAAAGCAATTTTTCTGTATACTCTGGTGTTTACAAAGAGCTGTGCCAGAAGGGGAGTAATTATGAACCAAATAGTTTTTTAAAGTGTAAGTGTCATTCTTTTTTGTGTAATATGTAGGGGCAGTGATACTGACTATTTTTGTAATATACTTTAATTACTGAAATTATACATTGCTATAAGAAAAATAGCTCTAAAGTGGCCCATTTTGTCCCTTAGCAAAATCCTTCTGTCTTATGTTTACCTAACTATAGAGATATGTTCTACACTGACTGCTGCTGCCCTCACTGCCTCTCTCTCTCTAAATATATATATATATATATATATATATATATATATATATATATATACACACATATATACAGTGCCTTGCGAAAGTATTCGGCCCCCTGGAATTTTTCAACCTTTTGCCATATTTCAGGCTTCAAACAAAAAGTTTAACATTTCAAATTTTTGGTGAAGAATCAACAACAAGTGGGTCACATTTGTGAAGTAGAACGAAATTTATTGGATCATTTAAACTTTTTTTGTAGACTTTGCAGACTAACCAATCGGAGCGCTTCAGTACTAAAATGCCGGTTTCAGGCTGCGATCTCCACTCTGTTTTCTGTGCCCGCCCCCCTTGTAGTGCCCCCCCTTGTAGTGCCCGCCTGGTGCCTCCGTTGCCCCCCGGTCCTGCCCCCTCCTGCTCTCTGTAGTATATGATGGCAGCGGCTCAGGATCGGAGCCGCTGCCATCAGCAGAGAGTGTGAGCTGTAATTACAGCTCACACTCTGCTGCTACAGCTGAAATCGGTGCTGGCACTGATTTCAGCTGTTTAACCCCATAGATGCTGCTGTCAGTAGCCGCCTGCAGCATCCATGGGGTTAAGAGGGAGGGAGCTCCCTCTCTCTGCCATCGGGCCGCCACTCCCTCTCTCTGGCAGCGGCCCGATGGTTACCATGGCAACCAGGCGCTTTACAAAAGCGTCCTGGGTGCCATGTACCTAAGGCTGATTAGACCCTCAGGGTCTTATCAGCCTTAGTGTAACACTGAAACAGTACATTGCAATAGATGACTATTGCAATGCACTGTATAGCCATCAAGCCCACTGGATCTTCAAGATCCAAATTGGTCTTGATAAAGTTTAAAAAAATGTAAAAAGTAACAAAGAAAAGTGTAAATGGTCCACCCCCCAAAAAAAGCTATACCAAAACATTTTCTGTCACCTTGCCACACAAAATGTGTAATAGCAGGCGATCAAAAAGGCGTATTTACCCCAAAATGGTACCAATCAAACCGTCATCTCGTCCCGCAAAAAATGAGCCCCTACCTGAGACAATCGCCCAAAAAATAAAAAAACTACAGCTCTCTGACTATGGAGATAGTAAAACATGATTTTTTTTGTTTCAAAAATGATATTATTGTGTAAAACTTAAATAAATAAAAATAAGTATACATGTTAGGTATCGCCACGTCCGTAACAACCTGCTCTACAAAAATATCACATGATCTCTCCCCTCAGGTGAACACCGTAAAAAATAAAAAATAAAAACTGTCTAAAAAAAGCCATTTTTTTATCACATTTTATCACAAAAAATGTAATACCAAGTGATCAAAAAAGCGTATGCCCCCAAAAATAGTACCAATCTAACCGTCATCTCGTCCCGCAAAAAATGAGCCCCTTCCTGAGACAATCTACCAAAAAATAAAAAAGCTACAGCTCTCTGACTATGGAGACACTAAAACATGATTTTTTTTGTTTCAAAAATGATATTATTGTGTAAAACTTAAATAAATAAAAATAAGTATACATGTTAGGTATCGCCACGTCCGTAACAACCTGCTCTACAAAAATATCACATGATCTCTCCCCTCAGGTGAACACCGTAAAAAATAAAAAATAAAAACTGTCTAAAAAAAGCCATTTTTTTATCACATTTTATCACAAAAAATGTAATACCAAGTGATCAAAAAAGCGTATGCCCCCAAAAATAGTACCAATCTAACCGTCATCTCATACCGCAAAAAATGAGCCCCTACCTGAGACAATCGTCCAAAAAATAAAACTACAGCTCTCTGACTATGGAGACATTAAAACATGATTTTTTTTTTTGTGCTTCAAAAATATTGTGTAAAACTTAAATAAATAAAAAAAAGTATACATATTAGATATTGCCGCGTCCGTAACGACCTGCTCTATAAAAATATCACACGATCTAACCTGTCAGAAGAATGTTGTAAATAACAAAAAATAAAAACAATGCCAAAACTACTAGTTTTTGTTACCTTGCCTCACAAAAAGTGTAATATAAAGCTATCAAAAATCGTATGTACCCTAAAATAGTACTAACAAAACTGCCAACTTATCCCGTAGTCTCCAAAATGGGGTCAGTTTTTTGGAGTTTCCTACTCTAGGGGTGCATCAAATGTGACATGGCAACTTAAAATGTTTCCAGTGAAATCTGCCCTGGCGTTCCTTTCCTTCTGCGCCCTGCCGTGTGCCTGTACAGCAGTTTATGATCACAAATGGGGCATTTCTGTAAACTACAGAATCAGGGTAATAATTACTGAGTTTTGTTTGGCAGTTAACCCTTGCTTTATTCTCGGAGTAAAATGATTTAAATGGAAAATCTGCCAAAAAAGTGAAATTCGGAAATTTTGGCTACATTTTCCTTTAATTCTTGTGGAACACCTAAAGGGTTAATAATGTTTTTAAAAATCAGTTTTGAATACATAGAGGGGTGTAGTTTCTAAAATGGGGTCATTTTTGGGTGGTTTCTATTATGGAAGCCTCACAAAGTGACTTCAGACCTGAACTGGTCCTTAAAAAGTGGGTTTTGGAAGTTTTGTGAAAAATGTCAAGATTTGCTTGTAAATTTCTAAGCCTTCTAACGTCCCAAAAAAATTAAATGTAATTTTCAAAATGATCCAAACCTGAAGTAGACACATAGGGAATGTAAAGTAATAACTATTTTTGGAGGTATTACTATGTATTTTAAAAGTAGAGAAATTGACATTTGGAAATTTGGAAATTTTTCAAAATTTTTGGTAAATTTGGTATTTTTTTTATAAATAAGAATGAAATATTTTGACTCAAATTTACCACTGTCATGAAGTACAATATGTGACGAGAAAACAATCTCAGAATGGCCTGGATAAGTAAAAGCGTTCCAAAGTTATTACCACATAAAGTGACACATGTCAGATTTGAAAAATGGGGCTCCGGCATTTGGTCCAAACTGGCTGTCGCTTGAAGGGGTTAAAGCACAGAGAGCATCATGAAGACCAAGGAACACACCAGGCAGGTCCGTGATACTGTTGTGGAGAAATTTGGATACCAAAAGATTTCCCAAGCTTTAAACATCCCAAGGAGCACTGTGCAAGTGATCATATTGAAATGGAAGGAGTATCAGACCACTGCAAATCTACCAAGACCCGGCCATCCCTCTAAACTTTCATCTCAAACAAGGAGAAGACTGATCAGAGATGCAGCCAAGAGGCCCATGATCACTCTGGATGAACTGCAGAGATCTACAGCTGAGGTGGGAGAGTCTATCCATAGGACAACAATCAGTCGAACACTTCACAAATCTGGCCTTTATGGAAGAGTGGCAAGAAGAAAGCCATTTCTCAAAGATATCCATAAAAAGTCTTGTTTACAGTTTGCCACAAGCCATCTGGGAGACACACAAAACATGTGGAAGAAGGTGCTCTGGTCAGATGAAACCAAAATCCAACTTTTTGGAAACAATGCAAAACTATATGTTTGGCGTAAAAGCAACACAGCTCATCACCCTGAACACACCATCCCCACTGTCAAATATGGTGGTGGCAGCATCATGGTTTGGGCCTGCTTTTCATCAGCAGGGACAGGGAAGATGGTTAAAATTGATGGGAAGATGGATGCAGCCAAATACAGGACCATTCTGGATGAAAACCTCTTGGAGTCTGCAAAAGACCTGAGACTAGGACGGAGATTTATCTTCCAACAAGACAATGATCCCAAACATAAAGCAAAATCTACAATGGAATGGTTCAAAAATAAATATATCCAGGTCTTAGAATGGCCAAGTCAAAGTCCAGACCTGAATCCAATTGACAATATGTGGAAAGAGCTGAAAACTGCTGTTCACAAATGCTCTCTATCCAACCTCAAAGAGCTTGAGCTGTTTTGCAAGGAAGAATGGGCAAGAATTTCAGTCTCTAGATGTGCAAAACTGATAGAGACATACCCCAAGCGACTTGCAGCTGTAGTCGCAGCAAAAGGTGGCGCAACAAAGTATTAATGCAAGGGGGCCGAATAATTTTGCACGCCCCACTTTTCAGTTTTATTATTACAAAAAAAGTTTAAATGATCCAATAAATTTCGTTCCACTTCACAATTGTGACCCACTTGTTGTTGATTTGTCACCAAAAATTTCAAATGTTATATCTTTTTGTTTGAAGCTTGAAATGTGGCAAAAGGTTGAAAAGTTCCAGGGGGCCGAATACTTTCGCAAGGCACTGTATGTCCATCTGCCCACTGAGTAATTTACCTGTAGGGCCAGTCTGCCCCTGAATCTATCCAGCTTATCCAGCTTTTATATTGATGCATAGGTTGGTTGATATGCTGCTTATTTGTATGTAGTATAGTCTACTTGGCAGGGGGTGGGGGCCTGGGGGCCCACCGGGGGATTCACTTGCTCTCCTGTAGGCCAGTCCCAACCTGTACCCAGTTTCTAGTCTGGTCCCTATCAGCATTTTTCATGAGCACAGGCAGCCACGATGAAAGAGATGCACACATGAATACCCCTATGAATGGTGGGTACCAGAAAAGCATAACTTTGGGAGTGGAGTGTGGGTCTTATTTTGAGCAAAAGTGTAATTTTTATCTTGTTCCTGGATGTTCACCTTATGTTTAATATTAATTTCCTACCAAGAACTGTAGAATAAACAGACTAGAGATTAAAGTGGTTTTACAAGATTTTGATGTTGATGGTCTAGCCTTTGGATAAGTCATCATTATCAGATCGGCAGGTTGTCTGACTCCTGGCCGGTCAGCTATTTGAAGAAACCAGGCCTCCTCCTAGACCTATGAAGTCAAATTAGGGTGGCCATCCGTCCGGTTTTTGGCCGGACAGTCCGGTTTTTTAACTCCTGGTCCTCCGTCCGGCGCAAGGCCAGGACAGACGGCCAGAAGTCCGCCTTTCCCGGCCAGTTAAGGGGGCACCCTGCCAGAGCGCCCCCTTAATGGCCCGGCCTTGTGCTTGTGCTTGTGCCCCCCCTCAGACCTCAGATCAGCCCACCCAACCACTTTAAAAAAAACATACTCATCTGTTCTACGCTGCCGCTGCCATCAGGTTCCGCGCTCCACTGTCTTCCCTGCCAGTGCGCTCTATGACCTGACGCTGCGTCAGGTCATAGTGTGCGCCGGCAGGCAAGTCAGTTGGAGCGGGGAACCTGATGGCAGCGGCAGCGTAGAACAGAACAGGTAAGTATGTTTTTTTTTAAAGTGGCTGGGTGGGCTGATCTGAGGTCTGAGGGGGACCACAAGACGCTGGTCTGAGGGGGGCACAAGATCTGAGGTCTGATGGGCACAAGACGCTGATCTGAGGTCTGATGGGGCACAAGACGCTGACCTGAGGTCTGATTGGGGCACAAGACCCTGATCTGAGGTCTGATGGGGGCACAAGACCCTGATATGAGGTCTGAGGGGGCACAAGACGCTGACCTGAGGTCTGATGGGGGCACAAGACCATGATCTGAGGTCTGATGGGGGCACAAGACCCTGATATGAGGTCTGAGGGGGCACAAGACGCTGATCTGAGGTCTGATGGGGGCACAAGACGCTGACCTGAGGTCTGATGGGGCACAAGACGCTGACCTGAGGTCTGATGGGGCACAAGACGCTGATCAGAGGTCTGATGGGGGCACAAGACGCTGACCTGAGGTCTGATGGGGGCACAGTGGGCTGATCTGAGGTCTGATGGGGGCACAGTAGCCTGATGTGAGGTCTGATGGTGGCACAGTAGCCTGATGTGAGGTCTGATGGTGGCACAGTAGCCTGATGTGAGGTCTGATGGTGGCACAGTAGCCTGATGTGAGGTCTGATGGGGGCACATTGTGTTGATCTGAGGTCTGATGGGGGCACAAGATGTTGATCTGATGTCTGATGGGGGCACAAGACGCTGACCTGAGGTCTGATGGGGGCACATTGTGTTGATCTCAGGTCTGATGTGGGCACAAGACGCTGACCTGAGGTCTGATGTGGGCACAAGACGCTGACCTGAGGTCTGATGTGGGCACAAGACGCTGACCTGAGGTCTGATGGGGGCACAAGACGCTGATCTGAGGTCTGATGGTGGCACATTGTGTTGATCTGAGGTCTGATGGGGGCACAAGACGCTGACCTGAGGTCTGATGGGGCACAAGACGCTGATCTGAGGTCTGATGGGGGCACAAGGCGCTGACATGAGGTCTGATGGGGGCACAAGACGCTGACCTGAGGTCTGATGGGGGCACAGTGGGCTGATCTGAGGTCTGATGGGGGCACAGTAGCCTGATGTGAGGTCTGATGGTGGCACAGTAGCCTGATGTGAAGTCTGATGGGGGCACATTGTGTTGATCTGAGGTCTGATGGGGGCACAAGACGCTGATCTGAGGTCTGATGAGGGCACATTCTGCTGATCTGAGGTCTGATGGGGGCACATTCTGCTGATCTGAGGTCTGATGGGGGCACAAGACCCTGATCTGAGGTCTGAGGGGGGCATTTTACACTGCACACATTATGGGGGCACACATTATGGGGGCATTTTATACTGGCACCTTATGTCTGGCACCATGGGGACAAGGGGAGGAGCACTATGGGGGCACTATATAGGAGTATTTTATACTGGCACAAATTATAGGGAACTATGTAGCTCAACTGGGGGCACTAAGATTTTTTTGGGGCGCACAGTGCGCATTGGCACACATTTTGAGGGCATTATGGGGACATTGACTCTACTGGTGGCACTAATTATTTCTATTAGGACTTTGGGGAGCACTATTATTGTGGGGGGCACCCTGTCACGCTGTCAGCTTAGCACAGTTATTTTTGGGGAACATTTTGGTTACACTTTAGTAGTGAAGTTATTTTTTTTAGCGCACTGTGTGCCAATAATTACTAAAGGAAGTACTATCTGTGGAGCACAGTGTCTGAGTATTGGGGTGCCAGGATGGGGTGTTCAAGAAGGTAGGAGAATGATGGAAAAGTAGGAAACTAAGATGTCTGTCAAATTCCGCAGAGAGAAGAGATGGCTGAAAGAAATCATCATGGCGGTCTGATCTGAATGGAGAAGTTTGAGGACACAGAATGTCTACATCTAAGAAGACGTCACTGGATGTAAGAGGTATGTGGTGCTGTATTAGGCTACTTTCACATCTGAGTTAGTGATTCTGGCAGGCTGTTCCAGCAGAGAACAGCCTGCTGGAATTCACTGACTCCGGCACTGCTAGATACAGAATGCCCGCCGGCCAGTAAAACGGCAGCGGTAAAGCAGTGCAGTGTGTAATTGTGAACAGAAGAACCCTTGCCCTTGCCGGGCTGCCTGGGTGAAATTAAGGGTACATCTGGGTTCAACTCTGAACCCTGACAACCCCTTTAAGGTTTTCCTCTTTTCTTTTTTTTTTTTGCCGGGCACTTACTGGGAGAGGGGCGTGGTTTAGCAGGTTGGGGGTGTGGTTTGGCAGGTTAGGGGTGTGGCCTAAAATGTCCTCCTTTTTGGGATGAAGCAGGTGGCCACCCTAAGTCAAATACATCTGTCATATGGTCTAGGTGGAGCTCAGTCCCATTCAAGTGGATAAGTCATCAATGTCAGATGATGACCAAGACTAAGGGTAGATGTGAGGGAGGGTGGTAGTGAGGAGGCTCAAGAAAGTGAGGTAGCTAGCTGGGTAACAGTTAGAAAGCGGGGTAGAGGGAAAAGTGCTAGGGAGGCTAGCCCTGATCTGACACACTCCAACAAGTTTGCAAGTTTGGCAGATGAGGGGGATGTCAGTTCAGGGAGAGCACTGCTGCAGCCGGAAACATCCTCTGCTAGTCAGGGGAATGTCAGCTCCAGTAAGCAGGGGACCAGGAGAGCAGGTCAGGCCAGACAGGTGCTGGTAGTGGGAGACTCAATTATTATGGGTTTAGAGAGAGGGCAATCAGTCACAAAGACCGGGATCGTCGAACGATGTGTTGTCTTCTTGGCGCTCGAGTTCGACACATCGCGGATTGGGTTGACAGATTACTGGGAGGGGCTGGAGAAGATCCAGCAGTCATGGTCCATATCGGAACCAATGAAAAAGTTAGAGGTAGTGTAACGTATGGGGAATAGTGAGCCCTGTCTTGAATCCCAACCTCTGTCCCTGCCTACTTACACGTTCCGTCCTATGCAATGGCGCGTAACTGGGGAGCAATCCCTAGCCTGAATAAGTGCTGGCGCGTAAAGGGAAGGGGAACCAAAGGAGAAATAAACAAACACAGACAGAACACACACAATATATACGTAGGAGGGTCACCAAGCCAAAAGTCGTACCTGGATGTCACGTCAAAACCAGGGGAGAGAGCAGAAAGCAAAGTCCAAAAACACGAAGCCGAAGTCCAATACACACTGAAGTCACTAATCAAAAAATACAAGCACTGGAGGAATAGACCAATCTCAGGCAACCTGTGGCTGGCAGGCTGCCTGTTTAAAAAGGGCTCCAAGTAGGTCATGTGACGAGACGGCGTCACATGACCTAACTCCAAAAGTGAAACAGGAAGTGCTGGCTTGCTTGCCAGTACTCAGCATTAGGTCACGTGACGTGGCCAGCGTCACGTGACCTATAGCACACATATTCAAAGCTGAAGCTCCTCCTGCCTGTCGTCGAGGAGATGGGGAGGACCCGGCTGCGCAGAGACTGAACGCACGCCGGGTCCTCATCCTCACTCCTGAACAACAGTTGGAGTCCGGCGGCGCTGCAAGGAGGAAGAACGCCACCGGCTCCCCGTGACAGGTAAGTGGAGCGTCCTTAAAAATGATTTTATGGATTTAGGTCATAAGCTCAGGGCAAGGACCTCAAAGGTAGTGTATTCCGAAATGCTGCATGTACCACAAGCCATACAAGAAAGGCAGTGGGAGATTAGGGAGGTAAACAAGTGGCTCAAGAACTGGTGTAGGAAGGAAGGGTTTGAGTTCCTGGAGAACTGGGACGACTTCTCTGTAGGCTACAGGCTCTATCGTATGGATGGGCTACACCTCAATGGGGAAGGGGCAGCTGTTTTGGGGGAGAAGATGGCTAGAAGGCTGGAGGAGTGTTTAAACCTGGGACTGGGGGGAGGGTAACTACATTATAGGAGGGGAATATAGTGCAGATAGAGACCTGGGGCAAGGTAATGGAACTGGGGGAGGAATGGAAGAAGGGACTAGAACAGTTCAGAAGGAAAGGTGTAGGGGGAAAAAAATACATCAACCTCTTAATTGTATGTACACTAATGCCAGAAGCCTAACTAATAAAATCGGTGAACTGGAAGTAGTAATGTGTGAGGAGGACTGTGACATAGTGGGAGTAACTGAGACATGGCTGGATGATAGCTATGACTGGGCAGTTAGCGTACAGGGTTACAGTCTGAAAGGATCGCCAAAACCGGAGAGGGGGAGGGGTCGGCCTTTATATGAAGTCCTGTCTAAAGCCCACACTTCGGGAAGATATAAGTGAGGGACATGAATAAGTGAAGTCACTGTGGGTAGAAATACATGGAGACAAAAACTGCCAAAGAAAGTAAAACTAACCCTAAAATGTTCTTCAATTATATAAATATTAAAAAGTATAAACCTGAAGGTGTTGGCTCCTTACAGAGTAATGAGGGGGGAGTTTCAGAGAGCGATGAGGAGAAAGCAAAGCTATTGAATATTTTTTCTCCACTGTATTCACTGAAGAAAATAAACTGTCAGATGAAATGCATATACAAGTAAATTCCCCATTAAAAGTGCCCTGTCTGACCCAGGAAGAAGGACAGTGGCATCTTAAAAAGAATAGACAAATCACCAGGACCAGATGGCATACACCCCCATATCCTAAGAGAATTAAGTAATGTCATAGCCAGATCCTTATTTCTGATATTTAAGGACTCTATCCTGACAGGGAGTGTTCAACAGGATTGGCGCATAGCAAATGTGGTGCCAAAAACAGAGCCCGGAAACTATAGGCAAGTAAGTTTTACATCTGTCGTGGGTAAACTGTTTGAAGGTTTTCTAAGAGATGCTATCTTGGAGTACCTCAATGAAAATAAGCAAATAACTCCATATCAGCATGGCTTTATGAGGGATCCATCATGTCAAACTAATTTAATCAGTTTCTATGAGGAGGTAAGTTCTAGACTTGACTGCAGCAAATCAATGGATGTCGTATATCTGGACTTCTCCAAAGCATTTGACACTGTACCACATAAAAGGTTAGTATATAAAATGAGAATGCTTGGACTGGGAGAAAATGTCTGTATGTGGGTAAGTAACTGGCTCAGTGGGAAAACAGAGGGTGGTTATTAACAGTACACACTCAGATTGGGTCACCGTCACTAGCGGGGTACCATAAGGGTCAGTATTGGGCCCTATTCTCTTCAATATATTTATTAATGATCTTGTAGAAAGCTTGCACAGTAAAATATCAATTTTTGCAGATGACACTAAACTAAAGTAATTAACACAGAAGAGGACAGTATACTGCTACAGAAGGATCTGGATAGATTGGAGGCTTGGGCAGAGAAGTGGCAGATGAGGTTTAACACTGACAAATCTAAGGTTATGCACATGGGAAGGAATAATGCAAGTCATCAGTACATACTAAATGGTAAAACACTGGATAACACTGACATGGAAAAGCACCTAGGAATTTTAGTGAACAGCAAACTAAGCTGTAGTGTCAGACAGCTGCTGCTAAGGCCAATAAGATAATGGGTTGCATCAAAAGGGGCATAGATGCCCGTAATGAGAACATAGTCCTGCCACTTTACAAATCACTAATCTGACCACACATGGAGTACTGTGTATCGTTCTGGGCTCCTGTGAACAAGGCAGACATAGCAGAGCTGGAGAGGGTTCAGAGGAGGGCAACTAAAGTAATAACTGGAATGGGTGGACTACAGTACCCAGAAAGATTATCAAAATTAGGGTTATTCACTTTAGAAAAAAGACGACTGAGGGGAGATCTAATAACTATGTATAAATATATCAGAGGTCAGTACAGAGCTCTCTCCCATGATCTATTTATCCCCAGGACTGTGCCTGTGACAAGGGGACATCCTCTGCATCTGGAGGAAAGAAGGTTTGTATACAAACATAGAAGAGGATTCTTTACGGTAAGAGCAGTAAGACTATGGAACTCTCTGCCTGAGGAAGTGGTGATGGTAAGTTCACTAAAAGAGTTCAAGAGGGGCCTGGATGTATTTCTGGAGGGTAACAATATTACAGGTTATAGTTACTAGAGAGGGGTCGTTGATCCAGGGAGTAATTCTGATTGCCTGATTGGAGTCGGGAAGGAATTTTTTTCCTCTAAAGTGGGGAAAATTGGCTTCTACCTCACAGGGTTTTTTTGCCTTCCTCTGGTTCAACATGCAGGATAACAGGCTGAACTGGATGGACAGATGTCTTTTTCCGGCCTTATAAACTATGTTACTATGTAAGAAAACCCTTTAAACCTACCGTTGCCCATTGCTTCTAAGTCTATTTCTGAAGAGTCAGGTATTTGGGTAGAGCTATAGGATTCTACACATCTCAATAACAGCATTCTAGATATCATGTTGTGTTCCCTATTAGAACCTAGCTGAACCGTATGCCACCCTTAATTACAATCCAATTCAGCCAGTGGTGTCACTGAGAGTCTGTATAATAAATTCTCACACTAAAACAGCTGGAGAACACAGATATTGTGTCATTGTGTGACATTGTCATTGGCCGTTGGGGAACAGGAGATCATACAAATATATGGAATTAAAGATTTCAGGGGAATATGCACAGGGTGTTGTGGGATATCTTATAGTTATTAGATTATTTCTTTTTAGTTATTAGATTAGACAAATTTGTTTTGCAAGAATAGTTAGGCTTTCCAATCAGCTCTAAGAAAGTCCAGGCTATAACTGGCATTAATGGTCAAGATAGCCCAAGCATTTTGCTACTGTATACTACAACTCTAGGAAATCTGTTTTATACTTACACAAATAAGAGTATCTTACTATTTAAAGGGGTTGTTCTGATGTTTAATTTTGATGACCTATCCTCAGGATACAGTAGGTCATGAATATCAGATCAGTAGAGTCCCTACTCCAACACCCCCACGATCAGCTGTTTAAAGAAGCTGTGGCACTCGGTGAGATCATAAGGCCTCTTCCTAGGCTAGTGACATCATGTTCATTGGCCAAATGGTCTAGGCACAGCTCAGTCCCATTCAAATGAATGGACCTGGGCTGTAATACCGAGCACAGCTGCCATCCAATGGACAGTGCTGTGCTTAGTAAGCTGATCTGCTGGAGTTGCCGAGTGTCAAATCCCCACTGACTATATGTAGATGACCTGTCCTGAGGATAGGTCATTAATATTAAAGGGGTTGGCCACTTTCCTGCCACTTGAGACCAATGTGTATGTCAGTTGACTGTATAGCACTGATTTATATAGCTTTTGTTGATATTCGGTGTTATTTGCCATGCTTCCTTATTAGGCAAATCTTCTGTGCTGTCCACACAGAGGTCCTGTCCATAAGATGGCCGCTGATGGAGGGACATATGACCAGACACATCACTCAGCCTTCTCCATTCAAACACAGTGCATCTGAAGTAAAGTGCAAATGGCAGATACAGTGTATTTGAACAGAGGAGACATCACATGAAGGTGATTTGCCTGGTCACATGACTCTCCATGAGCAGCCATTTTATGGACAAGATCACTGTGTGGACAGCATAAAAGACTTGGCAGCATATCTTGTGAAATATAGAAAATGACACAGAATTTCTATAAACACTATATTAGTGAGTGTCTTATGTTCATCTTACAAACACAGTGGTCAACAGTAACTAGAAAGTGGCCAACCCCTTTAAACAGCTGGAAAACCCCTTTAACAATGAACCAATATAGTAACACTGGGAACATGACTTTACCTTTATGGACCAGTATGTTGTGCGAACAATGATACAGTCTCATATGTTTGCACATTTACTAAATCGTTGTGTTGTATCGTCATACAACTATAGTTGCTGTGATGTGATTACTGCCATTATACCATATTGCTTTGTTGTCTTTGTCTAATTTGCTTTTTACTAATATTATAAGGGCTATATACCATTACAGTAAAACATGTTACGGTGCTTTGTGTAATTTCAGGTTGCAACTATGTCTTCATTTCTTGTTATGTACTTAGAATGTATCTTCATTGTATAACCCCAGTATGTGCCATACAAAACACACATATATATATCATAAGGTTCTTGAAAAATAAGAGCTAGGTCATGCTTTGAAAGTCAAACTAACAATACAATTTAAGTACACACACGCAGGGGGCATATAACAGCTTGCAAGTGAAATACCTATTGCCATGGCAATATATTGGCTTCAAGTCATTTTTGCCAGTAAAGTCATTAAAATAAATCCCATAAGTCAGTCAGTTTGATTTTCTAAAGGTTGTTAATGGTGATCTTCTTTACAATACCTTAATTTGCATTTGTAAGAAGTATAAGTCGTGTAATATCTCTAAAAACTACATTCAGCAATAAACTGTATGTACCTATGTAGCTTCACTCTGTACCATTCCTGACAGATCAGATTATCTGATACAATAGAAAATACAATTAGATCATGAGACTCCATTGTAATGTTTGTTACTGAAGTAGCAAAACAGCATACTTATATATAACCATAGAAAAGTCATAATTACCTGCACTGCATGATTAATTCCAAGTAATATTCCCAATGCTGTTCACATTAAAGGAAATCTTTTACCCAGACACCTTTAACTAAAGGTCCCTTTACAATCTGCTGCTCGCTGGTGGAGGAGACTGGTGCATTTACATGCAGCGATCTCCTCCAGAGTATAGAGAGGAGTGATCGTTAATGCCACCGCTCTTCCCTATACTCTCGTTGTTTGTTTGTTTGCCGGCAGCAGATCGTGTTTACACAGCACAACCTGCTGCCGACAAATGATGCTTTGTATGTTGTCCACAAACAATCAGATTACCTGATGAACATGAGTTTCGCTAGTTTAAGGGGCAATTGGCGGTACATTTATACCTCCAGATGATGACTAACGAGCGTTCCTATGAACGCTCGGTAGTGATTATCTTTAGGAGTCTCGGCGATGTCTCGCTTGAGCAAATGGCATTTATCATGTAACTAAAGGTAAAACAAGACAGTTACTAATATATTGTGATTATCCATATGGCTTCCTTTGCTGGCTGGATTAATTTTTCCATCACAGTATACACTGCTTGTATCCAGGAGTTACGACCACACTGCAGTCCAGTGTATGTGGTAATTTTGATATCCTTTTCAGTGAATTAGTTGTAGACTTAAAGTGGTTCTCCAGGATTTTGATATGGATGGCCTATCCTTAGCATAAGTCATCAATATCAGATTGGCAGGGATCCGATTTCCAGCACCCACCGATGATCAGCTGTCTGACTGGCCTCAATGGTTACATATCCCATAGAGGCAAATCGCTGCTAGGTCATGTGCTGCTCAGGGACCAGTCTTTGACCCCTATTCATGCAAGAAGTTCACAGATGGGGACTGGAAGAGCAGTAAAGACAGCCCAGGAACCAAGGAGCCAGAACCGAGTGCTGAGAAGCAGTTGAGGACAAAGACAAACCATTTAATTTACAATTTAAACACATTCCTTAGGAAATCAAAATGGAAAAAATGTATAGTTACAGTATAGGACTCTAGTGCCTGAGGTGAGCCAAGGCTCTTCCATCATATACAGTACAGACCAAAAGTTTGGACACACCTTCTCATTCAAATAGTTTTCTGTATTTTCATGACTATGAAAATTGTAGATTCACACTGAAGGCATCAAAACTATGAATTAACACATGTGGAATTATATACTTAACAAAAAAGTGTTGAACAACTGAAAATATGTCTTATATTCTAGGTTCTTCAAAGTAGCCACCTTTTGCTTTGATTACTGCTTTGCACATTCTTGGCATTCTCTTGATGAGCTTCAAGAGGTAGTCACCTGAAATGGTATTCCAACAGTCTTGAAGGAGTTCCCAAAGATGCTTAGCACTTGTTGGCTCTTTTGCCTTCACTCTGCGGACCAGCTCACCCCAAACCATCTTGATTGGGTTCAGGTCTGGTGACTGTGGAGGCCAGGTCATCTGGTGTAGCACCCCATCACTCTCCTTCTTGGTCAAATAGCCCTTACACAGCCTGGAGGTGAGTTTGGGGTCATTGTCCTGTTGATAAATAAATGATGGTCTAACTAAACGCAAACCAGATGGAATAGCATGCCGATGCAAGATGCTGTGGTAGCCATGCTGGTTCAGTATGCCTTCAATTTTGAATAAATCCCCAACAGTGTCACCAGCAAAGCACCCCCACACCATCACACCTCCTCCTCCATGCTTCACGGTGGGAACCAGGCATGTAGAGTCCATCCGTTCACCTTTTCTGCATTGCACAAAGACACGGTGGCTGGAACCAAAGATCTCAAATTTTGACTCATCAGACCAAAGCACAGATTTGCACTGGTCTAATGTCCATTCCTTGTGTTCTTTAGCCCAAACAAGTCTCTTCTGCTTGTTGCCTGTCCTTAGCAGTGGTTTCCTAGCAGCTATTTTTCCATGAAGGCCTGCTGTACACACCTACGATTTCTGAGGCTTGGGACTTGGATGAACTTATCCTCCACAGCAGAGGTGACTCTTGGTCTTCCTTTCTTGGGGCGGTCCTCATGTGAGCCAGTTTCTTTGTAGCACTTGATGGTTTTTGCGACTGCACTTGGGGACACTTTCAAAGTTTTCCCAATTTTTTGGACTGACTGACCTTCATTTCTTAAAGTAATGATGGCCACTCGTTTTTCTTTACTTAGCTGCTTTTTTCTTGCCATAATACAAATTCTAACAGTCTATTCAGTAGGACGATCAGCTGTGTATCCACCTGACTTCTGCCCAACACAACTCATGGTCCCAACCCTATTTATAAGGCAAGAAATCCCACTTATTAAACCTGACAGGGCACACCTGTGAAGTGAAAACCATTTCAGGTGACTACCTCTTTAAGCTCATCAAGAGAATGCCAAGAGTGTGCAAAGCAGTAATCAAAGCAAAAGGTGGCTACTTTGAAGAACCTAGAATATAAGACATATTTTCAGTTGTTTCACACTTTGTTAAGTATATAATTCCACATGTATTAATTCATAGTTTTGATGCCTTCAGTGTAAATCTACAATTTTCATAGTCATGAAAATACAGAAACTCTTTGAATGAGAAGGTGTGTCCAAACTTTTGGTCTGTACTGTATGTACCGTATGAAGACACCAGTTTTATAAAGAGCACATGGTGAGGGCCCCTGTTAAAGACTTTGTATTACAGCACAGGAGCTTTAAAGATGATATCTGGCCTTGGAACCCCTACAGTCCAGACCTCTGCCACTAATATAAAACGTAAAAAAAGCAGACTTACCTGCCCGTGGGCCCATCGAAGCTCCAGTCCTGGCTGCTTCCAGTCCCCACAGGACCAGGAAGCTGCTGGGTCCCATTATTGCTGCAGCCAATAACAGGCCTCAGTGGTTACATTGCCTTGAACTGTACCTCACAGCCTTAAAATAATATTCAAGACAATGTGACCACTGAAACCTGTGATTGGCTGCAGTGGTTATGGGACGCAACTGGTTCTTAGTAACGCGAGGAAGTGGAAGCTGCCAGGAATGGAGCAGCAGTGGGATTGTGGACAGGTAAGTTTGCTTTTTTATCTTCAGGCAGGGATCCAAATGGCAGGGGTTGTCAGCACCAAGGCTAGACAACCCTTTTAAGTTTTGTTTTTACCTTATGTTATGTTAGTTGTGTTTTATTTTCCAATTAGGTGGAAGGTCTCAATATTGAGAGAAGGCATGACATAGTGTCTGCTCTTTCACACTTAGAGGCATGTTCACAGATTTGACACAGATGGTCTAGATCTTGGTGCAGATTCGATCTTTGTCAAATCCCAAATGCTGCTGTAGAAAAAAATCTGCTGTCAGAATAAGTAGTATGCTGCTTATTTTACCTGGAAAATCTGAGGATTAGCAACACTGAGTGACAATGTCTTTAATCCCTGTGTGGATCTGTTCCCCCCCCCCCCGCAGCACATCAGAAGCAGAGTGTAAGATTTGGATTTCTGCCACAGATCTTGTAAGTAAGATCAAGAATCATACCCTGCACATAGATATAAGATAATGGCTGGGGCTCTGTCACGGGGGAGACAAGGGAAGGTGTGCCCTGTACTTGAAACCCCCCTTCTTTCCCTACCTACTTGCCTCAAACGGCCCTAGGCGGCCGCGGACAACCACGAAGACGTTCCCTATACTGGGTAAGTGCAGAGGGAGGGAAAGGGAACACAGGGAGAGACAAAACACAGACGGAACAAACACAATGATAGAGTAGTCAGCAAGCCGGGTCAAACACAGGAGATAGCGTAAATACCAGGGGTCAAGAGAAGAGAGGTCCAAGTCCAAGTCCAAAGTCAGAGTCCAAATAGCAAATCCAAAACACAAGGTCGCACAAGCACTGATCAAAAGTATAAACTAATCACAGGCATCTGAGTGAGGCAGTTGCCATCTTTAAATAGCCCACCCAGGATCATGTGATGTGGCCAGCATCACATGACCTGAGGCGGAGCAAGCTGTCCAAACAATATGCAAAGTAGCCATGTGGTGTGATCAGCACCACATGGCTAAACCCAAACAGAGAATTAACTCATGAAGTGCTGGCTGACAAGACCAGCACTTCAATTCCCTATTGCTCGTCTCTAGGGGGGCGGAGAGGTCTGGCGATGTCGTGCAGAGGGAGCACGACGCCGACCTCGCGTGACAGTACCCCCCCTTCACGAGGGGCCACCGACCCTTACCAGCGGGAGCAGGCTTATCGGGATGCTGCAGATGGAACTTTTGGATGAGCGAGTCTGCATGCATCCTGGTCAACGGTACCCAAGACCTGTCCTCAGGACCGAACCCCTTCCAATGTACGAGGTACTGGAAGGAATTCCGGACCCTTCTCACATCCACAATTCTGGCAATCTCATGCTCCATTTGTCCCTGCTACCTCAACCGGAGGAGGAGACTGTTCCACAGGACCAACGGGAGCAACATAACGTTTGAGCAAAGACACATGAAAACATTATGACACGAAGGGAGTCGGGTAAACATAACCTAAAAGAAACCGGATTGATCACCTTGGTGATCCTGTAAGGACCAATGAAGCGAGGTGCAAACTTGTAGGATGGTACCCTCATGTTGAGATTTTTAGTCGATAACCATACCTTATCCCCAACCTTAAAATTCACACCCTTAGAACGTTTTCTATCAGCCTTAGCTTTTTGAACTCCTTGGGCCTTTTCCAGGTTCGACTGAACCTGTGCCCAAACTGTGCACAGTTCTTGAGAAAAATCATTGACCTCTGGACAACCGACGCAGATGGGGAAACAGGAGCCAAAGCGTGGATGAAAACCCATATTGCAGAAAAACGGCGACATCCCAGAGGATGAATTAACACGATTATTAATTGCAAATTCGCCAGAGACAGGAATCTGGCCCACACATGTTGGTTATCAGAAACATAACATCTGAGATATTGCTCAACGGATGGTTAAGACGTTCAGTCTGACCATTGGTCTCCGGATGAAGGCTGATGAAAAGGACAAAGAGATACCAATCTTATTACAGAACGCCCTCCAGAACCTAGACACAAACTGTACTCCCCTATCAGAAACGATATTCTCAGGAACACCATGCAGTTGACAATATTATCCATGAACACGGACGCCCAAGACCTTTGCAGAGGGTAATTACACAAAGGAATAAAATGACACATTTTGCTGAATCTGTCAACCACCACAAATATCACGGTTTTACCCTCAGAGCACGGCAAGTCCGTGATAAAGTCCATGGACAGATGTGACCAAGGTCTACTAGGTATGGGGTAAAGGATGTAACTCACCCATAGGTCGTGTCTTGGTATTCTTGGACCTGGCACAAGTGTTACACGCAGTTACAAAAGCCTGAACATCTCTGGAGATTGACGGCCACCCAATACTGCCTAGAGACCAACTCCTTGGTGGCATTGATGCCCAGGATGTCCACACAAAACAGAATTATGGCACTCACCCAGCAGTTGCAATCGCAAATGAGCCGCACAAACAATTTGTCATTGGGGGTACCAATGGGAGCAAGATGTTGTCCTGCCGAGATTTCAGAAGCGAGGTCAGATGAGGTAGCGGCCACGATGATATCAGCTGGCAGGATGGGCTCAGGAGGGACGTCAGGAGGCTGATACGCCTGAAACTTCGGGATAAGGCATCGGCCTAACGTTCTTGCTCCGCGGGTCTGAAGGTAACACAAAAATCAAACGAGTAAAGAATAAAGCCCACCTCGCCTGTCTAGGATTCAATCGCTTAGCCGATTCTAAAAACATTAAATTCTTATGATCCGTGAGGACCGTAATGCGGTGAACTGCCCCTTCTTAAAAAATGACGCCATTCCTCAAATGCCCACTTGATTGCAAGTAACTCCCTATTACCAATGTCATAATTCCTCTCGGCAGGAGAGAACTTGCGGGAGAAGAAGGCGCATGGCATAAGATTAGTTAAGGTTGGAAGACCCCTGGGACAGTACAGCCCCCGACACCATCCTCAGACGCATCCACCTCAACTACAAAAGGCTTACTTTGATCAGGCTGGACCAACACAGGAGCATTCATAAAACACTGCTTTAACCTTTCAAAGCTCAATAGCTGCAGGGGGCCAATTGACCAGATCAGCCCCTTGCGAGTCAAATCCGTAATGGGTTTGGCTACCACAGAAAAATTTTTGACAAATTTACGATAAAAATTAGCAAACCCCAGAAATCGCTGGAGCGCCTTCAAAGAGGAAGGTCGCACCCAATCCACAATGGCCTGTAC
>ONZH01025028.1:0-49335 GCA_900303285.1 Rhinella marina
AGGCATGACGTCACTGCCCACCAGAAGGATCACTTGCCATTTCCTCCTCTTCCTCTTCCGCCTCCTCTCCGCCCCATCCGCGCTGAACCAATGGGACGCACACAGCCTGACTGCTACCCTCGCCGCCAGCATCCTCCTCCTCTTCCACAGCCACCTCCACGTCGTCCTCCTCCTCATCCTCCTCCTCCTGCAACTGCCACCGTGAAGCAGACAAAAGTGTGGTCTGACTGTGTAGCTCCGTTGCGTCTCCTCCTACCCCCGTCTCCTCTGCGTGCAATGCGTTCTCCCTTATTGCGATGAGCGATTCTTTAAGGACGCCTAGGAGCGGGAATGGTTACGCTCACTATAGCGTCCTCGCTGCTGACCTTCTTGGTGGACTCCTCAAAGATACGCAGTACATCGCATATGTCTGCCATCCATGGCCACTCGTGGTTGGCAAACTGAGGGAGCTGAGTTGGAGGCACGCGTGGATTCATTATCTGGTACTCCATCAATGCTCTCTGCTGCTCACACACCCTGGCCAACATGGAATAGGTGGAATTCCAGCGAGTCGGCAGGTCGCACAACAGCCGATGTTCAGGCAAATGGAGGCGTTGCTGGAGTTTTTTTAAGCTAGCAGCAGCTACAGTTGACTTCCGAAAGTGAGCGCACAAGCGCCGCACTTTCACCAGTAGCTCTGCCAGGTTGGGGTAAGTCTTCAGAAATTTTTGGACTACCAGATTAAAAACGTGGGCCAGGCATGGTACGTGATTGAGTTCGGCAAGCTCCAGAGCCGCCACCAGGTTACGGCCGTTATCGCACACGACCATGCCTGGTCCTAGCTGCAGCGGCGACAGCCACATCTCCGTCTGCTGCAATATGGCGTCCCTCACCTCTGGGGCGCTGTGCTTCCTGTCGCCCAAGCTGATGAGCTTTAGCACCGCCTGCTGACGTCTCCCCGCGCCAGTGCTGCAACGCTTCCAGCTAGCGGCTGAGGGAGATGTTAAGGCACAGGAGGAGGAGGAGGAGGGGGGTTTATCAGAACCCATGCTGGCAATCTTGGGCGGGGGTGGTAGGTAGGCCGTCTCTGTTTGCGACCCCGTCCCCGCCTCCACTACATTCACCCAGTGTGCCGTCAGAGAAATGTATCGTCCCTGGCCGCAAGCGCTTGTCCATGAGTCGGTGGTCAAGTGGACCTTTGCGCTGACTGCGTACCTCAGGGCCCGCCTGATGTTACGCGACACGTGCTGGTGCAGGGCGGGGACGGCACTCCGGGAAAAGTAGTGGCGGCTAGGGACGGAATAGCGAGGTGCGGCAGCCGCCATCAGGTCGCGGAAGGCCTGCGTCTCCACAAGCCTAAACGGCAACATCTCCAGGGCCAGCAGTTTGGAGATGTGGCAGTTTAAGGCTTGGGCTTGGGGGTGACTCGAGGCGTACTTCCGCCTGCGGTCGAACGCCTGCGAGATGGACAGTTGTTGGGACGAGGAGTGTGAAGGTGCAGGCGAAGAGGCGGGGGAAGGGGCGGGGGAAGGGGAGGCTGAAGGAGAAGGCCCCAAAGTAGCAGAGGCAGAGGCAGATGTGGAGGTGTCCTGGCTGGAGGTCTGGACCGCAGTGGCAGCACACAACAAAGGGGAAGAGGCAGTGGCAGCAAGACCGGGCGCAGTTTGTATTGCGTTTGCTCTCTCCCACTCAGCCCAGTGCTTGAATTCCAAGTGACGCCGCATGCCTGAGGTGGTCAGATTGCTCTTCTCAGAGCCCCTACTCAGTTTTGAGTGGCAGAGTGTGCAAACCGCGCTCAGTTTGTCATCCGCACAAACATTAAAATATCTCCACACCACAGAAGTACGAGGCCTCGATGGGGGAGCTTCGCGCGACTGGCCGCTGGCGGGAACAGCTTCGGCCCTGCTGGCTGTGGCCTCACTTCTCTGTCTGAACTGTCCTCTGCCTGTGGCCATCCCTCTGCCTGTGGACATCCCTCTGCCTGTGGACATCCCTCTGCCTGTGGACATCCCTCTGCCCTCCTGGACCCCTGTGGACATCCCTCTGCCTCTTGCTGCCTTTTTCGGTGCTGCGCAGACCACCACCTCTCCACTGCTTTCCTCGCTGGACATCACCCCTGGCCAAGTGGGGTCGGTCATTTCGTCATCCACCAGCTCCTCTTCCACTTCCTCACTCTGCTCCTCCTCCTGCCCACTGGACATTCCAACAGCCTCCCTTGATGGCAACTGCGTCTCATCATCATCATCGCTCATGATAACAGATGCTGGCTCAGGGTCCACATCAGCAGGAGATGGCGAAAACTCCAGTGTTTGGGCATCACTACAAACAAATTCCTCTGCTAGCTCCTGGGATTCTTCCGGCACATCTGAAAAAGGACCCGAAAAGAGCTCCTGGGAGGGGTCAAGGGTGGGATGACTCTGTTGGCCAGGTGTGGAGGAAGGAGGGTCAGAGTGAGACTGTGTGGATGACTGGCTGGTGGACAACTGTGTGGAAGCGCTATCGGCTATCCATTGCACCACCTGTTCAACCTGCTCAGGCCTCAACAGCGGTGTAACCCGCCCCCTGCTTAACTGTCCCATAAAGGCAGGGATTCTGGATGAGCGGGATCCTGGCTGATCCTCACCAGCACACATTGTATCCCCACTGGCTTCAACAAGGCCCCCAACAGCATTTCCGCGCCCCCGTCCTCGTCCACGTCCACGTCCTATTCCGCTAGCCCCCCTCCGCATTTTATTTTTTTTTTGTTGCAAATGCAATATTTGGGTATATAATTAGGTATGTGAAATAATTTAGCAAGAGAACGCACAGTACAGTGGCCTATTAAAAGGCCTAGATATTGTATATTTCAAAGTACACAGCCGTGTAGTAACTGAACAGACGGTGGGTATTTACACCAGGTATGTGAGATAATTTAGCAAGAGAACGCACAGTACAGTGGCCTATTAAAATGCCTAGATATTGTATATTTCAAAGTACACAGCCGTGTAGTAACTGAACAGACGGTGGGTATTTACACCAGGTATGTGAGATAATTTAACAAGAAACGCACAGTACAGTGGCCTATTAAATGGCCTAGATATTGTATATTTCAAAGTACACAGCCGTGTAGTAACAGAACAGACGGTGGGTATTTACACCAGGTATGTGAGATAATTTAACAAGAGAAACGCACAGTACAGTGGCCTATTAAAATGCCTAGATATTGTATATTTCAAAGTACACAGCCGTGTAGTAACTGAACAGACGGTGGGTATTTACACCAGGTATGTGAGATAATTTAACAAGAAAACGCACAGTACAGTGGCCTATTAAATGGCCTAGATATTGTATATTTCAAAGTACACAGCCGTGTAGTAACTGAACAGACGGTGGGTATTTACACCAGGTATGTGAGATAATTTAGCAAGAGAACGCACAGTACAGTGGCCTATTAAAATGCCTAGATATTGTATATTTCAAAGTACACAGCCGTGTAGTAACTGAACAGACGGTGGGTATTTACACCAGGTATGTGAGATAATTTAACAAGAAAACGCACAGTACAGTGGCCTATTAAATGGCCTAGATATTGTATATTTCAAAGTACACAGCCGTGTAGTAACTGAACAGACGGTGGGTATTTACACCAGGTATGTGAGATAATTTAGCAAGAGAACGCACAGTACAGTGGCCTATTAAAATGCCTAGATATTGTATATTTCAAAGTACACAGCCGTGTAGTAACTGAACAGACGGTGGGTATTTACACCAGGTATGTGAGATAATTTAGCAAGAGAACGCACAGTACAGTGGCCTATTAAAATGCCTAGATATTGTATATTTCAAAGTACACAGCCGTGTAGTAACTGAACAGACGGTGGGTATTTACACCAGGTATGTGAGATAATTTAACAAGAAAACGCACAGTACAGTGGCCTATTAAATGGCCTAGATATTGTATATTTCAAAGTACACAGCCGTGTAGTAACAGAACAGACGGTGGGTATTTACACCAGGTATGTGAGATAATTTAACAAGAGAACGCACAGTACAGTGGCCTATTAAAATGCCTAGATATTGTATATTTCAAAGTACACAGCCGTGTAGTAACTGAACAGACGGTGGGTATTTACACCAGGTATGTGAGATAATTTAGCAAGAGAACGCACAGTACAGTGGCCTATTAAAATGCCTAGATATTGTATATTTCAAAGTACACAGCCGTGTAGTAACAGAACAGACGGTGGGTATTTACACCAGGTATGTGAGATAATTTAGCAAGAGAACGCACAGTACAGTGGCCTATTAAAATGCCTAGATATTGTATATTTCAAAGTACACAGCCGTGTAGTAACTGAACAGACGGTGGGTATTTACACCAGGTATGTGAGATAATTTAACAAGAAAACGCACAGTACAGTGGCCTATTAAATGGCCTAGATATTGTATATTTCAAAGTACACAGCCGTGTAGTAACTGAACAGACGGTGGGTATTTACACCAGGTATGTGAGATAATTTAACAAGAAAACGCACAGTACAGTGGCCTATTAAATGGCCTAGATATTGTATATTTCAAAGTACACAGCCGTGTAGTAACAGAACAGACGGTGGGTATTTACACCAGGTATGTGAGATAATTTAACAAGAGAACGCACAGTACAGTGGCCTATTAAAATGCCTAGATATTGTATATTTCAAAGTACACAGCCGTGTAGTAACTGAACAGACGGTGGGTATTTACACCAGGTATGTGAGATAATTTAACAAGAGAACGCACAGTACAGTGGCCTATTAAAATGCCTAGATATTGTATATTTCAAAGTACACAGCCGTGTAGTAACTGAACAGACGGTGGGTATTTACACCAGGTATGTGAGATAATTTAACAAGAGAACGCACAGTACAGTGGCCTATTAAAATGCCTAGATATTGTATATTTCAAAGTACACAGCCGTGTAGTAACTGAACAGACGGTGGGTATTTACACCAGGTATGTGAGATAATTTAACAAGAAAACGCACAGTACAGTGGCCTATTAAATGGCCTAGATATTGTATATTTCAAAGTACACAGCCGTGTAGTAACAGAACAGACGGTGGGTATTTACACCAGGTATGTGAGATAATTTAACAAGAGAACGCACAGTACAGTGGCCTATTAAAATGCCTAGATATTGTATATTTCAAAGTACACAGCCGTGTAGTAACTGAACAGACGGTGGTTATTTACACCAGGTATGTGAGATAATTTAGCAAGAGAACGCACAGTACAGTGGCCTATTAAAATGCCTAGATATTGTATATTTCAAAGTACACAGCCGTGTAGTAACTGAACAGACGGTGGGTATTTACACCAGGTATGTGAGATAATTTAGCAAGAGAACGCACAGTACAGTGGCCTATTAAAATGCCTAGATATTGTATATTTCAAGGTACACAGCCGTGTAGTAACTGAACAGACGGTGGGTATTTACACCAGGTATGTGAAATAATTTAGCAAGAAAACGCACAGTACAGTGGCCTATTAAATGGCCTAGATATTGTATATTTCAAGGTACACAGCCGTTTACTAACTTAACAGACGGTGGGTATTTACACCTGGTATACAAAAAGGGTATTGCAGGCACACAGAACCCAGAACACTAGAGCCAAATAAACTGTATTTAAAAAAATAAAATAAAATTCACAGCCGTATACTGCCAGATCAGATGGTGCATATACACACTAGTTATATAACAGGGTTTTTCAGCCAAAAAGAACGCTGAACAGTAGTGCCAAATATAGTTTGGTATGTAGCAGAGCACCTAATACACCACTAATGCCTCTCTCTGTCCCTACTCCAGCAGCTATCCCTGAATACGGCAGCCGTTCTCTGTAAAGTGTATCTTGTAGTAAAGCTATCACTGTAGTGCACTATAGTAGCCCTGATAAGGGCTTTTAATCACGCTCCTGCCTGTCCAACAGCTAAAACCTGTCTGTCCCTTCTCCAGCCTCTGTCCCTGACTAAGTTCACGCAGCATATGCGTACGAGCAGGAAGAGCTGAGTTTTTAATATTCGAGGTCACATGGTTTTTCCAGCCAATCCATGTAGACGCTGTTTTCGCGCTGCCAGCGTGCTCAGCGTGCCTGTCATACCCCCCCTGCATGTTGATTGGTGGAAAAAGAGCGCCAGGGAAGGTGGGAGGGGAAACGAATTCTAAGTGCGCCATCGCCGTTATACTCGATTGAAATCGAGTATGCCGAATATCGTAGTATTCGATCGAATACCGGCTCGATCGAACACTACTCGCTCATCTCTATTTTTTATTAATAATTTGTAATTGTTAAAATATTTTTCTTTAAACCTGTGTTTTGTGTTTTTTTAAAACCTTTAACCCCTTCCTGACATACTTTGAAGAAATATTGTTATGAAACATATATTGACTTGTACGTAAAGCTCAAGTCCAGCCAAAAATTACAAGGACCAGGCACTCTGATACACCTTTTATTACACATAAAGGAGGGCATTAGACACACCCGTGAAAAATTAAGATTGACGGCCTGCTGGTGAGCTGACCGTTGAAAACATTATGGTTGAAGGCCTGGTCGTGAACAGACCCCTGAAAACATTATTTTTGAGGGCCTGGTAGTGAACAGACCCCTGAAAACACATTTTTTTTGAGGGACTGGTGGTGAACAGACCCCTGAAAACATTATGGTTGAAGGCCTGTTGGTGAACAGACCCCTGAAAACATTATGGTTGAAGGCCTGGTGATGAACAGACCCCTGAAAACATTATGGTTGAAGGCCTGGTGGTGAACAGACCCTTGAAAACATTATGGTTGAAGACCTGGTGGTGAACAGTCCCTTGAAAACATTATATTTGAGGGACTGGTGGTGAACAGACCCTTGAAAACATTATGGTAGAAGGCCTGGTGTGGAACAGACCATTGAAAACATTATTTTTGATGGCCTGGTGGTGAACAGACCCTTGAAAACATTATTTTTGAGGGCCTGGTGGTGAACCAGTAGGGTTGAGAAGAGACAAGTTGAGGAGGAGGAGGAGGCAGCACTTGATTGCACACAGTATGTTTCCAAATAGATAATTGACGGTGGGGACATTAGTAGGAGCAGTATTCTTTTGGACCCAGAAGGGCCTAGTACAGAGAACTGAAGTTGGAAGCTAAGAATATGCACGCTTGTAAAAATCAGTTTTTATACACGACAAAATGTTGATGTTGAGTTCAGCACAGGACAGTCAACGTTAAAAAAACCCTCTAACATTACAGCTAGTCTAGTAGGATACGGATACGGTGAAATAGACAGACAACCTCACCCACAGAATCCATGAGGTGAAGAAAGGACATTTAAAAAGGCACAGATTCAAGAAGGCTTTATGCCAGTTCCATTATCCAAAAATACGTGTCCAATTTTCATGAAATGGACACCTCACTGGCACTCGCTTTACAAATTGACGCAACTACTCTGGTGTAAAACCTGTTGAATGTGGGCCTATGGCTGTTGGCAAGACATATATATATATCTTTGTTACACCAGTTTGATGTCCTAACTGAGTGCAGCGCCCAACCCAATGGATGTATGCTTTTGTGTTTTTTTAGTGCTGTCACCAGCTGGCTTAAAGGATAAGTCCGTGCATATAAGGCCCCATTCACACGACCGTAAGTGAATGGGGCCGTATCTATCCGCAAAATTGCGGATAGATACGGCCCCATTCACTTACAGTCGTGTGAATGGGGCCTAAGTTTCTGGGTCAAGTAAGGGCACAGAAAGTAATTAATTGCCTGGACTTATCTTTTAAAGTGGGTAGGGAAAAACCCCTGATGGGGTATGGGAGTGACCTTCCCGCCCTCTCTTTGGTCACTCCCAAAAAACCTCACCCTATGGGTACCTTCACATGGGGCTGCGGGTCTGCTGAGTAAAATCCACAGGGCATTTTTATACCGTTCACCAAACGGCGTTCAGTACTATGGTGCCGTCCGGACATACGCAGTTCTGCGCTGAACTGGGTATTTGCGTCCAGCCCCATAGTACTGAAGGTGGCATAAAATCAGCCAACGATGCGCTGTGGATTTTAGGCAGCAGAGAACCCCAAAAAAGCATCCCATTGTAAAGGCACCCGTAAATAAGGCAAGTTAACCTGCCTTTCAGCAACTGTTTGTTGCTGTAACTAACTGTGGAGGTTTTTTATATCACAGCTGAAGGACAGCAGCCTCCGTGATATATACCCCATAGACAGCCTTATTCCACGCGTGACTGCATGAGAGGCGTGAAATCATTCGCACAGAGAAGAACCCCATCGGGATTTGCGGTGCGAGATTTTACTACTCTCATGATATCAACAAAATACCTCAAGAACAGTTAGTACCCGCTCACAAAACGGTGAGTAGTGTTCCTTGGCACGGGTGCCAGGGATAGAACCCCACGGCTATAGTTCACAAAAGGTGAAATCCCCACTTTGTGAAGCATAGTCGTGGGGATTATTTTAGGGATGGTACTGTTCTTGGGGTATGGGTTGGACGGTGCACCGGTGTGAGGCATTAAGCTGGTGTGGAGATGTTAAATGGCCAACACACCATGGGCATTAAATTTGGAGATGGGGTTCTGTTTATTTAAATGTATCCGAATTAAGTAGGGAATTTTTAAGGTGATTTTTTTTTTAATTTGGGGTCTAAGGGGGGAACATTACTTAATAAGTTAAATTACGGATTTTTACGTTGGGCACATATTTGGGATCTTAAGGTCATTTTCTTGGACACACGGATTGCCATGCAAGACGGGTGACTGATGACTTAGTCATTCACATCAGGCAGGGGGGTGGTATAATCCGATGTAATCCAGGCACGATTCATCTTTATAAAAGTCATCATCTCAACACTGTGGCAAGAGAGCCTCGTTCTTTGCGGTGTTACAATGTTACCCGCCACACTGAACACCCTCTCTGACGCGACACTACTGGCTGGGCAGGACAGCAGAGCCAAAGAAAACTCTGCCAGTTGAGGCCAAATGTCCAGTTTCTCTGCCCAGTACTGCACGGGGTTGGTGACACTTTGGGGCAGGGTACAATCCAGGTAGGCAGTGACCTGGTGGGTGAGCTCATGCTGGTCCACGCCATGAGTCCGGTGTTGTGTCCCCTCTTCAGCAGCTGGCTGCATGAAATCGCTCATCAGCGTTTGGAGGCTGTAGCGACTTCTCACGCCTCCACTAGTGGTGGTGGTAGTGGAGCGCGCTGGTTCCCCCCGAGCGGATGTTGTCTGGGAACCTGGCTGGTCTCGCTGGTAAGTAGAGACCAGCTGTCTGGTGAGTAGGTCCTGGTAGTACCCCAGTTTTGCCTCCCTCTCTGATGGTGGAAAAAATTCAGCCATTTTGCGGCGGAAGCGAGGGTCCACCAGGGTGGCCAGCCAGTATTGGTCCCTCTGGCGGATGTCCACAATCCGGCTGTCACTCGTCAGACACTCCCGCAGGCACCTTGCCATCTGCACCAAGGACAATGAGCGCCTCTCCTCTACACTGTCCTCGGTATAGTTCCAGGGTCTGCTGGGGTCTTCCTCCGCTTCCTCTACCACCTCATCCTCCATCTCCTCCTGTGATTGAGAGGCAGAGAAGCCAGGTGGCGGTGTGTGGAATGGCTGGGCATGGACATCTTCCTCCTCCTCACCCTCCATCTGCACTTCATCCATCTCTGGGCTCAAGGCGATGTTCAGCCTTGGAGTGGTGGCCTGGGAATCCTCGCTGATGATGCTTTTCAGCGCACTTTCCAGAACATGGACGAGTGGGATGATGTCGTTGATCCCATAGTCATTCCTGCTCACAAACAAAGTCGCGTCCTCAAAAGGGATCAACAATTGGCAGACTTCACGCATCATCTGCCAGTGTGTGACTTGGAAGTCGCAGTGTGGCGTGAAGCTGCCTGATTGCCCCATGAGGTAGTCTGTAACGGCTGACCTTTGCTCGTACAGGCGGTCCAGCATATGGAGGGCAGAATTCCAGCGTGTTGGCACGTCGCAGATTAGCCGATGTTGGGGCAGACTGCGCTGTCTCTGTATCCTTAGCAGGGTGTTCCTTGCAGTGTAGGAGTGGCTGAAGTGTTTGCACACTCTGCGTGACATCCTCATAAGGTCTTGTAGTGCAGGAAATGATCTAAGAAACCTGTGCACTATGAGGTTTATCACATGTGCCATACAAGGTGTATGACTCAGCCCTCCCTGCTGCACTGCAGAGACAATGTTCCTCCCATTGTCTGCTACCACACTTCCCACCGTTAGTTGACGTGGGGTCAGCCATTGATCTACCTCCTCCCTGATGGTCCGGAGGAGCTCCTGCCCACTGTGTCTCCTTTCACCCAGGCTCACCAAATGGAGGACAGCCTGAGAGCGCCGGGCCTGACATCGGTGGTAAGACACCGGGGCAGGTTGGAATGCAGTAGAAGCGGCGGATGTTTGCAAGGTGGTGGAGGCAGAACTTCTGCTTCCCGCTGCTGGCCCCCTAAAGCACCGTGGAGGTGACAGTGGCAAGAATGGGCCAACTTCCTGATGGTCTTCTGGGAGGATGTTGACCCAATGGGCAGTAACAGACATGTACTGCCCTTGGCCATAATTTGAGGACCAGACATCAGCACTCAGGTGCACACTCTTGGACACCGAGAGTCCCAATGAGTCACCCACCTTTTTCTGCACATAACTGTGCAGTGATGGGACAGCTTTTCCAGAGATGTAGTGGCGGCTGGGGACTCGCCATCTGGGGTGCGCACACACCATGAAATCCCTGAAAGGCTGGGAGTCCACGAGGTTGAAGGGCAGGGACTGAAGCACCAGCAGCTTAACCAGGTGTCCGGTCAGTTTCTGGGCCATGGGATGGCTGCTGGAATACACCTGACGTCTGCCCATGGACTCAGTCAGGGATTGCTGCCTCATTAGCGGTGTACATGGCAGTGACACTGTGCTGCTGCTGGCAACTGAGGCTGACGAGCCCTGAGTTCCAGTGAGAGGATGCTGCATGATGGGATCTGCAGTGTATGGTGCATCCTGACAGGAGGTGGTATTGGGGTCACGGTTCTTCCAGGCCTGTTGGTGTTGCCTTTCCATATGCTTTCGCATGGATGTTGTCCCGAGATTATCACCCCTACCACGACTGACCCTCTCATTGCACAGCAGGCACAAAGCAATATGCTTATCTGTCCCCAGGCGGAAGAACTGCCAGACGACTGAGGACCGTGGTTTGCTGACAGCCACGGGGGGTCTTGCTGGCTGTTGACTGCCACTGCTGCCTGAGGGTGCCCTCTCAGGACCAAGGCTTTGAGAGGGTGATCTCTGCCTGGTAGCTTGTCTTCTACCCCTCCCTCTTGTGCCTCGGTTGCTTGCAATAGTGGGATGTTGCTGTGTCGGTGGCACCTCTATTTCCTCCACCGATGATGCTGAGGATAATGCTGCTTGAGGGCGCCACGTCCGATCAGCGACATCATCATCAAAGTCAGGACCACTGCTACTTTCCTCCGGTGGCTGGGACAGGATATCAGGTGTGGCACTGGATGCCCCTCCCTGGCTCTGTTGACTGCTTACAGCCAACACCTCCTCTGGAGTCTCAGTACGTTCCACCCGCTGACTTTGGTGGACTTCCTCCTCCTCCTCCTCCTCATCACTAAAAAGTGGTAGAGACTCCAAGGGCAGATCAAGGTTTGCAAAGAGTTCCCTGGCAGAAGGTGCCCCAAAGGAGAGTGGCATTCTAATAACAGGGGATGGGGCAGAGGACTCTCGCTGACCGTCCCATGTAAGGGTGGTGTCAGATGATCCAGCGGATGCTTGACTCCTCGTTTGGGAGCTTTGGGCGGTGGAACTGGAGGATTGGGTAAGCCAATCTAGAACCGCTGGCTGTGTGGTTCTTACTTGACCAGTGGCCGTCAGGGGTAGCTGCACCCTGCTGCCACGCCTGTTACCCTGGCTGCCACCGGGCCTGGTGCTGCCACTTCTCCTACCCTCACCGCCTCCTGTTGCACTCCTTGCCTGGGAAGTGCTGTAAGTAGGATGCTTGGACATTTTTTTATTGTGTGGGGGAAAATTTAATGATGTATTTTTTTATACTTTTTTAAACTTTATTTTTTTTATAACTTTTTTTATCTTTTTTTTTAAACTTTTTATAATTTTTTTTTTTTAATTTGTTTATAACTTTTTTTTGGAGTTTTTTTTAACTGTTTTTGTTGTGGCTAAACGGGGTTGACAGCACCCAGCTGAGCAGCAACGTGTAGCGTGTACGGTCACGGAACAGGAATGCTACCTGTCCTGACTCTTTTCTCTCACAATTTTTTTTTCTCACCCTATCTCTCCCTAGATGTCACAATTTTTTTATTTATATGACTTCCTCTCCCTATCTCTACCTATCTCTTGCTTTCTCAGCCTCTTTCCCTATCTATCACCTTAACTTCTATATCTAGCTTTCTCTTCCTCTCTCCTGCTTCTCTCACTAACCCTTTCTATTTCTTCTCTATCTCTCCCTGTATCTATCTACTTGTTTGACTATCTATCTATCTATCTATCTATCTATCTATTTATCTATCTCTTTTCCCTCTCTATCTATTGAGTTCCTTTCTCTTGGATGTCTGAAGACGCACTGAAAAAATATTGGCGCGCTCAGGCACTTCCTGGTCTGTGTGGGTGACGTCACACATCTTTTTTTTCACAGAAAACCAGGATACAAGGGATTATAGGAGTAATAATCCCTTGTATCCTGGTCTATTCTGTGAAAAAAGTACAGTTTTGCATCACCGTTTTTTTTTTTACCAGATTCGTTAAGAATCTGGTTCATTACGGTTCGGTTCGCTCAAAATAACGGCGACGCAAAATATACGCATATTTGAGAATGTACACTAATGCGTACGCTAATGCGTGTACACATTAGTGAACATTCTCAAATATGCGTATATTTAGGGTAAGGAATACAGCATATTCCATACCCTAAATATACGCATATTTGAGAATGTTCGCTAATGTGTACGCATTTTATGAATTCTAACGCATTAGCGTACGCATTAGCATACATTCTCAATAAATATGCGTATATTTTGCGTCGCCGTTATTTTAACCAGATTCGTTACGAACTTTCTCAAAATTCGGTTTGGTGACGAACCGAACTTTTGGGAAAGTTCGTAACGAATCTGGTTTGTTACGGTTCGGTTCGCTCATCCCTACTTCCTACATATACCATGTTCCAAATTATTATGCAAATTGGATTTAAGTGTCATGAAGATTACATTTTTTGTTTTTCAATTAAACTCATTGATGGTATTGTGTCTCAGGGCTCTTTGGATCACTGAAATCAATCTCAGATACCTGTGATAATTAGTTTGCCAGATGAGCCCAATTAAAGGAAAACTGGATGTTCCACAATATTAAGCTGGCCACTGTTTTCAAGTAAAATGGGAAAGAAAAAGGATCTCTCTGCTGCCGAAAAGCATCAAATAGTGCAATGCCTTGGACAAGGGATAAAAACATTAGATATTTCACGAAAACTTAAGCGTGATCATCGTACTGTGAAGAAATTTGTGGCTGATTCAGAGAACAGACATGTTCGTGCTGATAAAGGCAGAATGAGGAAGGTTTCTGCCAGGCAAGTTCATCAGATTAAGAGAGCAGCTGCAAAAAAGCCATTACAAACCAGCAAACAGATATTTGAGTGCCTCTGGAGTCCCTCTAACCTCAAGGTGTAAGATCCTTCAAAGGCTTGCTGTGGTGCATAAACCTACTATTCTGCCACCCCTAACCAGTGCTCACAAGCAGAAATGGTTGCAGTGGGCCCAGACATACATGAAGACTAATTTTCAAACAGTCTTGTTTACTGATGAGTGTCGTGCAACCCTGGATGGTCCAGATGGATGGAGTAGTGGATGGTTGGTGGATGGCCACCATGTCCCAATAAGGCTGCGACGTCAGCAAGGAGGTGGAGGAGTCATGTTTTGGACCGGAATCATGGGGAGAGAGCTGGTAGGCCCCTTTAGGGTTCCTGATGGTGTGAAAATGACCTCTGCAAAGTATATAGAGTTTCTGACAGGCAGCTTTCTTCCATGGTACAAAAAGCAGAAATGTGCCTTCAGGAGCAAAATCATCTTCATGCATAACAATGCACCATCTCATGCTGCAAAGAATACCTCTGTGTCATTGGCTGCTATGCGCATAAAAGGAGATAAACTCATGGTGTGGCCACCATCTTCCCCTGACCTCAACCCTATAGAGAACCTTTGGAGTATCATCAAGCAAAAGATCTATGAGGGTGGGAGGAAGTTCACATCAAAACAGCAGCTCTGGGAGGCTATTCTGACATCATGCAAAGAAATTCAAGCAGAAACTCTCCAAAAACTCACAAGTTCAATGGATGCAAGAATTGTGAAGGTGATATCAAAGAAGGGTTCCTATGTTAACATGTAACTTGGCCTGTTAGGATGTTTTGGATTTAAATACCTTTTTATTTCAGTGAATGTGACCTCCTAATGCTGCAAATTCCACAAATGAACATTTTCAGTTCTTTGAAACATATAAAATGTTTAGAAACTCTACTGTGCATAATAATTTGGAACAGTGCATTTTGAGTTTTTTTTTAATTTTTGAAGAATATACTGTTATCATTGGGAGGTTTGTTAAATAAAATTCGATGTATACTCTAACGGGTGATGACTTTTATTATACTGACTGTCATTTGCACCGACCATTTAGGAAAATCAGAGATAAATATCAATCATTTGGAACATGGTGTAATGCCATTCATCTTGGCCATGTTATTATATTTGTCTTTGTATTTTGGTGAGCTCCTTTCCAAATGTACTCTATTTCCACCAATGGAGTTACATGTCCCTTGTATACAGTTATTGTTAAATGTATATGTAACTGTTACAGGGCCGAGATTCAGCCCTGTTTTCATATTTAAATTGGACACATGGTTGAGTGACTAACACCACTTTGCCATGTGATTTCATAGTCTTGACCCCGCCCCTTCCTGTGCTTACATCACAAGTACAAGGAATTGGGGGAGGCAGGTGTTAATATACCTGGCCACTGGGGCATGCGAGGGGAGACCAGCTTCCTGTGAGGTCTTAGATGGATGACGATCATACATGCTAAGTATCTTTTGTCTATATTGTTAGACTATAGGCCAGTTACATGGTGTATGTATACTGATATGACCATGATATTGAAAGTATTTGTATATGTTGTATGTAGTACATTGTAGTCCAGTAAAGGTGTATTTTATGTTATATCTGCAGAGTTATGTGTTATTCCTGGTGATACCAAGGCACCATTCTGTAGCTGTGGTATAAACTGTGAACAATCCCACGAGCTAGGGGGAAAAGGGGAATATTGACCGTTGTCTTCTGATAATTGGTAATAGTTCACCCTTTTCACACCAGTAACTTGAGATATTGCTGTTGGTAACTATTATTGATATTAATAAGCAATATCCATCCTCTTTCAATGGAGGTCCAGGTATGAGACAATATTAATTATCAATATTCAGTATTGATATTAATAAAAATATTTCTATCCTTTTTCAGTAACTCAATACTCAGCTGATAACTCTGCAAAGTATATTTGTTGACTATTTCTTATTCTGTACATTTGTATATAATTTCTGATATGTTTCCCTTTGTAAAATAATAAAAAAGATATTTGAAAAGAAAAAAAAAAGTTTGGGGGTCTGATCTGAGGTTTGATAAATATTGAGGTTTGATTTGGGGGCCTAAACTGAGATCTGATGAAGATTGGGGGTCTGATCTGAAGACTGATAAAAATATTTTTTTCTGATTAAAACCTTGGTGCATCTTATAATCAGGTGCATTTTATAAAGCAAAAAATATGGTATATGGCAGCCAGGCTGGCCCAATTGGTGACTCTGCGTGATGCTGTGGAGCTGTCCAATGGGTTGCCTCCTACTTAGAACATCTTGCAGCATCTACTAAGATCAGTAACAGTTTACTAGTTATTGCACAAATTCAGTTCACCTAAATTTTGCAAAGTCCTATTTCTACTTTAGTTTCTGCTTTCTAATTTCCCCCCTGGAGTACATTCTAACCACACTCTACGTGTCTGGATGGGAAGTGACTCTATCAACCCCACCTATTGAAACTCAGTGCTGTACTATGACAGCTAAAGTAAGCTGGCAGTTCTCACTTCTGAAAAACTTCTTTGAAAATTAGAGCCTCCATAGTTTCTTCCCCTCAGTTTCCCCCATTGCTTTAGAGGTTGTCAGAACCATAGGAATGTGTTGCGTATATGGTTGACGTTTAATAAAGTGTGTTTTCACATTCCTTTCAGTCCCGCACTTTACCTGATGCAGATTATTTGGTAAATTGCATGCATTCATGCATCTTATGCAGCTGTCATTTAACACATGATGTGGTCCCCCTGGCTCAGGGCCACATTGCATTCTGCTAATTTCCACTACTAATTTCCATATTTTTAATCTAATTGTAGAAGTCATGCTTCTTTGACTTGTCAAAAGCAAAGTCCCATTATTGGGATGATTGAAGCCATTTGTATTATATCACACATCATGCTAGGACAATATGTAATGTGGTATGAATGGATGACAAGCCTTTCAATCTTCTTTTTTGTCAAGATCATTATAAATGAATCAGTCAAGGACATAAGCTCTAACATATTATGAGCAAAGCAATTTATGTGTAATAATTTTAAAATCATATGGGAGACAGATTTAAAGGCAAAACCACTCAAATGAATAATGTGATTTCCTTCAATATATCTGAGGAATTATATGTGTAAATCATTCTTATGGTCTACATTCTTACTTTTATATTTTTTACATTGATGCTTGCTATTATGCAATGGAAGTTGAAGTTTAATTAGTTAAATGTTTATGTCACCATCTTATGGCGATAGAGATCATTTTCAAGTTGTTTTATTCATTTTACATGAACAACCTCTATGTCACTTGATAATTCTGAGTAATAGTTTTATACAGCTGGAAGAACAGAGGTTTACTCTAAATGGGTCAAATTTAGACAATCCCCTTTCAAACACTTATTACAGTATTCTTAGTTCAAATGATTTTCTGACCCCTTAAGGGTCCATTCACACGAACGTATATTTGCGGGTCCGCATTATTGCGGACCCGCAAATATACGGGGGCCGCCCAGCGTGTGTTCCGCAGGGCTTGGAACACACGATGTGCGGCCCCATTGAAAATGCCTATACTTGTCTGTGCGTACGGACAAGTATAGGACATGCTTAAAATGAGCCGCGGCACGGAGCTAGCTCCGTGCCGCGGCTCTAGTCCCCATAGAGGTGAATGGGGCCGCATCTATTCCGCAATTTTAGATAGATATGGCCCCATTCAATACGGTCATGTGAATGGGGCCTAAAATTAGGTTCCTAGGAGTTAACATTATTATTAAAGAAAACAGAATTTATAAGATTCTAACATGGCCCCTTATGAGACGTGTTATCTCCACCATGACAGGTGATGATGCCATAATAGGTAGCCATGTGCCAAGAACAAAACAACCTCTTGAGATGAGTTCTGACTTATTTTTCTAGATCTAGACTTACAAAATGAACCTGGGCAGATGAAATAAAGCTGCACTGTAAATAAATGCCTTAAGCCAAGTTCACACTTCAGTTATTTGGTCTGTTATTTCCATCAGTTATTGTGAGGGAAAACCAGGTGCAGGTGAAAAACACAGAACAGGTGCAGATCGTGAATTGCGCAGGGCAAAGGCTTTTTATAGAGATCCTGTGATGTACCCAGCTCCCCATGGGTAAAGCTATATGGGGCCTGTAAAACGGCTAGGGCAGAGCTAAAGTCTGCCCATCAGTGCCGGTGATGTCACCGGGAACACTGCTAGGCGGAAGATTGTCCAGCAGATTGTACTATCTAATCAGTGATCTGCTGCCCAGGAACAATGATTTTCTATGGAGACAAACAATGGCTGCAGCGATCCCACATACTGCGGCAGTGATTGCTGCATGTAAATACAGCTCTCATATCTGGTAATGATCAGGCAATTTTTGGGAACATTGGTTTTTTTCCCCATTAATTGTCTGAAACATTGGTCTGGGTAATAGGACTTATAAGCGGTATTCTGGTTGTGAGAAATTATTACCCCTTATGTATTGTTTTTGATTATACACATTGTTGATTTTGTGTTCTGCAAAGATATTTCTAATGAGCTAATCAGGGTCCACTATATATGTACTATATTATGCTGTTAGCCTCATTCACTGTCTTAAACATTTATTCTGGTTGTGAGAAGTTATCCCCAACCTACAGGATAGGGAATAACTATTAGATCAGTGGGAGTCTTACTGCTGAGACCCCCACCACCACCACCAATCGCGAGAACAGAGACACCATTCCCCTCAGGCCTCCTTAGAATGAATAGAGTGGCAGACCAGGCATGTGCACTGCTGCATTTTTATAGTGGACATTGCCATACAAGGATATGTTTTTTAATTTTTTGCAGGAGAAGTATTGTTTTTTAATGGCGCCATATAATGTTCCATATACGTAATGTATAGCAAAACTGTGAAAAAAAAAGATATTTGCCAGGTAGAATGGAAAAATGCAATTCAGAAGTAGTTTTTTGAGTTTTGTTTTTACATCTATCTTTTTGTGATACAAATACAAGTTTGACAATTCTCAGGTTATCATCATTATGGAGATATAGTTTATGTTATTAAAATATATATATATATATGCCCTGTACGGGGGCTTGTATTTTGTGGGGTGAGCTGTAGTTCTTGTGTACTATTTTTGGGGTACATACTGTATGATTTTTGACAAGCTTTCTACATTCTTTAACCCTTACACTCCCAGCGCCGTACATGTACGGCGCTGGGGCGATGCAGGCACGTGGCACCCGCTCGCAAGTGCTTGCAGAGAGACTTGCCGCTACTTACCTCATCGGCGGCGTCTTGCTGGGCGTTTAGATGCCGTGATCACACGTCTGAGTGGCCAATCGGGGTGTCTGTACACCATATGAAAACTGTAATCCTCACTGGTGAGGATTACAGTTTTCAAAGTGCAAATCTTATTCTGGCCACTAGATGGAAGGCCAGGATAAGAAATGAGCAATTCTTGGATTTATCTCAGTCTAGTAAATCCCTGATTGCTCATAAAGAAAAAAAACAAAACACAATAAATTAGCTCATATTTGAGCTTTAAAATAGTCACAAAAATTTTTTTAAAAAAAATGTTAAATATATAAAAAATAAAAAATATCTAAAAGTTCAAATCACCCCCCTTTCCGTATAATTAAAAAATAAATACCTAAATAACAATAAATATAGACATCATGGGTATCACCGTGACCGAAAACGCCCGTACTTTTAAAATATAAAAAAAAAAAATCCAATACGGCGAATTGTGTGGCGGAAAAAAGCATCCAAATGGCGATTCTCCGTTTTTTGTTGCTTTTTTTTCTAAAAAAAATTAAATAAAAAGTGATCAAAAAGTCATACACACACCAGAATGGTATCAATAAAAACTTCAGATCGCCCCGCAAAAAATTAGCCCCCATACAGCTCCGTACACATAAATACCAAAAAGTTATAGGGGTCAAGATATGACAAGGGGAAAAAAAAAGGGCAACTTTCTAATTATTTTATCACATCAAAACGCAGGAAAAACTATACATATTAGGTATTGCCGAATTTGTACTGACCAGTAGAATGAAAGTAATGGGTCAGTTTTAATGCACATCAAACGCTGTAAATAAGAAACCCGTAGAACTGTAGCGGAATAGCGTTTTTTTGGCAATTTCAACTGATTTGGAATTTTTTTCCCGCTTCCCACTACACCATATGCAATATTAAATGGTGGCGTTGGAAAGTACAACTTGTCCCGCAAAAAACAAGCCCTCATACAGCTAGGTGAACGGAAAAATAAAACAGTTATGGCTGTTTGAAGGCAGGGAGCGCAAAACAAAAATGCATAACCGAAAAAACCTCCGGGAGTGAAAGGGTTAAGAGTTAAGGTGACTAAAAACTGCTGACATTGTTTTTTTCTTGGCATTCACAGCAAGTGAATGTTTTTAGAGTTCAGTCATTTTCAGAAATGGTACTGTAATATTTTTATATGATAAATAGAAAAATGTTTTGTTGTTTTTTTTAAAAGGGTTGCTGACCCCTGTGGACCTTTTCTGCAGACTGCGTTAAGGTTGTCAGACCCACAGTGGGAATCATGCTTACCTAATCCCCGCCACTGGGTTCCGGCTCCATTGCTCCCTCTCAGGTGCTGCCAATTTCCGGTTTCCCCAAATCAACATCTGTTTGACACTGATCGTGTGACAGCTGCAGCCAATGATTGGCCACTGCAGTGACATGTCACTCATGCATAATGTCACTTGGTCACGTGACACTTGTTTTTTGGCTGAGGCCAGCCATTGAATGTAGCAGCCATGTGACCCACGTCAGACCAGAAGTTGAGGCTGGGAAACACAAGATCTGCGGCACCCAAGGGGGAGCAATGGAGCCAGAAGCCAGTGGAAGGTATCAGGTAAGCATGATTTTCATTGTAGGTCTTGCCATTCTGGGGGGTCTACATAAATGGTCTCCAAGGATGAACAACCCGTTTAATATATATATATATATATATATATATATATATATATATATATATATATATACACAGTACAGACCAAAAGTTTGGACACACCTTCTCATTCAAAGAGTTTTCTGTATTTTCATGACTATGAAAATTGTAGATTCACACTGAAGGCATCAAAACTATGAATTAACACGTGGAATTATATACTATATAAAAAGTGTGAAACAACTGAAAATATGTCTTATATTCTAGGTTCTTCAAAGTAGCCACCTTTTGCTTTGATTACTGCTTTGCACACTCTTGGCATTCTCTTGATGAGCTTCAAGAGGTAGTCACCTGAAATGGTATTCCAACAGTCTTGAAGGAGTTCCCAGAGATGCTTAGCACTTGTTGGCCCTTTTGCCTTCACTCTGCGGTCCAGCTCACCCCAAACCATCTCGATTGGGTTCAGGTCTGGTGACTGTGGAAGCTAGGTCATCTGCCGTAGCACCCCATCACTCTCCTTCTTGGTCAAATAGCCCTTACACAGCCTGGAGGTGTGTTTGGGGTCATTGTCCTGTTGATAAATAAATGATGGTCCAACTAAACGCAAACCGGATGGAATAGCATGCCGCTGCAAGATGCTGTGGTAGCCATGCTGGTTCAGTATGCCTTCAATTTTGAATAAATGCCCAACAGTGTCACCAGCAAAGCACCCTCACACCATCACACCTCCTCCTCCGTGCTTCACGGTGGGAACCAGGCATGTAGAGTCCATCCGTTCACCTTTTCTGCGTCGCACAAAGACATGGTGGTTGGAACCAAAGATCTCAAATTTGGACTCATCAGACCAAAGCACAGATTTCCACTGGTCTAATGTCCATTCCTTTTGTTCTTTAGCCCAAACAAGTCTCTTCTTCTTGTTGCCTGTCCTTAGCAGTGGTTTCCTAGCAGCTACTGTAATTTACCATGAAGGCCTGCTGCACACAGTCTCCTCTTAACAGTTGTTGTAGAGATGTGTCTGCTGCTAGAACTCTGTGTGGCATTGACCTGGTCTCTAATCTGAGCTGCTGTTAACCTGCGATTTCTGAGGCTGGTGACTCGGATGAACGTATTCTCCGCAGCAGAGGTGACTCTTGGTCTTCCTTTCCTGGGGCGGTCCTCATGTGAGCCAGTTTCTTTGTAGCGCTTGATGGTTTTTGCGACTGCACTTGGGGACACTTTCAAAGTTTTCCCAATTTTTCGGACTGACTGACCTTCATTTCTTAAAGTAATGATGGCCACTCATTTTTCTTTACTTAGCTGCTTTTTTCTTGCCATAATACAAATTCTAACAGTCTATTCAGTAGGACTATCAGCTGAGTATCCACCTGACTTCTGCCCAACACAACTCATGGTCCCAACCCCATTCATAAGGCAAGAAATCCCACTTATTAAACCTGACAGGGCACACCTGTGAAGTGAAAACCATTTCAGGTGAATACCTCTTGAAGCTCATCAAGAGACTGCCAAGAGTGTGAAAAGCAGTAATCAAAGCAAAAGGTGGATACTTTGAAGAATCTAGAATATAAGACATATTTACAGTTGTTTTACACTATTTTGTTAAGTATATAATTCCACATGTGTTAATTCATAGTTTTGATGCCTTCAGCGTGAATCTACAATTTTCATAGTCATGAAAATACAGAAAACTCTTTGAATGAGAAGGTGTGTCCAAACTTTTGGTCTGTACTGTATATATATATATATATATATATATATATATATATATATACTGTACTGTGTTTCAAATTATTATGCAAATAATATTTTCTCATATTTTCCAAAATTGGCTATATGAATTGCAGTCATTGTAATTTTCCAGTCATCAACTATTTGCGTATAATTGAAAGGTTTTTGAACAAACTGCCTATGATAACAGTATATTTAAAAAAAAAAATAAACATTCAAAATGCATTCAAAATGCATATTCTAAATTATTATGCAAAGTAGAGTTTTCAACCTTTTCATTTTTATTAAGAACAAAAAAATCGTCATTTGTGACATTATAAGCATTAGCAGGTTATTACAAACTGAAATCAAACAGTTTTCAAGTCAAAACTTTATTCTAGGTGATGTTACATTTGCACATAGGACCCCTTGTTCGAAAGGAGCTTCTGAACTCTCTCGTCCATTGAATTTGTCATTTTTTGGATGGTTTCTGCTTCAATTGTTTTGCATGAGGACAGAATACCCTGCCAGAGCTGTTGCTTAGATGTGAACTGCCTCCCGCCATCATAGACACTCCTTTTGATGATGCTCCAGAGGTTCTCAATGGGGTTGAGGTCAGGGGAGCATGGGGGCCACACCATAAGTTTGTCCCCTTTTATGCCCATAGCAGCCAGAGATGCAGATGTGTTATTTGCAGCGTGAGACGGTGCATTATCATGCATGAAAATGATCTTGCTGCGGAATGCACGGTTCTTCTCCTTGAACCATGGCAGGAAGTGCTGTTTGAGAAACTCCACATACATTATAGAGTTCATCTTTACCCCTTCAGGGATCCTAAAGGGGCCGACAATCTCTTTCCCCATGATTCCAGCCCAAAACATTACTCCTTGTTGGCGCCGTAGCCATGTTTGCATGGGGTGTCCATCAACCATCCATCCTCCACTCTATCCATCTGGACCATCGAGAGTTGCATGGTACTCATCGGTGAACAAAACAGTTTTGAAGTCAGTCTTCATGTATTGTTTGGCCCACTGGAGCCGTTTCTGCTTGTGTGCAGTGGATAGAGGAGGTCGACAGGATGGCTTACGCACAGCTGCAAACCTCTGAAGGACCCTGCATCTTGTTGTTCGGGGGATGTTGGAGGCACCAGCAGCTTCAAAAACTTGTCTGCTGCTATGACAAGGCATTTTTGCAGCTGGTCTTTTAACCTGACGTAATTACCTGTTGGAAAGAGTCCTCAATTTTCCCTTATCAGCACGCACACGTGTGTGCTGTGAATCAGCTACATACTTCTTGATTGTGCGATGTTCACGATTAAGTGTCTTGGCAATGTTGATTGTAGTCATGCTTTGACTTAAAGGGGTTATCCCACGAATAATGTAAAAAATGAAAATCAGACATCATATAGCACATGACAACCTCTTTCTAACAAAGCAAGAACCAGCCCTGTACCTCACATGGATCCACAGATCTCCACATTCATTGCTGTGCTAGATTCATATCAAGCTGACAGCTCAGGGGAGTGTCTTTTCTGCTGCAAGCTCAGGAGGCGTGTCCATGCTCTGCCTATCACAGCTCAGGAGGCAGTTAAAAATTGAAACTGAGCATGTGCGGCCTGCTCAGTGAGCAGGTCAAAGAAATAAGAAATTAAGTGGTCCTATAGAGATACACTTTATTCAATAACTCAGTAGCTGTACAAAATTTTTAATGACATGCAATTACAAAAGTATTCAGATCCAGATGCTGGTTTGCAAACTGTATAATATTTTTCGTGGGACAACCCCTTTAAACACTCCACAATTTGTTGCTTCTCAGCAGCCGACACATCCTTTTTCTTTCCCATTTTGGCTGAAAATGTAGGCTGCTTAATAATGTGGGACAGCCTTCTTAAGTAGTCTTGCCTTTAATTGGACATACCTGCCAAACTAATTAGCACAGGTGTCTGCAATTGCTTTCAGTGATATAAAGAGCCCTGACACACATCATCATCAATGAGTTTAACTGACAAACAAAAGATTTCTTACCTTATCACTCCTAAACACTTTTTGCATAATAATTTGGAACACAGTGTATATATATTTTATATTTCAAAGCTTTCTTGACCTTTTTTTAAAGTTAAATGCTACATGTCAAATTCTAACACTGGGACAACTCCCATCACACGGCTAAAGGTCTCTGTACAGCATTGCAGCTATTGAACTGCATACCTTGCAGATTTCGATGACTGTGACCCCAGAATTGCAAAAAAAAAAAAAAAAAAAAAAAAACAACTCTGATTGTTTCTTTGGAATTTGGGGTTGTAGTCATAGCAAATTGTGTCCCGCTACAACCCAATTCAGTTCAATGGCTGCACGGCTACAAAGCGATCTTTGGTTGTGTGCAGGTGTTGCAGTCAAGATTATCATGTAACTTTGGCATAAGGCATTATAGGTGACATATAGTCACACCCCACATGGATCTTTATTACAAACTGCTAGCAACTCACTTTTAGTGGCAATAATAGAGGAATGACACAACATAGAGTCATAAGAATGGATGCTCCAGGATTCTGATTACATAAGAAATTCAAGCAGTTACTAAAACAGGCATCTCTGGAAAGGTGGCAGGTCCTCTTTAAAGGCGTATTCCAATAAGGCTACATTCATCTTGCATTTTCAGGATTTCTAATTGTACAACCTTTTATTATAATATATACAGAACTGGACATTTTAGCACAAGAAATCTAGACATAGCAGGTAAAAAAAAATTTAACAATGACATTGGTGGCTTCTACCAATCTGTGACATTTGACATTATAAACAATGATACAGCTTGACAAGGAATGTCACATAGGAGTGCGTATTTCTGAAGTGAAGGTCTAGCTTCCTAATTGTCATTATGCTCACAAGGACATTGTGCGAGGGAAAAATGATTACCTCTCTCAGCTGCTATAAAAAAATCACTGCATCACAAAATCTTCTGCTTAAATCACTCCATGCAGTAGCCCAATGAGAAGGACCTTACTCATTAATTTCAAAATAATGGTAATTAAAATAAGTCACATCATAGCTGCTTGGCAGTGATATGACCTTCCTTTCGCTTTAATTTTCATATAAATTTTTACTGAAGGTCAGGTTTATGCAATGGGAAAAAAGAAACCTTTTGTTCTCGGGGGAGGATAAAATATGACTTTTTCACTGCATTTCTTATAGCTCTGGGCTTAATGGTCCTTGACAAGCATAACCTAGGAGTTAATTTTACTGTGTGTACCATTGTTAGCCTAATCATACTTACATTTTTGGGACTTGGAATTTTAAAAGCAAGTAAAATAACTTTCTTTATGAGAAGCCAATAGAATTCTACTAATTCAATATAACTTGCATTCATGAGAACACATGGGTCATGAAACTCAATTTCCATCATAGCTAATTGTTCAAGGTAACAAAAGTGGATAGGGGACTTTAGTGAAAAATTCGTTTGAAAAAGAACCAAATGTTATATATTTTAAATAGTATAAATATGTAATTCTATATATTGTTGTTATATTGAAAGGGTGGGCTCTATGAAATGAAACAGTTACCCCTTCAAGACTATGGCCATTTTCATTTTTGCATTAGTTTTTTTCCTCCCCATTTGGCATGATTTTCCATTTTTAGTCACCTTGTCCTTGCAAAACAATTGATAAGTGATCAAAGTATTGATAAGTGATCAAAAAGTTGTACGTATCCCAAAAATGGTACCAACAAAATGTATAGTTTGTTCTGTGGATGGAAATCTAAAAAAGTTATGGCTGTCAGAAAATTTTCATTTTTTTTTCAAAGGCTTTTATTTAGCATCTCTGCATTCTTTTTTTATTTATTTTTTATATAATCCTTCTATTCCCTCTAGTTCGTTTTCCTTAATGGTCTGAGTCTGGTCATCAGTGGGTCGTTTGGCCGATATTGTGGATGTCTCCATGCTGACAATTAAAACAATTACTTAGTTACGGGAAGAGTTGAATGTCCCAGCAACCGAGGGTTTTCATTACCATCAGATCCACCACTATGTGGCTACTACCTTTGGGTCTCTTGGTGTCGCTCCCCACCCCATTTGAGCATTTGTGTTGCCTAGGTACGGGGACGAGAGGTCTGATTTCTCATATCTACCGCCTTCTGGCCGTATTGGCATAGGGTGAGGCTGCACACCACTCCTATATGGATAGATGGGCTAATATCCTTGGGTCTCCACTCTCTCACACCGCCTGACAGACTATATTGAATTGGGCAGCTCAGTCCTCTACTTGTATTACCTACAAGGAAACCCAGTACAAGCTGCTTTTGCACTGGTATCATACACCTGCTCATTTGCACTTAATTAACCCCACTATTCCATCTGTTTGTTAGCGATGTCTGGTCGAAATGGGCTCCCTCTATCACATGTTTTGGACATGACCCTGCATCATTCCATTTTGGGAGGTGGTTAGGGCTGTGGCCCAATCGCTTTTCATGGCTCTTCTACCATTGGACCTTAAGGTATTTTTACTTAATCTACCGCCTACGATAAAGGGTAAGCGTTCCTCCATCTGTTTCTCTCTTTGTGCACTGCTGCTAAATATTGATTGCTAAATCTTGGAGGCAGACCAACCCTCTTACAAAAATCAATGTTCCTGTCCAGAGTCTGGGACATTAGATCTCTGCAGTATCTAATGGCATTCCTCAATAACACCATAGAGCAGGGAAGCTCAACCTGCAGCCCTCCAGCTGTTGCAAAACTACAACTCCCAGCATGCCCTAATAGCTGTAGGTTGTCCAGGCATGCTAGGAGTTGTAGTTTTGGTGTCACCAAGTTGATGTCACCTCAATCATTGATGTGACTCTCCCTCTTAGAGGCCTTGCCATTTTCTGTCCATCCTCCCTTTCCTTATCCTCCCCTTGACGTTCTCCATGTGTCTCGTCTATTGTTTGTGCTTCTATTATGTGTTTGTTTTGAGTCACTGTATACAACATATGCTCTGTTGTGTGCACTGACTAAGTGATTATTTCTCCTGGACACATTCCAGGTTGTTTTACTTATGTCATGTTATATCTTCTTTATTCTCTTTTTGTATTGTTTTTGAAATATAAAAATGTAATGTACAGATGAAAAAAGGCAAATCAGCGCTGGAAAAATAATTTTTATATTTTAAGAGATCAGACATTTTCGGCGCAGCAATACCTGTTATGTTATTTTTTTTAAACGCCCCTACATAAAGAATAAGCCAAATGTACCAAAGTATAAAAAAAATCTTTATTGATACTAATATGAATAATATAAAAACATTACTAACAAGACCACTGAGTGCAAAGACAAGTAAGACAGGAAGAAAAGCGGCCTCCAAAGATCACACCAGGACACATAGGGTAAAAACAGGATGTAATAATTAATAAGAAAACATTTTATTGGGGGTGGTGACACCCAAATGGACCAAACTATCACCTGGCAGTGTGCAAAAAAACACCTTTATAAAAATGAATAAAGTCTGGATTACCTCCGATTTTCATACCCCTCTTGCTGAGGCAGGTGATTAGATCAGGCCTTGCAGGGCGAAATAGTCCGAGTGTCTTCCCACTGTTGCTGTCAGCCGGCCCATAACGTAACTTGTAACTTGCAGGCCAAACATCTTGTGTCATGGGCTGTGCGAACCCAAAGTCTCCAAACCAAAACCCTATTAAAAACCAAAAACTGTTGTCTACCTCCGCCTACGTTTTCTACATTAGCACTTAGCAGGTGAGTAGCTGTTGTTATACACCATTATTCATTTTATTTAGTATTCCTAAATTTGTTTTGGAGCCTTTACTCCCAAATATATATATATATATATATATATATATATATATATATATATTTAAACAAAATAAAAAAAAAATTAAAAATGGAATTAAAAAATAAAATTGTTACACAGTTGTTACCTCCGCCTCCCATTACAAGTTACATTAGCGAAGATTGTTATAATCCACCGCAGTTTGTTGTATTTACTAATCACTCTCTGCTGATATACCCAGTCCCCTACCACTACTGGCTGGGGCAGCCATGAAAAGCCCATATATAATTTTCACTGCCTCTCTTAACAAGGTAGAATATTTACAGGCTTGTTATCCAAACAAGCCAAGCCTTTTTCTCTTACTGTAATTCATGAACCGGAGTGTGCGTTATTTATTAATGCTTTGGCCGGCAGACAACCTGTGTTCATTAATCCGGGAAAATGGCCTTTTTGGACAATTTTTGGAGGCTCCTGTCTAAACAGACATCCCTGTCTTCTTCACACTAATGCGGGCTCCAGCCTATGCACAATTTTTGGAGGCTCCGACCTAAACAGACACCCCTGTCTTCTTCACACTATGTCAGGAGTTAAAGGTTTAAAAAACAGTCAAAACACAGGTTTTACAAGAATAATTTCAGTAATAAATAATAACAACTTTGAACAAATAATAAATAATATAATAATAAACCAAAGAAAGGACAAAAAAAAGGTTACGCCGGCCTTTGCCGACGTCTGGCCATCATCTCCTGCATTTCCCTGAGCTCCAGCTGCAGGCCGCGAATAAGCCAGGAGGCAGCCTGGAGCCTGGTCTCAAATTGGCGTAAGGCTGCCTCCCCTTAAAAGTCAGTAGGGATATCTGTAGGGGTGGAAACAGTAATATAATTAGTATAATTGAGTTAAAGTGGTTGTCCAACGAAAAAAATTCTAAACTTTCAAACCAGCACCTGGATCATGATACTTTAGAAATTGCATGTCATTAAATATTTGTTATATCTACTGGAATGAGTTATTCAGTGACATGTATCTGTATTGAGCCATTTTTATTGAACTGCTCACTGAGAAGGCCACACATGGTCAGTTTGGGATTTGTACTTACTGGACACCCATACTGAGTGGTCTTCCCATGGTCCTGGGGAAAACTCCTCCCTGACGATTGGAGCTACAAAAGATAAAACATAAATTTAGCTTATATTTTGAAGACAGAAGGTCCACCCGTTAGACTTTTTATTTTACCTACCTTCTACCTCTGGAAGTTGGGCTGGTGGTGTTGGAGGGGCAGGTGGGGTCTTCTGTCGCTGTTGAGGAGGATGAGAGGGGCTCCTCTGTGGTGCAGCAGCTGTCAAAAATCATTAAATAATGGCATTACATTCAACTGTAATGAACACTACGCACTACGCATGCCCACGTTGTCCTTCTATACGGTTTTCATTATTGGAACTCACTGGTATATTAGTACACTAATTTTTTAACATGTTTTTACTTTTCAAATAGTATGCTGAGGATTCGTACGCAGTTTGTACGCCCATGCGTACGTGTTCACATAAGTTGCGTACCTTTAAAAACTGCATGTTCGTTATTAGTGCGCGAATGTTCGCAAAACACCTCATAATAAAGTATGATTTGTACGCAGCTTCGCCAAATAGATTCATATGAGGTATGAATCTTTGGAAAAGTTCGACGAACATTCGGCAAAGCGAATTTTGGATGATTCGGTCATCTGTACTGTAAATCTTTATTGTCATGTTGTTCCATGTCCGATTATTCTGTCGCCTTTTGCCTGGCAAGTGGCCATGTTCCATCTTTCTTTTATTACGGCCAAAGCTTGTAAGATGAGATACATTAGTCTGAGAATCGTTCAGTGAAGACAGCGATGAGGTCGAGGATGATCTACTAAGGGATGCACCCATTTCTTTTTTCTTCCATCTGTATACTCTTTTCTGTTGGACATCATTGGCATCCCTGATAAACTTTTTACTTTTAGTTTCCTGAATTTCTTTTTCCCAAATTGAGAATTTCTTCCCCATCCCTTCATTAAAGGTCTTCACCATGTCCTCGTTGCCATCTTTAATAGAGATGAGCGAGCACTAAAATGCTCGGGTGCTCGTTATTCAAGTCAAATTTTTCCGGATGCTCGGGGTTCGAATAATGAACCCCATTGAAGTCAATGGGAGACTCGAGCATTTTTTGCAGGAGACCAAAGCTCTGCATAGGGAAGGTTGCGTGAAAACCTGGAAACCTCAGAAAATTATGGAAACACCACGGAAATGGACAGGAAACAGAAGGGGCAGCATGCATGGATGCCTCTGAGGCTGCCTAATCGTACCATTACGCCAAATTCTGGGCAACAGCCTGGTGGTGACCCTCAAGACAATTGTGCTGACCCAGACCAAGATGGGCAAGGCACATGCACTGGCACATGTTAGGAAAGCACCCAACTAGGTGCAACGACGGTCCATCGCCGCCTGCGGGTGACACCACTGCTCATGCTGGCACTGCTGTCCTATCCCACGACGCAGGAATAAGCCTCTCCCTCTCCGCACCCACCCAGTAGTCCGCAGCGTACACAAAGTTCTCCTAGCACAGTGCCCAGCTCTCCCCATCCCAGACGGGCAAACACACACCCACCACCCACCCACCCTGTCCACGGCAGACCTCCAAGCACAGTGAACAGCTTTCCTAATTCCAGATGGGCTAAGACGCCCACTGCACCCACCTATTAGTCTCCACACGTGGGTGGGTGCAGAGCCTTTTAGTGCCTCTCAAGACAATGTTTGCGTGCCAGGGCCTGGTAGTAACCGTCCTTGAAGTTGTTGTTGGAGAGGCCGCCGGTGACCCTGAAGACAATTTTGGCTGAAAGTGCAGTGGCAAGCCTCCAAAAAATCGTGGGTGAGAGCCTGGAGGTGACGCTCAGAAACAAATGGTTTAAAAAAGCATGGTGGTGCACCCCTGAATGACAGTCTGTGACTGAGATTGCAGGTGAACCCGATAAAATTGTAGACTAGCACACCTTGGTGGTGAACCCCTAAATTACAAAGTTTGCCTGAGATTGCAGTTTACAGCATGGGGGTGAACCCCAGGATGACTTGTTAAGACTGAGATTGCAGTTTACAGCTTGGCGGTGAACCCCAGAGTGGCTTGGCTAGACTAACATAGCAGCTAAACCACCCAAAAATGTAGCCTGACACAGCATGGCGGTGACTACAGTTCAGTGAACAATTCTGTGGTGTGAGGTACAGTAGCCGCAGTCTAGAAAAAATGTTTTTTCTCTCACTTATATATACTACAGTCCAGTAAAAAATTCTGTTGTGTGCTGCACACTAGCCGGAGTCTAGAAAATATACGTTTTTTTCTCTCAGTTATATATACTACAGTGCAGTGAAAAATTCTGTCGGGTGCTGCACACTAGCCGGAGTCTACAAAATATACATTTTTTCTCTCAGTTATATATCCTACAGTGCAGTGAAAAATTGTGTGGTGTGCGGTACACTAGCCGTAGTCTAGAGAATACGTTTTTTTCTCTCAGATACATTTAATACAGTCCAGTGAAAAATTCTGTGGTGTGTGGTACACTAGCCACAGTCTAGAGAATACATTTTTGGCCTCAGATATTAATTCTACAGTTTAGTGATTACACAAAATGTTGAACCCAAGGGCTAAGGGTCGAGGACGAGGACGTGGACATCCAAGTGATGTAGGGGGGGGCAGAGGCCATGGTCCTGGGCAGGGTGACACAGTACCTGCTGATGAGGGAGCAGTGGAACGCCGCAAAGGTTCGCTCCCTAGCTTTATCTTGCAACTTACAGGGTCACGTGGTACACCACTATTGAAACCACAACAGTGCGAACAGGTGATGACGTGGATAGCGGATAATGCTTCCAGTAATTTATCCACCACCCAGTCTTCCACGCAGTCCACCCACGCTAGCCAAGGGAGTAGACCTCTGGCTCCTCCAGCTCAACCTCCTTCCCCCCAGCCTGCCCCTCCCCCATGGAAAATATGGATTCAGATTCGGCATACTCCCAGGAACTCTTTTCAGGACCCTACCCAGAGACACAAACCACTGCTCAACAGCAACTTGAGCAGTTGCTCTGTCCCGATGCCCAAAATTTAGAACTTTCGCAGTCTGTGGTTGATGAGAGTGTGGACTTAGTGCAAGTATTGTGTCAAGAGGTATCGGATGATGATGATGAGACACGGTTGTCAGACATTGACGTTGTTGTCAGGGCAGTAAGTCCCAGGGGGAGCAGAGTGAGGAATCGGAGGAAGAGCAAGTGGAAGATGAGGTGACTGACCCGAGCTGGGTTGGTAAGCCTAGTCAAGACAGTGCTTCTGAGGGGGAGGCAAGTGCATCACCAGAACAGGTTGGAAGAGGCAGTGTGTGACCAGAGGGAGAAGCAGGGCCAGAGAAAGTAGATCAGCAACTGTTTCACGGAGTGAAGCTCCCGTGCCGAGGCCTAGATCTTCGCAAGTCTGGGGTTCTTTAAAGAAAGTGAGGATGACCGACGGACTGTGGTGTGCAACTTGTGCCACACCAGGATCAGCAGGGGAGCCACCACTACCAGCCTAACCACTACCAGCATGCGCAGGCATATGAGTGCTAAACACATGACTCAATGGAACCAAGGCCATTCACCTCCTGCGGATCACACCACTGCTCCTTCCCCTGTGTCACATGCTGGCTTTGCGAGTTAACCCCCCGCCCAGGACCCCGGCACGAGCGCCTCCTGTCCTACAACCACCCCTTCACCTCCACGATCCTCCATACCCTACACCAATGTGTCCCAGGGCAGCCTTCAGCTGTCTTTGCATCAGACATTGGAGCGCAAGCGCAAACGCAAATACAATTCCACCCACCCACATGCAGAAGCCCTAAACGTCCACATTTTCAAACTGCTGAGCCTGGAGATGCTGCACTATAGACTGGTAGAGATTGAGGCTTTCCGCAACCTGATGGCGGTGGCTGTCCCTCGGTACTTGGTCCCCAGCCACCACAATTTTTCACGATGTGCCGTCCCAGCCGTACACCAGCACGTGTCAGAGAACATCATCCGTGCCCTGACCAACGTGGTTACTGAGAAGGTCCACCTTACCACGGACACGTGGACAAGTGCTGGCGGGCAGGGACACTATATCTCCCTGACGGCACATTGGGTTAACTTTGTGGAGGCTGGGACCAAGTCTGACCCTGGGGTTGCTCATGTACTGCCCACACCGAGAATTGTGGGGCCTGCCTCGATCACGGTTTCTCAGACTTATTATGCCTCCTCCTCCAACACCTCCTCCTCCTCCTACTCTCAAATACAATCTGTGAGCACGGCGCCTTCAGTCGGTAGCTCTAGGCGCAGTAGCACTGCCGTGGGTAAGCGCCAACAGGCGGTGCTGAAACTGCTGAGCTTAGGTGACAAGAGGCACACCGCCCAAGAGCTGTTACAGGGCATCACGGCGCAGACCGATCTTTGGCTGGCCCCGCTGAAACTCAAACCAGGCATGGTTGTGTGTGACAACGGGCGTAACCTGGTGGCGGCTTTGCAACTCGGCAGACTCACACATGTGTCATTATACACCAATATTATTTCCCAAAGTAACAACAACCCATATAAACACTGCATATAAAACCTGCCTGGCCCACGTGTTCAATCTTGTGGTTCAGCAGTTCCTCAAGACCTACCCCAATTTGTCTGATTTGCTCACCAAGGTGCGATGCATCTGTGCGCATTTCCGCAAGTTAACCACAGATGCTGCCACTCTCAGGGCAGTGCAATGGCGCTTACAACTGACAGCTCACCGACTGTTGTGCGACGTGCCCACACAATGGAATTTCACATTACACATGTTAGCCAGGGTTTACCAGCAGATCAAAGCGATTGTAGACTGCCAGATGACAGCTTCAACGAGAACTGGTAGTCAGGTTAGTCAGCTTCCTCAAGTCTACAATGAGGAGTGGACGTGGTGTCTGATATCTGTCAACACAGATGGTCAGCGGCAATGCCGCCATTATCAGCGTCCCCATCCCGCTGCTTTGTCTGCTGAAAAACTCACTGCTCAGCATAAAGTCAGAGACTTTGCGCTTGTCACAAGAGATGGGGGAAGAAGATACGTTGCTTGATAGCCAGACCACCCTCAGGTCTGTTTCTCAGCGCATATTGGAAGAGGAGGAGGAGGAGGATGAGGAGGAAGAGGAGGAAGAGAAGGAGACTGTTGGTCAGACTGAAGAGGGTACCTATGCTCATTCCTTCTTATCTGTTGAGCATGTATGGGCTGAAGAGGAGGAGTTGGAGGAGGAGGAAATGGAGAGTCAGCCTATTGAGGAAAGGGAATTCTTGCGTGTTGGGACTCTTGCGCACATGGCTGACTTCATGTTAGGCTGCCTTTCCCGTGACCCTCGCATTTTTGACAACACCGATTACTGGGTGTTCACCCTCCTGGACCCCCGGTACAAGCAGAACTTTTCCACTCTCATTCCTGTAGAGGAGAGGAGTATGAGAGTGAATCAATATCAACAGGCCCTGGTGCACAAGCTGAAACTATCCTTCCCATCTGACACCGCTAGCGGCAGAGGACGTAGTTCTGTGGGCCAACTAGCGGGGGAGAGGAGGGGAGCAGGCAGCTTGTCAAGCACTGGCAGGGGAACACTCTCCAAGGCCTTTGCCAGTTTTATAGCACCACAGCAAGACTATGTCACCCATCCCCCAGTAGGGGGGAGCTGTTCAGAAAGATGGTGAGGGAGTACCTAGCTGACCATACCAACGTCCTGCGTGATCACTCTGCTCCATACAACTACTGGGTTGCAAAGCTGGACATGTTGCCCGAACTGGTGCTGTGCGCCTTGGGGGTGCTGGCCTGCCATGCCACTAGCGTGTTGTCAGAGTGGGTCTTCAGTGCAGCTGGTGGCATCATCACTGATAAGCGTACACGCCTGTCAACTGACAGCGCTGACAGGCTGACGATTATTGAAATGAATAAAGCCTGGATTTCACCGGAATGCAAATCTCCACCGGGCGAAAGCAGCTCAACATGAAGATTCTTTATGTATCCTCTCCTCCTCCTCCTCTTCGCACACAAATGCTGATTCAATAGGCAATGTTTCTTAGGGCCAACTGACGCTCTTTACAAACAATGTTTACGGAGGGCCACCTACAGGCCCTCTCTCCAATAAATTTTTAGGAGCGTCAACTACAGACACTCAAAAACAATTTTACAGGAGGGTCAACTACAGACACTCCAAAACAATTTTACAGGAGGGCCAACTACAGACACTCCAAAACAATTTTTTTAGGAGGGTCAACTTCAGACACTCCAAAACAAATTTTTGGGAGGCTCACCTACAACCATTTGACTGCAATCTCAGTCTGACCAAGGCATTGGTGGTGTCACCGCCATGCTGCATCAGTGTAAAATTTTATGTGCTTCACCTGCTACCTGAGTGTAACTTGGTCACTCTGGGTTCACCGCCATGCTGTGTCAGTTTAAAATTTTATGTGATTCACCAGCTACCTGAGTGTAACTTGGTCACTCTGGGTTCACCGCCATGCTGTGTCAGTGTAAAATTTTATGTGCTTCACCTGCTACCTAAATGTAACTTGGTCACTCTGGGTTAACCGCCATGCTGTGTCAGTGTAAAATTTTATGTGCTTCACCTGCTACCTGAGTGTAACTTGGTCACTCTGGGTTCACTGCCATGTTGTGTCAGTGTAAAATTTTATGTGCTTCACCTGCTACCTCAACTAACTTGGTCACTTGTTGGTGTCAACACTAGAGTGTGGCTACTATACCGCACACAACAGAATTGTTCACTGCACCATAGTATATATAACTGAGAGAAAAAAAGGAATTTTTAGACTGCGGCTAATTTAATGCAAACCACTCCATTTTTCACTGGACTGTAGTAAATATAACTGAGAGAAAAAAACGTAGTCTTTAAATGGCAGCTATTTTACCGCAAACCACTAAATTTTTCACTGGACTGTAGTACATATAACTGAGAAAATACATAGTCTTTTAATGGCGGCTATTGTACTGCAAACCACTCCATTTTTCACTGGACTGTAGTACATATAACTGCGAAAAAAAACATAGTCTTTAAATGGCGGCTATTTTACCGCAAACCATTCCATTTTTCACTGGACTGTAGTACATATAACTGAGAAAAAACGTAGTCTTTAAATGGCGGCTATTCTACCGCAAACCAATCCATTTTTCACTGGACTGCAGTACATATAACTGAGAGAAAATACGTATTTTATAGACTGACGCTGCTGTACAGCACACTACAGAATTGTTCACTGGACTGTAGTACATATAACTGAGAAAAAAACGTAGTCTTTAAATGGTGGCTATTGTACCGCAAACCACTCCATTTTTCACTGGACTGTAGTACATATAACTAAGAGAAAATACGTATTTTATAGACAGACGCTGCTGTACAGCACACTACAGAATTGTTCACTGGACTGTAGTACATATAACTGAGAAAATACATAGTCTTTAAATGGCGGCTATTGTTCCGCAAACCACTCCATTTTTCACTGGACTGTAGTACATATAACTGAGAAAATACGTAGTCTTTAAATGGCGGGTATTTTACCGCAAACCACTCCATTTTTCACTGGACTGCTGTACATATAACTGAGAAAATACGTAGTCTTAAATGGCGGCTATTGTACCGCAAACCACTCCATTTTTTACTGGACTGTAGTACATATAACTGAGAAAATACGTAGTCTTTAAATGTCGGCTATTGTACTGCAAACCACTCCATTTTTCACTGGACTGTAGTACATATAACTGTGAAAAAAATGTAGTCTTTAGATGGCGGCTATTTTACAGCAAACCACTCCTTTTTTCACTGGAAGGTAGTACATATAACTGAGAGAAAATACGTATTTTATAGACTGACGCTGCTGTACAGCACACTACAGAATTGTTCACTGGACTGTAGTACATATTACTGAGAAAAAAACGTAGTCTTTACATGGCGGCTATTGTACCGCAAACCACTCCATTTTTCACTGGACTGTAGTACATATAACTGAGAGAAAATACGTATTTTATAGACTGACGCTGCTGTTTAGCACACTACAGAATTGTTCACTGGACTGTAGTATATATAAATGAGAGAAAAAAAACGTAGTCTTTAAATGGCGGCTATTGTACCGCAAACCACTCATTTTATCACTGGACTGTAGTATATATTACTGGGAGAAAAAAACGTAGTCTTTAGACTGCGGCTAATTTAAAGCAAGCCACAACATTTTTCACTGTAGTATATAACTGTAGTATATATAACTGAGAGAAAAAACGTATTTTATAGACTGACGCTGCTGTACAGCACACTACAGAATTGTTCACTGGACTGTAGTATATATAAATGAGAGAAAAAAAACATAGTCTTTAAACGGCGGCTATTGTACCGCAAACAACTCAATTTTTCACTGGACTGTAGTACATAAAACTGAGAGAAAATAAGTATTTTATAGACTGACGCGGGTGTACAGCACACTACAGGATTGTTCACTGGACTGTAGTACATATAAATGAGAAAATACGTAGTCTTTAAATGGCGGCTATTTTACCGCAAACCACTCCATTTTTCACTGGACTGTAGTACATATAACTGAGAAAAAATACGTATTTTATAGACTGATGCTGCTGTACAGCACACTACAGAATTGTTCACTGGACTGTAGTACATATAACTGAGAAAATACGTAGTCTTTAAATGGAGGCTATTGTACCGCAAACCACTCCATTTTTTACTGGACTGTAGTACATATAACTGAGAAAATATGTAGTCTTTAAATGGCGGCTATTGTACCGCAAACCACTCCATTTTTCACTGGACTATAGTACATATAACGGAGAGAAAATACGTATTTTATAGACTGACGCTGCTGTACAGCACACTACAGAATTGTTCACTGGACTGTAGTACATATAACTGAGAAAAAAACGTAGTCTTTAAATGGCGGCTATTGTACCGCAAACCACTCCATTTTTCACTGGACTGTAGTACATATAACTGAGAGAAAATACGTATTTTATAGACTGACGCTGCTGTTCAGCACACTACAGAATTGTTCACTGGACTGTAGTATATATAAATGAGAGAAAAAAACGTAGTCTTTAAATGGCGGCTATTGTACCGCAAACCACTCATTTTTTCACTGGACTGTAGTATATATAACTGGGAGAAAAAACGTAGTCTTTAGACAGCGGCTAATTTAACGCAAACCACTCCATTTTTCACTGGACTGTAGTATATATAACTGAGAAAAAAAACGCAGTCTTTAAATGGCGGCTATTGTACCGCAAACCACTCAATTTTTCACTGGACTGTAGTACATATAAATACGTATTTTATAGACTTATGCCACTGTACAGCACACTACATAATTGTTCACTGCACTGTATTATATATAACTGAGAGAAAAAAACGTATTCCCTAGACTGACGCTACTGTACAGCACACTACATAATTGTTCACTGGACTGTAGTATATATAGCTGAGAGAAAAAACGTATTTTCTAGACTGACGCTACTGTACAGCACACTACAGACTTGTTCACTGCACTGTAGTATCTATAACTGACAGAAAAAACGTATTCCCTAGACTGACGCTACTGTACAGCACACTACATAATTGTTAACTGGACTGTAGTTTATAGAAATGAGAGAAAAAACGTATTCCCTAGACTGCACTACAGATCCCAGCAAGCCAAGGTCCAGTAGCAGCAGCAGCAAAAATGAGTACTGAGAGGACTTTGGGCAATTTCTTTGGGGTCTGTGTGGACCACGTGCTGTCCCTTCTGCCACCAGTCGCTGTGCACAGTGTGCAGCCAAGACGGCGGTAGCTGCACTACAAGTCCCAACCAGCCAGGAGGAGACAAAAAAAAAGGTGCTTGTAGCCCTTAGAAGGGCTGTTGGGTTCTTTGAGAATGATTCCTGCCTAACCAACATCTAAATTGAGGCCCTAGTACTCTCCCTGACAGACAGCAGCTCTATCCCTAATCTCATGCAGGCGGCGTCTGACGCGAGCAGCGCGGGGCCAGATTCTTATATTCCCAGGTCATCTGATCTGGCCAGCCAATCCCTGCTATCGACTTGTAGGGGCCCCACGTGATGCTAGGAGGTACCAAAGACTCTCCTGCATGTTGATTGGCTGAGAAAAGGCACCTAACATGCCGGAAGAGGAAGATGCCATTTCCTCGAGGATCGCGATATGCTCGTCCGAGTATCGAGCACATGCGAATACCCTCATGCTCGAACGAGCACCAAGCTCGGACGAGCATGTTTGCTCATCTCTAATTTTAACGTATCCTGAAATGGAGATATTACGTAAAGTTTTATTATTTGCCCCTGACTGTAGTTACAACCCATTTAATTGGATGAAGGACATCAATTTATGCATTAGGAAATTAAAGTGGCATAAGCTTTTTCTCACACAAGATAAAGAACAATGCCAAAGGTTAGGCATTGAACAGGATGAGCTACGGGATGTCAGGTTATTGGCTGACCTACTGGAAGAGGGAGAAAGGGATATAGGCACTGGATACTTTTATACCTTTATCCAGACCGGCCTGAAGAAAGATTACTACAGCCGTACTGGGTGGCTGAATGACATCCAATTTATGATCTGAAAAAGATAGAAAAGCTTTCCATGTCCTAAGGGATATGGTAGGTGTTACCTTTTTCCTGCCCAGAAGAAGATTGGTGACACCTGAGCTGGATAAAGCCTTATTTTCTAACATGAAACATTCAGCCTCCAGGCTATGTGACATAGTTGTAAAATATTTGGATGGACCACTGGTCCCTGCAGAAGTAGATTGGGATTGTTTGGAGGAATCCAAAAATTGTTTGATACCATGTTGACGAGTAGAGGAAACCAGGATCTCTTTGGCCAGTACGGAGCTATGAGAATGAGTTGAGAACATTCCTCTGATGCTTTCATTAAGGTGCTGGGAATTAGGGAAAATGATGGAAATGAATACAGGAGACCTTTCTTCCATGGAAGGAAGTTAATCCCAATTAGACTGATGGGATGAGGAGGTAAAGGATTTAGGAGACAGAGGTGGAAGTCTCTGCTGTATGGCAGAATTAATCTTACTGAGAGTTCTCATAGTTTCAACAAATGAAGGGGGTCTCTTCAGAAACTACTTTCTCTGTACACTTAACACAACTGTTTCTTATAGGAGGACGATAGAGATCTTCTACAAATAGCACATCTCTTAAAGGAAGGTCTAGGAGGAGAAACCTACTTTGCCTAAGGAAGTAAAACATATAATTCCCTATGACTAAAACAGGAGCCAAAAACAATAATAAAATACTAATCGGAGTTTATTATAAACCCCCTAGTATACCAGAGCCCATAGAAAATCTACTTCTAAACGAAATAGACGAGGTGGCAAATCATAATGAGGTCATTATTATGGGGGATTTCAACTACCCAGATATAGACTGGAAAACTGAAACCTGTATATCTCATAAAGGAAACAGGTTCTTGGAAATAACCAAAGACAATTACCTTTCCCAACTGGTTCAGGACCCCACTAGAGGGACGGCCACACTGGACTTAGTATTAACCAATAGACCTGACAGAACAACAGATGTGCAGGTCGGGGGACTCCTAGGAAATAGTGACCATAATATAATAACCTTCCAATTGTCATTCAAAAGAGCGTTTCTTCAGGGAGGAACAAAAATACCTAACCTCAAAAAAGCTAAATTTAGCCAACTAAGAGAGGCCATAGGCCTAACTAACTGGGACAAAGTCCTCAAAAATAAAAATACAGCCACAAAATGGGATATTTTTAAAAGCATCCTAATATCTAATTGTGAGAGGTACATACCTTATGGGAATAAAAGGTTAAGGAACAAGAAAAAACCAATGTGGATAAACAGAACTGTAAAGAAAGCAATAAATGATAAACAGAAAGCATTTAAATCACTAAAACAGGAGGGGAGCGAGGAAGCATTGAAAAACTACAAGGAAAAAAATAGAATATGTAAAAGACAAATAAAAACAGCCAAACTAGAGACCGAGAGATTAATCGCCAAAGAAAGTAAAACTAACCCTAAAATGTTCTTTAATTATATAAATGGTAAAAAGTATAAACCTGAAGGTGTTGGCCCCTTACAGAGTAATGGGGGAGTTGCAGAGAGCGATGAGGAGAAAGCGAAGCTACTAAATATCTTTTTCTCCACTGTATTCACTGAGGAAAATGAACTGTCAGATGAAATGCAGAATATAAAAGTAAATTCCCCATTAAAAGTGCCCTGTCTGACCAAGGAAGAAGTAGAGCTACGTCTTAAAAAGATTAAAATAGACAAATCGCCAGGACCGGATGGCATACACCCCCGTATCCTAAGAGAATTAAGTAATGTCATCGCTAGACCCTTATTTCTGATATTTAAGGACTCTATACTGACAGGGAGTGTTCCACAGGATTGGCGCATAGCAAATGTGGTGCCAATATTCAAAAAGGGTCCAAAAACAGAGCCTGGGAACTATAGGCCGGTAAGTTTAACATCTGTCGTGGGTAAACTGTTTGAGGGTTTTCTAAGAGATGCTATCTTGGAGTACCTCAATGAAAATAAGCAAATTACTCCATATCAGCATGGCTTCATGAGGGATCGGTCATGTCAAACCAATTTAATCAGTTTCTATGAGGAGGTAAGTTCTAGACTGGACCGCAGCGAATCAATGGATGTCGTATATCTGGACTTCTCCAAAGCATTTGACACTGTACCACATAAAAGGTTAGTATATAAGATGAGAATGCTTGGCCTGGGAGAAAATGTCTGTATCTGGGTAAGTAACTGGCTCAGTGATAGAAAACAGAGGGTGGTTATTAATGGCACATACTCAGACTGGGTCACTGTAACTAGTGGGGTACCACAGGGGTCAGTATTGGGCCCTATTCTCTTCAATATATTTATTAATGATCTTGTAGAAGGCTTGCACAGTAAAATATCAATTTTTGCAGATGACACTAAACTGTGTAAAGTAATTAACACAGAAGAGGACAGTACACTGCTACAGATGGATCTGGATAGACTGGAGGCTTGGGCAGAGAAGTGGCAGATGAGGTTTAACACTGACAAATGTAAAGTTATGCATATGGGAAGGAATAATGCAAGTCACCAGTACATACTAAATGGTAAAATATTGGGTAACTCTGACATAGAAAAGGACCTAGGAATTTTAGTGAACAGAAATCTAAGCTGCAGAAACCAATGTCAGACAGCTGCTGCCAAGGCCAATAAGATAATGGGCTGCATCAAAAGAGGCATAGATGCCCGTGATGAGAACATAGTCCTGCCACTTTACAAATCACTAGTCAGACCACACATGGAGTACTGTGTACAGTTCTGGGCTCCTGTGAACAAGGCAGACATAGCAGAGCTGGAGAGGGTTCAGAGGAGGGCAACTAAAGTAATAACTGGAATGGGTGGACTACAGTACCCAGAAAGATTATCAAAATTAGGGTTATTCACTTTAGAAAAAAGACGACTGAGGGGAGATCTAATAACTATGTATAAATATATCAGAGGTCAGTACAGAGATCTCTCCCACGATCTATTTATCCCCAGGACTGTGACTGTGACGAGGGGCCATCCTCTGCGTCTGGAGGAAAGAAGGTTTGTACACAAACATAGAAGAGGATTCTTTACGGTAAGAGCAGTGAGACTATGGAACTCTCTGCCTGAGGAGGTGGTGATGGTAAGTTCACTAAAAGAGTTCAAGAGGGGCCTGGATGTATTTTTGGAGGGTAATAATCTTACAGGTTATAGTTACTAGAGAGGGGTCGTTGATCCAGGGAGTTATTCTGATTGCCTGATTGGAGTCGGGAAGGAATTTTTTTCCCTAGTGGGGAAAACTGGCTTCTACCTCACAGGGTTTTTTTGCCTTCCTCTGGATCAACTTGTAGGAAAACAGGCCGAACTGGATGGACAGATGTCTTTTTTCGGCCTTATAAACTATGTTACTATGTTACTATGTATGTTACTATACATTCAATCATATGCTGCAAAGTCATAAGGAACAAAATGAGAGGAGATATACCAGGCTGGGGGCCTTCACAGGATCAGTAGAACTGTGTGTTCCTTTAAACTGCTGAATCAGGAAAATTAATATTGAGGTTTGTTTTGCTGTTGGCTAAAGATGACTAAAATGGAAAATTGGAAAAATATGTTTTGAATTATTTGAGGGGTGTAGTTTCTAAAAGGGTGTCATTTTGGGGTGGTTTCTATTATGTAAGCTTCTCAAAGTCGCTTCACAACTGAATTGGTCCTGAAAAAGTCGGTTTTGGAAATTTTAATTCAAATGTCTCAGAATTGGTTGGATAAGTAAACATTGCAAAGTTATTAGCACATAAAGTGACACATATGAGATTTGCAAAATTTGGCTTGGTCTATATGTTGAAAACTGTCCGTGTCCTGAAAGGGTTAAACATGCTGTTTGTAAAGCCATCAACCATACACATACCCACAGCTATATGTGTTATTGACATTATTCGCTATTGGTGTCACTGAGAAAGAGAAAAAAAATCATCTTTTTTTTTAAAGATACCGAAAAGGTAAAATAAATTGATCCCTAGAAGACCTCAGAGAGTCATATACCAATTTTCAGATAAATTAAAGAATATTTTATTAGTGTAGAATTGATTTGGGCTCAAATCAAACTTTTTAAAAAAAAATGATGAATCTGACACAAATTGTGGTGGTGGACAATGTCAGGTATACCATGTTACTTTTAAGGAGCTGTGTGTAATATTTCTGAAGAGGATCTACTGTACAGAAGCTACCCTACAGTACATTCTATGTGCAGCTGGCTAAACATGGATGAGGAGTCTAAAGAATCATTGTGTCCTTCAATTTTAACCACTGTAATCAGTATACAAATTTCTGGTTAGAGTTCTTGGTCAACGTGCCCAGAATAGACACCGACCTGCAATTGAAGCATTGCTGGAATGGTAATAGGTAATACAGTTCCTATTCATCATTTGGAATATGCTATGTACCAAGTATTGATCGAAACGCGTATGGATTATTGAATAAAGTGGGAAGTATCATTGGATCTCTTCGTGGTGCTGGTATTTAACTTAGATTTGCAGACAACCCCTTTAACTAGAGATGAACGAATCATTCAAAATTTGCTTCGCTGAATGTTCGTTGAACTTTTCATAAGATTCGTATATACTACGAATCTATTCTGCGAATCTGCGTACAAATCATACATTATTATGTGGCGTTTTGCGAACATTCGCGCACTAATAACGACCTTTCAGTTTTAAAAGGTACGCAACTTCTCTGAACACGTACGCATGAGCATACAAATTGCGTACAAATCCGCAGCGTACTATTGTCTAGCGATTACGTAATACGCAGGCATGCACGACGCTAGGCCGCGGCCTGCACTCCTCAGAGGCAGAGCAAAGTTTTACAAATGGCATCCAGGCGATCCTCAGCATTTACTGTAGCTCTGGAGAGCTTAAATACATGGTGAAGCTGATGGACAGAGAGGATTACGATGGCACACACCGCCATCCGAACCCGCATAAGAAGGAGATCCGCCATAGTTTGGACACTGTGCGGACCCCGGGCCAGATCCAGAGGAAATGGTCCGATCTGAAGTTCAAGTGCCCAGAGCGGCTTAATGAGATCCGCGCAGAGATACGACAGGGTGAGTAACAAAATCTTTGAAAAGTAAAAACATGTTAAAAAAAATAGTGTACTGTATTGTATATATACCAGTGCTAGCCTAATAATGAAAACCGTATATACCATCCATATTATAAAAAATGGATATGGCCCTCCTCTCACTCGTAATATCGTCATAGTAGTATACAGTGTTAGTATTAAAAATTGTCATTATATAACAATTGTGTAGGTTTTTATGTTGCAGAGCACCGTCAACGATGGTGTCACCACAGTCACCGTCGAGACAGGATGGCCCCTACAGTACCTTCAGCTTCTAGTAAGTGTAAACACATTTAATTTATTTTTAATCCAAGCTATGTGGGAGTGCACCTGCAGTGATATAAGAGCACTAGTGGTTAGGAATGGGATCCTCCAGCCCCAAACTATTCAGACATATCAACATCAGAAGCTACAACTGTTAATTAGAGTTGAATGTAAATGCCATTATTTAATGATTTTTGACAGCTGCTGCACCACAGAGGAGCCCCTCTCACCCTCCTCCACCCCAGCGAGAGAGGACCCCACCTGCCCCTCCAACCAACCCAAACTGACCATGTGTGGCCTTCTCAGTGAGCAGTTCAAAGAAAAAAAAAAGGCTCAATACAGATACATGTCACTGAATAACTCGCTCCAGTACATGTACCAAATATATATTGACATGCAGTTCCTAAAGTATTCTGATATGGGGTGCTGGTTGCAGGTGCTGATATGGGGTGCTGGTGCAGGTGCTGGTTTAAAAGTTTAGATTTTTTTTGTGGGTCAACCACTTTAACTCGATCATACTAAGTATATTACTGTTTCCACCCCTACAGATATCCCCACTGCCTTTGAGGTGGAGGCAGCCTTACACCGGTTCGGGATCAGGCTCCACGCTGCCTCCTGGCTTATTCGCGGCCTGCAGCTGGAGCTCCAAGAGCTGCAGGAGATGATGGCCAGACGCCGGCATTACCTTTTTTTGTTCCTTTCTTTTGTTTATTATATTATTTATTATTTGTTAAAAGTTATTATTTATTACTAAAATATTCTTGTAAAACCTGTGTTTTGAGTGTTTTGTCAAACCTTTAACACCTTCCTGACATAGTGTGAAGAAGACAGGGATTGTCCCATGGCCATTTTCCCGTATTAATGAACACAGCAGTGTCTGCCGGCCGAAGTATTAATAAATTACGCACACTCCGGTTTACGGATTACAATTTACAGTAAAAGAAAAAGGCTTGGCTTGTTTGGACAACAAGCCTGTACATTCTACCTTGTAAAGATAGGCAGTGAAAATTATATATGGGCTTTTCATGGGTGCCCCAGCCAGTAGCGGTGGGGGACATGGTATATCAGCAGAGAGTGATTAGTAAATACAACAAACTGCGGTGGAGTATAACAATCTCTGCTAATGTAACTTGTAACGGGAGGCGGAGATAACAACGATGGTGTAAAAATTTTATTTTTGAATTTCTTTTTTTATTTTTTTTATTTTAAATATATACAGTACAGACCAAAATTTTGGACACACCTTCTCATTCAAAGAGTTTTCTGTATTGTCATGACTATGGAAATCGTAGATTCACACTAAAGGCATCAAAACTATGAATTAACACATGTGGAATTATATACTTAACAAAAAAGTGTGAAACAACTGAAAATATGTCTTATATTCTAGGTTCTTCAAAGTATCCACCTTTTGCTTTGATTACTGCTTTTCACACTCTTGGCATTCTCTTGATGAGCTTCAAGAGGTAGTCACCTGAAATGGTATTCCAACAGTCTTGAAGGAGTTCCCAGAGATGCTTAGCACTTGTTGGCCCTTTTGCCTTCACTCTGCGGTCCAGCTCACCCCAAACCATCTCGATTGGGTTCAGGTCTGGTGACTGTGGAGGCCAGGACATCTGGCTTAGCACCCCATCACTCTCCTTCTTGGTCAAATAGCCCTTACACAGCCTGGAGGTGTGTTTGGGGTCATTGTCCTGTTGATAAATAAATGATGGTCCAACTGAACGCAAACCGGATGGAATAGCATGCTGCTGCAAGATTCTGTGGTAGCCATGCTGGTTCAGTATGCCTTCAATTTTGAATAAATCCCCAACAGTGTCACCAGCAAAGCACCCCCACACCATCACACCTCCTCCTCCATGCTTCACGGTGGGAACCAGGCATGTAAAGTCCATCCGTTCACCTTTTCTGCATCACACAAAGACATGGTGGCTGGAAACAAAGATCTCAAATTTGGACTCATCAGACCAAAGCACAGATTTCCACTGGTCTAATGTCCATTCCTTGTGTTCTTTAGCCCAAACAAGTCTCTTCTGCTTGTTGCCTGTCCTTAGCAGTGGTTTCCAAGCTCACAGTCTCCTCTTAACAGTTGTTGTAGAGATGTGTCTGCTGCTAGAACTCTGTGTGGCATTAACCTGGTTTCTAATCTGAGCTGCTGTTAACCTGGGATTTCTGAGGCTGGTGACTTGGAAGAACTTATCCTCCGCAGCAGAGGTGACTCTTGGTCTTCCTTTCCTGGGGCGGTCCTCATGTGAGCCAGTTTCTTTGTAGCGCTTGATGGTTTTTGAGACTGCACTTGGGGACACTTTCAAAGTTTTCCCAATTTTTCGGACTGACTGACCTTCATTTCTTAAAGTAATGATGGCCACTCGTTTTTCATTACTTAGCTGCTTTTTTCTTGCCATAATACAAATTCTAACAGTCTATTCAGTAGGACTATCAGCTGTGTATCCACCTGACTTCTGCCCAACAAAACTCATGGTCCCAACCCAATTTATAAGGCAAGAAATCCCACTTATTAAACCTGACAGGGCACACCTATGAAGTGAAAACCATTTCAGGTGACTACCTTTTGAAGCTCATCAAGAGAATGCCAAAGGTGGCTACTTTGAAGAACCTAGAATATAAGACATATTTTCAGTTGTTTTACACTTTTTTGTTAAGTATATAATTCCACTTGTGTTAATTCATAGTTTTGATGCCTTCAGTGTGAATCTACAATTTTCATAGTCATGAAAATACAGAAAACTCTTGTCCAAACTTTTGGTCTGTACTGTATATATATATATATATATATATATATATATATATATATATATATACACACACACACTACCGTTCAAAAGTTTAGGGTCACTTAGAAATTTCCTTATTTTTGAAAGAAAAGCAGTTTTTTTCAATGAAGATAACATTAAATTAATCAGAAATACACATTATACATAGTTAATGTGGTAAATGACTATTCTAGCTGCAAATGTCTGGTTTTTAATGCAATATCTACATACATAGGTGTAGAGAGGCCCATTTCCAGCAACCATCACTCCAGTCTTCTAATGGTACATTGTGTTTTCTAACTGTGTAAGAAGGCTAATGGATGTTTAGAAAACCCTTGTGCAAGTATGTTAGCACAGCTGGAAACTGTTTTGCTGGTTAGAGAAGCTATAAAACTGACCTTCCTTTGAGCTAGTTGAGAATCTGAAGCATTACATTTGTGGGTTCGATTAAACTCTCAAAATGGCCAGGAAAAGAGAACTTTCATGTGAAACTCGACAGTCTATTCTTGTTCTTAGAAATGAAGGCTATTCCATTCGAGAAATTGCCCAGAAACTGAAGATTTCCTACAAGGGTGTGTACTACTCCCTTCAGAGGACAGCACAAACAGGCTCTAACCAGAGTAGAAAGAGAAGTGGGAGGCCCCGCTGCACAACTGAGCAACAAGACAAGCACATTAGAGACTCTAGTTTGAGAAATAGACGCCTCACAGGTCCTCAACTGGCAGTTTCATTAAATAGTACCCGCAAAACGCCAGTGTTAATGTCTACAGTGAAGAGGCGACTCCGGGATGCTGGCCTTCAGGGCAGAGTGGCAAAGAAAAGGCCATATCTGAGACTGGCTAATAAAAGGAAAAGATTAATATGGGCAAAAGAACACAGACATTGGACAGAGGAAGATTGGAAAAAAGTGTTATTGACAGACGAATCGAAGTTTGAGGTGTTTGGATCACACGGAAGAACATTTGTGAGACGCAGAACAACTGAAATGATGCTGGAAGAGTGCCTGATGCCATGTGTCAAGCATGGTGGAGGTAATGTTATGGTCTGGGGTTGCTTTGGTGCTGGTAAAGTGGGAGATTTGTATAAGGTAAAAGGGATTTTGAATAAGGAAGGCTATCACTCCATTTTGCAACACCATGCATACCCTGTGGACAGTGCTTGATTGGAGCCAATTTCTGCCTACAACAGGACAATGACCCAAAGCACACCTTCAAATTATGCAAGAACTATTTAGTGAAAAAGCAGGCAGCTGGTATTCTATCTGTAATGGAGTGGCCAGCGCAGTCACCAGATCTCAACCCCATTGAGATGTTGTGGGAACAGCTTGACCGTATGGTATGCAAAAAGTGCCCATCAAGCCAATCCAACTTGTGGGAGGGGCTTCTGGAAGCATGGGGTGAAATTTCTCCAGAATTCCTCAGCAAATTAACAGCTAGAATGCCAAAGGTCTGCAATGCTGGAATTGCTGCAAATGGAACATTCTTTGACGAAAGCAAAGTTTGAAGGAGAAAATTATTATTTCAAACAAAAATCATTATTTCTAACCTTGTTAATGTCTTGACTATGTTTTCTATTCATTTTGCAACTCATTTGATAAATAAAAGTGTGAGTTTTCATGGAAAGCACACAATTGTCTGAGTGACCCCAAA